>JARHVA010001482.1:2530000-2870000 GCA_037957365.1 Torreya grandis | reverse complement strand
CATGATATAATATAGATATAATACATATAATAATGCATCACATATTCTATAATAAAATGTAAATATTAGATACAATCATGTAAAAATGTAAAAAATAATACTATATGACACATAAATGTGCTAAAAATGTTGATATATATCTCTACATACATCATCAATAACATCAGATAAGTCATGATGTAACTAAATTCTATCTCTAATCATATCCTCATATATCTTCTCAAATATTTATGTGAGGATATCTTGGTACACAAGATTTAAGGATAATACAAGAGTATCAAAAGAAGAATGAGAAGAATGTGGTGCCTTTTGTGAGGGATAATCAATGCAAGGAAAATTATAAGTGTGTGACTTATATCATTTGATCTATGACAAATTTGAGGTCAATGAGAATGTTGAGCCTTAATTTGAGAATGAAATTTGTAATTATAATGATATTGGGAAGGCGTATGCCTCAAAAAATAATGGAGATGTTGTTAGAGTACTCTAAATTTATCTATGTGATGTGTTTTGCACTGATGCTAAAGACAATAGACTTACCCATGCTTATGAATATATTTATAGATATGATTTGAGGTGGTTAGTTTTTTTCACTAGAAGGTTATGTTTATTTAGAATAAAGAACATTAAATTAATATGAAAGAGCTTGATAGTGAGTCAAAGTGTGCACAATTATGTAATGGAAATAACATGTGCACCTAAAAGTAGCAGATTGTGGTGTTTGATTATGTGTGGTAGGAACCAAAACTTATAGATGTGACTATGAAAGTAATATTTGATATAATAGACATTACTTTGATCAATGAGAAACTAAACTATGGAACTCACAATATGGCTCATTTTCCCATCATCTAGGTGAGGAATCATGGTGGGTCTTAGTTTGGACCTCATAAAATAGTTAATCATCATCGAAGCATCTTAGAGTGAGATCATGATTAAGAGATGTAGCTATATCATGATGGGCCTACCTCAGTGTAGGTAATAGTAGTGTGACAAACATAGTGTGAGGAAGACTGCTTGAGGGATCACATAATATGGAAAATCTATATGGTCTTATCATGAAATGATCAAGGAGTATACTCTAAAGAGGTTTGATAATGAATAAAATAATATATGAGGAAGTTAATTCCTGCTTCATCTCATACCTGTGAACATCAATTGAAGAATAAATAATGTTAGGTGTATTAAAAGTATAAGGAAAAAAATCAACTAAATTAATATGATGTGAATGTAAAATTGACTCATAATAATGTTATAATGAAGATCGATATCGAAGTATTTTTGCATTCTTGGCTTGGGCATAGTGATATAATAAAGAGTCATCTATAGAATATCTATCATAATAATTAGGTTTTTGAAGATCAATATGGAAATCATTGTCCACTCTATCGCTTGAGGGAGAGTTGGGAGTGAACTTTTTAGGCAAAACTATCAAAGTGATAAATTCATCACTTTACTTTTGGCATGAATGTGGTCATCATAAGGGTGTAACTAATTAATAATGATAAAATGGAGAGATGATATTTTTAAATTAAGGTTTATCTCATTAGGTTCATCATCATAAAAATGTAATAGGTTAGGAGCCCACAAGTTCTGGGTATCCATTGAAACCTTGGTTAGAATTAATAGGATAGTTAAAGTGTTGAGATTCATGAGAGGAGATGGTAGGCAAAGGTTTAAAGGTAGGTATTTTAAAAATACCACATTCTTGGAATTGTTCAAAATTCTAAGGGTTATTATCACCTTGAATCTTTTATATATCATGATTGTGGGTAAACTTGACACATTGGAATGTAAAAGAAGCAATGGATCTCATGTGATGTATTCATGGTTGACCAAGTAAAATATTATAAGATAGTGGAAAATTTAAAATCATGACTTTATTTTTAATCATGATGGTAGGTACCATAATAAGGATCCAAAAAAAACTAAGAGGATTTATTTTTATTCTATAATAACATTGGCACATACTTTGGTTAGATTTAAGGTTACATTCAGAGTATCTAATGGTTTTGATGAAGTCAAGGGAAGTAATGAAAGTACCTATTTCTTCATCAATCAAGGCATGCTTGACTTGAATATCACCAATTCAGATACTAATGAATAAAGGAGGATTATTCACATGAAGTAGTATTTTGATGAGGATCATAGAATTAATAGGGAATTTGAGTGAAATAAAAGCGTTCAAAGTTTTTTCAACTAGAATAGACATTTATTCACATTATTCAAGGATAATATCCTCAGACCAAGGTAAGGTAGCTTTTAACCCCATAGGTGGAGGTCAAGGGATGTTTATTTAAAACATAATTTGCATTAATTTATTGTGATGATAAGGGAAATTCCTTAATTTATTGTGATGATAAGGGAAATTCCTCATGAGTTCAGGGAAATGAATTTGAGATGGAAGTTGAGAGAGATCTAAAATAGGGTCCCACTCATTATATCCTAAGGGAGCTGACCAAGACTAAAATGAAGGTGTGTAATGTTGAAGTAAATCAACACAAGGAAGGGATGAAGCAAAATTAAACCAAGGAAATAATATGACTTTTTGGTTTGATTTGGTTGATTAATTTTGGTTAGGAGGAACATACTACATTGGGTTGGTTTATGTATTTTGGTCATGATGAAAAAATTTAATCATGTTGATTAATGTGGTTTATTACACATGAAAACAAAAAAAAATATTGCATCAAACTGGTTGATGTGATATTCTATGATGAAGTAGTGGTATAGGACTATATTTAGTTGGTTGATGTAGTTAATTGTATTGGGCTAGTCAATGCAAAAATAATAAATAAATTAAAACTAATAGACTATATCAATCTAGTCAATATTATGGCAGGAGGATTATCAAATTATATCAAAGTGTTAAATATAGTTGGAATCATTATATCAGATTATCGATCTTGTTGATATAGTAGTGGAAGCTAAGTAGGTATTAATTTACATATACTCCACATCATAAAAATGAGATGGATAGGTGTCTTGTAAAAATTTATTAGTGGGATAATAGATAATTAGAATGTGGGTAAAGTTCATTGAAAGATGTTTCATGCTTTATGTTGTTCATGTTAACCACATTTTCATAATTTCTAGAAGAGTTAGGATTAACTAAAAATTATAAAATATTAGATGATAGAGGTTGAGTAGTAATAAATTGATGATTTAGAAGTGGATCCTTATATATGGCAATGTGAGCATTAGCCTTGTTGAGAGCATCGTGTTAAAATTGAAATCATGGGATTTAACTATCTTGTCATAGGATTTTCGATGTTACCAAATAATGGTTTCATGATAAATATTGGGACCAAAGACATATTCAAGATAAAAATTCCTAACTTACCTACATTTTTTGTGATAATTTCCCCAAATTTCATGATACCCAAACAACTTTTGGGGATCATACCAATGTTTTTTTGTAGGGAGATAAGGGCTAAGTTCTCTATATGAAGGTTTAGGAATACATTTTTGAATTTCAACTATGGAAAGAGGATTATGAATATCTATATTATTTATGTATACTAAATAATGGGGAAGAAGCTATAATTTACCTATTATGAAAGTTTGTGAAAGGGTCACTTCATTGGAGCCACTAATAATAATAACATGAATAGTGTGTGTAGAATCCTAAATATATATAACAACATCACTAGTAGCATGTTTATTTTTAGACTTCCTAATCTTGTGAGTTATTGATGCAGGATGGGAAGGCTAAAATTGTCTTATGAGAAAGTCTTGACATTTATCTTGATCAAGGGATTATTCCAAATATTTTGGAAAGAGAGTCCCAAGTTGATATTGGAATTTAGGATGAATAACATTAGTAATCAAGTGTAATAGGTTGTCTTCTGACATGTGTTCAACCTTATTAGATAAGTTTTTCTAATGCTTAATGAGGGATTTAGTAGTTTCAAATTCTCATTTTAGATAGCCTATTTTCAAGAATATTATTAGTCTAAAATTCCTAAACCAATGCATTCATTAAGTCTTCTAAACTAGAGATAATATTAGACTTAGTTTGATTATACCAATTTAGGGCTTCACTTGAAAGGTTTTGGATAGAAGTTTGGTAGCTTCAAAGGTGTTTAGATAAATCTATTATTAATATAGGTTACCAAAGTCTTTCAAATGTAAAGCAGGATTAGTGGATCCATTATAGGTGATAGTGTGAGTGATACCACTGATGTCAATATTTATAATTTGAGAAACTATTGGTTCATTTTGAAGATGTTTGATTAGTTTGTTAAGAAGTGGGGGTTTTGGAATGAGATTACCATGTGTATATGTGAATTTGAATTTTTCACTCCCCATTGAGGTTGTTGAGGATAAGTTATTAATTTCAAAAGTTGATTTTGCATTTGCATCATTTGATTAGTGTTAGTTTTGAAATCATCCATTTGATTCATGGATTTTGATTAGTATTAAGAGCTTGTTCAATATAATAAGTAGCTAAAGATGCACTAGTGGTAACATTAATGAGAGTGTTAATATGGGAATTTTAAGTGAGGCCAATAAAGGAATGAACTACTATTTTATTATTTTTTAGAATAATGGAGTTTTATTTCTAATTAATAAATAGGTCTAGAGTAAAGTAAATTAGTAAATAATGTGAAATAATTAAGCCACTGATTCATGTAAACAAATTGTATTTTTGCCTTTTCTAAAAATAGTAATAAATGAGAGAAAATATGACTTAGATTATTCTAAGTTGTCCAGTCTAAGATAGGGTCTAAGAATTTAGGTATGAGACTGGGACAATGTCATAAATAGGTTCCTAAACTTCATTTTATGATTGGATAAGAGTTTTGAAAGTGGGACACCCTACTATTCAGTGTTGTAGTCCTTTTTTTATTTTTTTAATCCAGGTGATTTGAGTTTTTTGGGTTCTACTTGATAGGTCTGTATTACCCTGTTAGTGAAATATTAAAGCTCAAAAGTCTATGGAACTCATTTTGCATCTATTTTAATCTTCAAAAGCACTAAGAGTTATTTTACTTGAATTTGAAAGGAAATTTGGGAAAGAGAGAGAAGGGATTAGTGTGTAAATGATATGCTAGATGCACTTCACACCTCATGTATGGGCATGTTGCCTACATACCAATACTCTGAGGAGGGATCAAGCTAATTTAGTTCTCCCATTGAAGTGATTAGTGTAATTATGTATGAAAATGTAACTAGATGTGAACCTAGGTTTACTTTAGATGGCTAGGGAGTAGTGCAAGGGTTTTAATAAGCTTGGAATAATATTGGAAGGTTGTATGCAAAGAATAGGGAAAAGTGCTTGAGTTTACTTGCTTGTATTCTTGCTTCTCTCTTGTAAATGAGTGCCAACCCTTCTAAATGGACTTTTAATGGCATTTTACAGGTAACTTAAAGATCACAGGTTAAATGAATTCATGTTAGGTTGACATGAATTAAGATAAGGATTTGATAAAATATGATCATTAGAACTAAATTTGCACTTGGACAACAACACTAGAAATAGGACACCCTAGGTTTTAGCACTCCTATCCAAGTTGGGTATTATTTTCCAAAGGGAATGAGACCTAGGGGGATGGATCTAGGCCTAAAATAGCTACCTAGGTTTGTAAGGGTTAAGTTTGGAAGGTAGTGGATGATTGGGAATCAATGAAAGAAAAGCCTATAAGGGTTTAGCAAGCAAATAGGAAGACTTATGGATTGGGTGTCATTATCCACACTCAAGTCACCAAATTTTACATTTTACATGACTATATTTAACCCCTTTATTCTAGTGATGCATCAAAGTGAAATACTAGGACAAAGGAAAGTATAAAGCATACTTGAACTTACCTATAAGGGAAAAGCTCATAAAGATATGTGATGATGGATGTGCATAAAGAGAGCACATTGTGAAGTGTGAATATGTAATGAAAAGCATAAAGTAGATCAATTATTACTAGATATGATATATCTAAAATAAGATTGTATAAAGCTAGGTAATATAAAGAGAAATATAAAATATTGAATACACCTCATCAAGTATATGAACCAATATAAAAGCTATTGTGATGTTGGATTATGCTAGATGATGTTGGGTATGTGTTGAATCAATAGTAATATTGTAAATGGAGCTGAGTGCTCAATTCCTTAAAAGGTGGCTCAAGAATGTAAAGGTAAGACCTTTGTCTCCATTATCACCAATTAAGTGAAGTTAACAAACCATGTGTGTGTTAATTGATGTTTGGACTATATGTCCAATCCCTCTGAATAGGTGGCTCAAGAATACAAAGTTTGGCCCTTTGGCTCCATCATTTCCCCATGAAGTGAAGCTATGAAGTGATACTAGTATATAATAGATGTTATATGAGATGGCTCATAGATCTCATGGATGGTCTAAAAATTTGACAATGTAGTATGGATAGTCGAATGCATGCTAGAAACTAGGCCACTCTTGGCCATTTCAAAAGATGGAGGTTAGGCTTGTATGAAAGCCACTCCAAAAATGATGAAATATGATTATGTGAAATCCAACTCAAGAACTTAGGTACTCAAGAATTTAAAATTGTATGAAATTTCAACTTGAGAATGATGTCAACCACCTGTAGATGGAGTAAGGCATGCAACTACTGAGAATTCCTAGGTAATAAACTGAACTTGAAAATAAAAGAAGACCAATGTTCCATGTAAATTTGCCCCAATCATTGATGTTTATAACATGGACTCTGATCTAGAATTTATGTTAACTACCTAATCTAAAACTAGAAGTGAGAGCCATCATACTACACATGATACCACCTTATATCTAGATTCTCTGAGAAAACTATACTAAAACTACTAATTTTGACTGATTTGGATATACAAAAACTATAGCTGAGATAAATTTTTTGCCTATTACTAGAAAATTTGGGTGTTTTTATACCTGGATAAGAGTGCTCAAATAAGGACACCCTGATGTTTGGTGTTGCTATCCATTTTCAATGTCATTGTCATGTGATAAATTTGGTTGTTAATTTGGAATTATCACCATTTTTATATTATGTTATGATTGGTTTGACTTCTAGATTCTAAATTGAGTGATCTAAATGTTTCTATTTTGATTTCTATGAGTTTTGATCTCTATGACAAAACCCCTATTTATTTCCCCCTATTTTGAGGGTAGGAATGATGAACTTGTAATGACTACCCTCAGAATAAAGAGTCATGCAAGTGTGTTATGCCATATAGATACATGATATATTAGTGATATTTCAAAATATATTTCTAGATATAGAAATGTTTATATTGATAGATTGTTAGATCAATAGGGGTATGTCTAGATAGATATAATAATGTAAAATCATGTGCAATATATTGAACTAAAACTATAAATGTTAGAATGTTAATTTCTAGTTTTTAGATGTTAGTTGGAGGGATGGATCATGATGTCCATCATGGAATCCAAGAAACCATGGTAAATGCATGATATGGATCATAACATTGCAAACAAGGACAAACAATAAAACAAAAATCCTACAAATTAAGAAGTAAGAAGCATATAAGGTTGGCCAAGGGGCCACACAAATAAGGGACATGGGCAGATGTCACTCAAGCTATAAATCAAGCATAAAAGGCATGTTCAAATGCCACATACACATACAATTTGAAATAAGTAAATATTTTCACATAAAAGACTACACATGAGAGACATTGATAAATTTTCAAAGGTATGCATACAAGAAGTAAAACTAGAACTGGAAATGCAATCACACAAGCTACACTAAACAAGGAATGAAAGCAAGTAAACTAGAAATACAAATTCATTTAGTTAATCACATAAAGAAGTTAAAGTATGCAAGACATGTTAGTACAAGACTAGGTATATGCTAAGAGATACACAAGTGTTAGACACTAGTGAAATGTTGATATAGTAATCTATGTAATGTACATCAATATGATAAATTAGAGTGTGTAGTGTAGGATTGACAAAACTTGGATGGTGTTATCATGTAGAAGATGCCCAAAGTGGGTATGTATCAAATGTAGAAGTAGGAATTCCCCCTCAATGGGTAGAGTGAAGCAATCAAGTAGTTGGATGTCACTGCACACACTCAAAAGAGATCAAGTGCGGCATGGTAATGTAGATAAATTGATATACAATAGCATGAAACAATAAATGAAAGTCCTAACATGATAGTTGTAATGTAAAGCGTATATGATGTATACAATCAAACTATTTTTGGTATTTTAAATTTTTTTGTATTATTTTTGTGTTTTGATATAAGATATATACAATAAAAATTGGGAAGAAATGATACTAATAGACGAGTCTCAGATGAGACCCCATATCATGGTGTCCTATATCAAACAATTAAATCATGAATGATAATGAGGCATGATTGAATATTTGAGATTGTAAAGATGAAATATATATATATACATTGTAACTACTCTAAATATCTAAAGTGTAAACTGAATGTGGGGTCTTCTTGTAACTCTGAGAAGTGGATACAAATGTAGGGATCTTAGGGAGCCATATGTAAGTAGGATAAGATTTCTAAACATGTGCTTTTATGTTTAGAAACATAATATCTCAATAAAACTTCTCTGGGTGTGAATACTGTAGCTATAAGATATCTAGAATCCCAAAGCTATGGAGGTGTGTGAACCTTCTATACTAGTGATGGATGCATCAATTGTGTTTGAATCTATACCTGATGAAGAACTATAACTAGTGGGAAAATCTAAATAAGTAACTACAAAGTAGATAGATCTAATGTGGGGAGTGTTAACTCATGGAACTTTGCCAACTGTAATAACCTGATTAGCATGAATGAATTTTATGCATCTCTAAACTGTAGATGGTACTACTTGAATATTATAAATCTATGGATGACCAAGTAACATGTCAAAAAATCTTACACTGGGAACTATGGTGAAATGTGTGGGACTAACTTGTAGAGGAAGTGTAATCTCACCCAATGAACTCTATATGTGCCCACTAATTCTACTAATAATTGTATCTATAGGAGTAATATCCTAGTTTGAATAACCCAAATGCTGTAATAATGTAATGGTGCACATGTTGACATAGGAGACATTATCAATGAGGACACTATGAATGGGTTGATTATGAATATGCAATCTAATAAAAAGTGCATTATAATCTAAATTACCCTCCATAATATCCTAATTTGAGAAGGATATCAAAGGTCTATCTAGAACTCTGGACTCATACACACCTATCATACCACTCAAAGTATGTGATTCAACTGAAGGTCCCTGGTATATAGCTGGTGGAGGATGTGCATGGTATGTATGGTGAACACTTGATGTGTCCCCTTTCTCTTGTTTAGAGTGTTATGGAAATTGATCTAAGAAGATTTTAAAAGATTTATCCTATGTTGGATTTACCTATAGAGGCTCAAAAGAAGTGCCCAAATCAAGTAGATTATCATCTATCAAGTCTTGTATCTTATGTCTCAAACTAATGCATTTATTTGTAGTGTGGCCTAGTGCCCTATGAAAATAAAAAAATACCTACTAATCATATCCTCATGGAAGATGATTTTCTAGGTCAACTTATTGAATAAGAGGGAGAGTAGTGATGTTATATTCCAATAACTATTGTAAAACTCTAGCTCGATAAATTGGTAGATTGGTAAATGTACATTGAGGAGGTGCTAATAAAATCAAATGCTAAGGGGGCTTTGAAGCTACATTTATTATTGGTTGATTCTGATTCTTGTTATCATTGAATTTGACCTTATATGGGACTTTGCTATTACTCTTATTTTTTATGTCTGAGATACTTGAGTACTTATGTTTGCCCATTGAAATAAGCTTGACTTCTTTTTCCTTTAGTGTATCACATAATTCATTGAAGAAAGAGAACCTTTTGAACATAATAGATTTTTTAGTGCTGCTAGAAGGATCTATTTAAATATGTCCTATAACTTTTGATTGGCCATGGGGATAGTTAAGTTAGCCAAAATAGTGTTGTATCTAAGAACATAATCCTTGAGGGGCTCATTTAACTTTTATTTCTGCTATGTAATTTGTGTAAAAGAAACCTTATCACCAATGTTGATACTAAGCTGTGATAGGAACATGTCTACCAAAGGATTAAATGTAGTGATCGATTGATTTGATAGATTATAGAACCATTATAATGCATAATCCTTTAAACTCCATGGAAATAGCTTGGTAAGTAGTTAGTCATTGGGTACATAATCTAAGCATGTTGCATGAAAAGATCTCAAATATGGCTCTAGATCACCCTTTCCATCATATAGAAAGAGCTTGGGTTGAACAAAACCTTGTGGCAAAGGTGTAGAAGAAATGTGACATGTTAATGGTGTATGGAGTAAAGAAAAATAATACAATACCTATGTAGGTCTAGAGACACCTTGATCAAAATTTTGCACCTTGGATTGAAGAGATCTTATCTCTTGCACAAGCACTACCACATCAGGAGATAGGAATGTACTAGCTATAGCTGGTGGCATATAAGAAGTTTGGGATTCTATAGGGGGTTGTTGAGACATTGTTTTCCCCATAGTGTCATTTATAATTGGCTACTCTATGGTTTTAGAATATTGACTATTATTAACTTTTTTTTGTTCTTCTTGTAGAATTCTAAGCATGTCATCCTACATATCCTGATGTTTGGTTAAGATTTCTTGAAGTTATATTTTATTAGTTTCATCAAAACTAGTATATTGGGACATTATTAAAGTAAAATAATAATGTGAAATTTATTTGAATGTTTTTCTATAAGTTTTAATAGGTAATGTGCAAAAAAGGGAAAGTATTGAATATAAGAAATGCAAAGTTCAAAAAATAGTGAATTTGAATTTGAGAAAAAAGGATACTGAGCGTATAAATGTGTAAGCTAATACCTTAAGAAGCAACGTAGGAGCTAGTATAGGAAACTAAGGATTTTTAAAAAATATTTATGAAAAATACTATGAATTTTTTAATTTAAAATATATTTTCTAAGTTTTATATGCAACTAAAAATTTAGAAAATGATTGGAAAAGTACTAGAAAATAACTTGGAGCTAGTTAATGCAACTAGGGGATTTTGAATGAATTTTCAAAATTAGTATGATAATTTTAAAATTTTGTAGAATTTTACTTGAAAAATTATGAAAAATTAGAAATATATTTGTCCTAGTGTTTAAATTTTTTGTGTATGCAAAAAGGACCTAGTATGTGTAAACTAGGATTTTTATAAAATATATTGAGAAATTTGTAATTAATTTGTAGATTTCTTATTTTTAAATATATAAAAAAACAAGAAATTATAGAAAAAAATTAGAAATAATTTACCCTAGGGTTTCTAGGGCTTTTGTGGAAAATTTGAAGTTGAGTTCACTAAATGTTTTATTGTTTTTTAGAATAATGGATTTTTATTCCCAATTAATAAACATGTATGGAGTAAATTAAATTAGTAAATAGTGTGTAATAATTAAGCCACTAATTTATGTAAACATAATATATTTTTTCTTTTCTAAAAATAGTAATAAATGAGAGAAAATATGACTTAGCTTATTCTAAGTTGTCTAGTCTAAGACAAGATTTAAGAATTCAGGTATAGGACTGGGATAGTGTCAAAAACATGTTCTTGAACTTTGTTTTCTAATTAGATATGAGTGCAAAAAGTGGGACACCCTACTATTTGACACTATAATCCTTTTTTTGACATTTTTGTCCAAGTGATTTGTGTTTTCTAAGTTCTACTCAGCAGGTTTGTGTTACCTTATCAGTGAAATATTGAAGCCCAAAAGTCTATAGAGTTCATTGTGCATCTATTTTAATCTTTAAAATCCCTAAAATATCTTTGTGATTGAATTTAAAAGGAAATTTGGGAAAGAAAAAGAATGGGTTAGTGTGTAAAGGATACATTGGATGCACTTCACACCCTGTGTGTGGGCACTCTACTTACATACCAATACTCTAAGGAGGGATCAAGTTAATGTAGTTATCCTATTGAAGTGATTGGTATAATTGTATATGAAAATATAATTATATGAAAAATTGGGTGTACTTCAGATGGCTATGGCTGGTGTAAGGGTTTGAATAAGCTTGGAATAATATCAGAAGGTTGTATGTAGAGAATAGGGGAAAATGATTGAGTGTACTTGCTTGTATTCTTGATTCTCTCTTGTAAATGAGTGTCAACCCTTCTAAATGGACTTTGAATGGAATTTTATAGGGAACCTAATTATTTTGGGTTAAATGAATTCATTTTAGGTTGACATGAATTATGATAAGGATTCGGGAAAATATGACCGTTAAAACAAAATTTGCACCCATAGTTTTAGTGCTCCTATCCAATTTGGGAACTATTTTCCAAAGGGAATGAGATTTGGGGGGATTGATCTAGGCCTAAAAGAGCTATCTAGGTCTATAAGGGTTAAGTCTAGAAGGTTGTGGATAACTGGAAATTGGTGAAAGAAAAGCCTATAAGGGTTATGCAAACAAATGGACCTATAGATTGGGTGTCATTAGCCACACTCAAGTAAAAAAATTTTACATTTTACATGATTACACCAACCATACTAGTATCAATACTAGGCATGGTGGAGGAAGAAGCAGGGGGTAGAAGTTGTATATTAACTTGCCCCAAATCTTGTAGAAAATCTGTGTAGATGAAGGGGGACATCATATATGGGTCCCATAATAAGGTTATATATAATTATAGGTTACTTTCCCTTATGTTCAATATTTTTGTTAATGAAAGTGATCATTTCATTAGTATACTTGAGATTACTCTCATCCTCTATTATAGGCATATGTTGAGGATAACTAAGTAGATTGAGAGTAGGATATGACCCATAGTTTTTTATTCTAGTTTACACATGAATTTTTATTACATCTTGGATTTATATGGAAGTATAAAGGAGGAGAGACTTATATTATTCATAAAAATGGTCAAATCAATCATATCTTATTGGGTTATCTATTCAAAATCAAAGAAAATATATTGCATGATATAAATAAAGGGTATAAAGTAAGTTGTGTTGGATGATATGGTTGGACTAATATAAAAGAGACTTTATTAACCAAATTTATGGATTCAAAAATAAAAATAAAACTATATAAGGTTATTCAATGCAATTCATAAGATATAAGGATAATAAACAAACTATATCAAACTACGTGATGTATTCTTATAGGAAAATGAGGATATGAAAAATAGGTTGTATCGAGTTGTTTGATATAGTCAGTTATGAGTATAACATGAAAAATATTGTATCAATATATTCAATGTATTTAGGTCTAAATACAATTAAGATAATAGGAAATAAACTATATCAAGTTATTTTATGTAGTTAGGTTGGAAGATAATAGGAAATAAACTATATCAATTTGTTAAATGTAGTTAGGTCTAAAGATAATAAGAAATAAACTATATTGAACTATTTGATAAAATTAAGGATGTAAACACATATAAATATATCAAATTGATCAATTTATTTTGCACACATAGGTAATTGTATTGACATTGGCTAATGTAGTTATAACATAATAAATAATTGTTTCAATGCTGGCCAATGCAATCTAAAATACATCATCATAAAACAACAAACATAAAATTGAAATATAATTATATTCTAACTATTTTTCCAAAAATAATATCAAGTATATGTACTAAAAGGATGTGAATGATAGTGTAGTATCTTAGAGATACTTGCTAGTCTATTGGATAATTCAACGTGATGTTTCATAGCACTAACTAAAGAGGTAAAACCATGCTTGTAGGTCACTACACTAAATTTTAAGGGTAATTTTAGATTAACTTCTCAGGTATAACCACTTATCAATGCACCAAAAAATTATATTCATGGATGGCTTTCTAAGGTTCAACAAAAGGGAATCCTAGGAATTTTTGATATACCATAAGGCACATGAAAACTAAACTCCATGTTTATATTTATAATAGGGCTATGAGTGTTGGGGTAAGCCCATAATTCCATAATTATTATGAAAAAAACACCATGTATCCCTTGATTATAATAGCTAAGTAGTTTGAAAACTGTCAAAACATAGTTTTTATGGAAATCCCAACAAGTATAAAATAAAGTTTGAAAATTAGTATAACAAAATAGATTTTTAGTATTAATAAATATGTATAAAATTGAAATGAACATTTATATTAATATTTAATATTAAAATTTAATTTTTATTTACTTATGATTGAAAATAAAACAAACAAGATGGTTTTAGCACTAGCCAATGCAGTTGTACACATAATATAGAATTGTATCAAGTTGATTGATGGAGTCTATACACACATATATTTCTAAGCAGAAATGAAATTTTATCAAGTAGATTGATGTATTTTTATTAGATAATAAATCTAAAAATATAATTATGAGACTCAATAATAAAATTGTATCAATTTGCTCGATAAAGTTCATTGAATATCACATCTAAAAATATAACTGTGTCACGTTGTTTGATATAATTTTTATAAAATATGAAAATACAAAACTATATCAAACTACTTAATATAGTTTGTTATAAATTAACAATGTGAGAAAAATTATAAATGAGAATAGAAAGAGAAATATATCAATATGTTAAATATAATTTACTTGGATAAATCTAGAGATGAAAATGTATCAAGTTATTTGATACAATTTAGTGAGAATGATGTGAATAAAAATTGTATTAATCTATATGATGCCATTGGCTATGGATAAAAATCATGATAAATTTATATCGACCTATTTGATGAAGCTTTTTGGTAGATAATTGATAAATAATTGTATTTATTTGTTTGATATAGTTGGTTAAATAGGTGAAGGTAATGGTAAGCTTCACGTCGGGTTCACTAAAATTTATATAATAGGTTAGGATAAACATGCAACTATATTACCTCTAAATATATGGATTTAGAGAATATTAAGCAAAGAGAACCCAACGATACTTAATGATTTAGGATGTTCCCAAATCGATTCACAAACCTAACAAGAGGAGAACCTACAACATGATGTCAAAGGAAATGGTTCAAAATTATTTGGGATAGTAACATGATGAGGTATCTCTAACTAGATATCTATAAATAAGTAGTATAATATTTCAAAAATAAATGTAAGTAATTGGGAAGGGTTGGAAACATATAAAAATAGGTAAGGAGCCATGGCAATAAAATGGGGGCTTAGGATACCTAAAATGGATAAATGGAAAGGTCAATAAAGTTTATAGTCACACTAAGTTTAAGTGTAGAGAAAGCTTAAAAGAGGATATATACATTTATTAAGAAAACAATTATGTAACTTCTATCTACTAAATGAAAAGAGATATGGTTAGAATATACTTACCTTGAGGAGGACATGTCAAATCTCAATCTCACCCTTATCCAATGGTAATTTTTAAGATATTTTTGTGATTGTAAGGATATCAAAGGTTGGATCAAGCTCTGGGTTAAAATGGCTCCTCCTAATGCATCCAAGACTCCACTAGATAAGTTTTTTTAAGATAATATTTTAAGAAATAACTCATCTAGTTGTAGATCTAAGGTATAAGTGAGAGAAATATCAATGTGAAAATGAATATATTTCTTTATTGGGATGAAATTCTATATTGTATTTATAATGATCTATATCCCTAATCCTTTTTGAAAGTTAATCTAATGTCATCAGCTAGATCGATGTAATTTGGAATGTGTTGACTATCCTCAAAATACACCAACTAGGTTGATTTAGTTGTGAAGGTTATGTATTCATGTTTAGAACTACATCAATTAGGTTAATGTAGTAGGGAAGGGAAACTACATCAAACTAGGTCAATGTAGTAGGAAATATAGGTTTTGGTATAAGTAGAGTGTATAATATGGAAGGATATAATTTAGGTAATTAATTATAAGGAAGACAGAAAGGATATATGAATTATAGGATAATAAAAAATGTCTCTTAAAAATCACCAAAGGTCTCCCCACCCCTTTCTTGGTGCACCCTTTAAGGTGTACACTCAGGGAGATTAAAACTCAATAGGTTTCTACAAGAGAAAGCATTAGTAGATGATAAATGTAAAAAATATTATGTGTCTAGACCTTCTCCTTTACCATGTGAGGACCTTATAAATAAGATGGTTTTCCATTTTTATCTAATCAATGCATGTTATTTTATAGGAGGACTTGAAACATCATTCATTTGTCCAAACCCTACATACAAATGCACTAACTATGAAAATAATTTAATCCAATTTGGGTAGCATAAATTTACCATTTTAAATCTAAAAAATGGATGTGAAAAAAAAAACAAATAAATGAGGTAATTTTCATCTTGAACCCCAAATGGGTAATAAAATACACATGGGGGTAATAGGCATATTCTATAGAAACTAATACAAAAATAAATTTATCCAAATATCCTTATACCTTTTGAAAATGAAAAACAAGATAAAGGAGAAAGATAAATATTTAAAACCTTAAAACTAAAATAAACTAGGTGTAAAGTATTCCTACTCGGCTCCACCTATTAGATCTACACTATGAAGCCTCCTACAAGTGTCAAAAATTAGCTTTCAGCCTCCTTGTCTAAGATCCTTCTCTCATTTATCAAGCTCTCCTCCACCTTAAAGTTAATAATGGGGGAAAATATCCTCCAAGGAAGGATTTCCATGTTATTATAACAAAAAAATTTAGACCAAATGGCCAATGGGAAGTTGACACTTTTCCCTTCCTATTATTTATCCCTTCTACAAAAAGTCTTGTCTAGTGTTAACTCAACCTACACACCCATGTGGGTAAGTAATATTTTGAAATAAATATTAATAAATTACATTACTTATGCCATAAATTGGTACATGGGTTATCCTATGAATTGAAAAATACTCCAAAAAATTCTTCACCTATCCCTTGGTCATGAGGGGGTCTTAAATGTATCCACAACAACCTCTAAACCACTTTAAATCCACTTTAAAACATAGGTGCATGTTCCCATTCAATTTTTGGTCAAGGGGGCCACTTAATTGGATTATATATTTAAATTTAATTATTAATACAATTATAAGGTGTATTATAAGATATTATTTAATGATAATGAATAATATCGAGGGTGTAATTAGTGTTAGGAGGGCCAAAGAGGTTTACACTCAAAAAACTATTAGATGATAACACAAGGGTTAAATTTTAATCTAATGGGATCATGAATTATATACTCTTATAAAAAAATAGTTTACTTATGTTTATCATAGTCCCAGTTCCCTTAATTGGCCTCCCTTGTTTGATGCACATCATTTCACACATCAAATTTCTCTACCCTAGGTAGCTAAAACTGCTAAATGTAAACATATTAAGTGATTTATAACAATACATAATTTCATACATAGAAAATTCAAATAAAAAAATCACTATAAATTTGGTAATAACTAGATGACAACATTATATACTCATAATTTCAAATCACATGATAAATCAGTATTAGCTCAATTAATACAATAATGTAGTATGCATAACCATATTCCAATGAAATCATCCATAAATAATAACTAAATAGTAATCAAACATGCAACTAATATCATCCATAACATAAGATATACTATATTAATAATTTTCAAATAATATATCATCCCTCCATAACATAAATATCATGCAATATCAATACATGTGTACGATAGAAAAATAATTCAACAAAATTCACATTTCAAAAAATGAGGCCTCACATATTGACTTAACTCATGATACCTTTGTTTATAGTACAATAGTGGTATAAACTCATTCTTTTGTTTCCACACTATAAAGACTACAATTCCTTAAAAAAATATAATATATGATTTCCTTTCATGATGGGTGGAAAAATTGTAGTGTAACACAATCTCACACCATAAATATTTGGAGAGAGTCACCATGAATTACATGATTGGCATTCACTCTAGGACCATACAATTATTTATACATTTTTCATCCCTTTTGGGAAAGGATTATATCATATTTTTATTTTTTATACTCCTAAATACATCTATCACTATAAACATATAGTTTTATAAAGGAGGTTTTTTATTTAAGGAAAAAAAGAGATTTTGTAGGAGGATTTTGAGGATGATCTAGAGATTTTTTTTTGTATAATTAGTATAGATTATCCCAACATGAATATATGCACCAATTATTTGTTTACAAAATGTATGCATTGATGCATCCTTAATATTTTTGTGTGATTCATTAAGCCATACAGGTCATGGATATTGATGCACCACTAAACATATTAATGGTCTGTCATTATTACTATCAGAACATAAACAAAAACATGGGAAATGTTTCACTCAAATGTAGTTTACCAATTTGAGTAATATGCACATTGACAAAATTTTCATTTAGTTTTTATGTGATGGTAAAAAAGAAGATGCATTGAATAAAAATAATAAATATTTGTATTCAAATTCATTGGTCCAATTGAATGATAAAGACATCAAAACTAAAAAACTAAAAATTCCATCCACTTCATATAAAATGGGAATTATGTTTTTCATCTTATAGATGTACCATTTTTTAAAATGATTAATAATCAAGAAATACATCAATTAACTAATGGACACACCACTTTGGTGCACCAAAATATGATATAAACCCTAACCCATTTTAACCTTTTATTTCCTCAAATTTGATTGTGCTTGTGTGCATGATTATGTATGGGTAATTTTTATTTGAGAATATTAAATGATATTTAAACAACAAATGCATTGAAATTGAAAAATAAAATAGTACCTCCACTTCATAGATGAGTGGTGTATGTATCATTATTTATACCATTGAAGTTAAATTAAAACAAATTTCTTTACAGTATTATATTATACTAATAGATACACAATCAATCAATTTATAAAATATTACAAGCAAATCAAATAATCACAATGTAATTATTTAGTGTTATCAAAATACACCTAAAGAATATTAATCAATTATATAAAATAAAATAAAATAAATGAACAAACTATTTGAATAGGTGGAAGGAATTTCATTTATATTTACCTATCCCACCTATCAACATATTAAAAAAGGATAGATAGACATTTAGTAAGGCACTAACACTAATACATTATAGCTATACTATGGAACATAGATATCACAAGTTATAATTTACTAAGTGGATTTAATGGACCAAATAGAACATCACAAACATCAATGACTCATATATTCATATAGATATATGTTTTAAAATATAAAATACCCTAAAACACAACTTATAAAAAATTAAAGGAAGGAAATACTAATATGTTGATAATTTTATATAAAATGTATGGGTTCTAACATCACCCTTAATTTTTTTTTTGAAAACCTGAAGATGTCTTGTAGTCTAGTAAAACCCTCCTTAAAATTATTAATCTTGAGTAACTTTAATATGTCCCCTAGGGTGGTATGATCCTCATAAATCCTAAAGATTATTAAAATATTAGGAATCTCCCATAGTATGGCTAACTCCACAATAATCCTCAAAAAAAAAAAAATCAAGTAACCATTATTATCCAAAATTAAGAATGTGAATCACCATATGATAGAAATCAATTGCCATCTCAATGTGAGATAAATAATGATATTTTGAAATAAAGAGAGGTAATATCATACCTTATAAACAAAACTATAAATATTTTGTAATTTAATTTGGATAATCTAACCAAATATCAATGATGACCAAATGATCAATCTTAATGTGAATCAAAACAATAAGTATACCAATCCAAGTTATCAATCCTATGTACAAGATCCAAACCCCATTTCCTCTTAAATTGAGTGTTAACAACATGAATCAAGATAATTTAACCTAAACATAATTAAAAAAATTGAGTATGCATATCCTTCTAAAAAAATAACAATATCTCAAGTAAAATATTAAAAAATGCAATTAAGATATTCCATGAAACTTTTAATCTCACAATATTGAATTACATAAGTGAAGAATCCATCTAAAGTTTATTCCATAGGTCACTTGGCCTCACAACTCTAAAGGAATAATATATCATGATACCACTTTCAAAATCATCATATAGAACTAAAGTGAATCCATTTTGATTAAATTCCCTATAGTGAAAAATTAAAGGTCATCCTTATAAGAAGCACAATATCTCATAATATTTTGAGTCAATTCTCAAAATAAAATATGAAATAAACATAATATTCAAGTATAAATTTAATCCTTAGGAGACAAATAACCTCCAACCATATCTTGAGTGAAATATCTAAAGATCTGAAGACAACATATCATAGAAGATTGAATGTATCCTCCATAGAATTTATAGCCTCAAACCGTATTTTGAATCAACTCCTAGAATAAAATATGAAGTTAACATACTATGGATGGTCCATGCATGCAAGATATATCTATAATATTTATTATCCCATCATTTGTTCTTGCTATTCTTAATATATATTTTTATCAAATTTGATAGACTAGGTAAGAAAATATAATATGATTTAGATTGACATATGATTAAAATAGATTATAAGTAAATAAACATTCAAACACATCTATTTGTAAACCGATGGAAAATTAGGGGTATGTATAAAAGGGAAAAAGGGAAAATTAGAAATTATCTATATTTTTAAATACACATGCATGTATTTGAATTTTATATGATTTTGATAATGATTATTATGCCCTCATATCTATAAGAGTGACTATTTTGATTCAATGGGACACAACTAACAAATTTTGACAATAACAATTTACACCTTTGTCTAGATAGAGGGGTCACGTCTACATTGGTTATAGAGTAAATATACAAATTATAAAACTATGTGATAATGCTTATAGATTAATTTTAAATGCTTAGATATATTCAATCATCTATCATGATATATATTCTACATCTCTTCCTTTCAAAAACCCTAGCAAGTTTTTACACTAAAACCAAATAGTGATCCATTAAAAAGGGGGATTTAAGATTAGGGGAATAGTTGAGATGTCCTCAAAAACCACTATATAATTAAGGGATATCTTCATATTCCCAAAGGGGGTATTAAATATAATGTAGTTCTTCCCCTACTGTGTGTTTAACTATACCATATGAAATGTGATCTAAATGATCTTTTCCTAGGCCCTTCTCTTGGTCCAAGCATGCAATCTAGATGAAATAATATAAATTTATGATATATAAAATGTATATATTGAGATTTTTTTGTTTTGATTTTATTTAATTTTTCACTTTATTAGGTAGAATAGTGCTAGATATAAAATGATTCTTAGGACCCTTAAAATACAAGACTTCCAAGTTCAAATTTTAAAACCCACTAGCATGCTAAACTGACTAAAAATGAATAAAGTGGTCATGAAAGATACCCAAATGAAATGCATCTTGGAAAAATCACCATAAAGTAAACTAAGACAATACCAATCTTTTAGGAAAATCATAGAAAGTGTGATAGTCTAGAAGAAGAAAATTTTGTTTAAAGTCAAGAATAAAAAATAAAGAAGAAAATGAGCACCATGGATCCTTGTAACTAAAAAAATAATTGAAATAGAATAATAATAAAATAATAACATCATTATGAGATATCAAAGGAAAATACATAGGAATAAAACCATGAAGTGACAATGGAGACTTAATTTGGCATCAAGAACCTCTAAATTTAAAGTCAAAAAAAGACACAGTACTCATGTTTTCTTTACCAAAATTACATGTCTATATCCCCCCCACCATTTTATTATATTAATGTAATGAAATGAAAGTAAAATAATTAAAGGAAGAAATTAAAACCTAGGATTAATTTTATTTCATGTGCTTATTTGTAAATTGACATTTCATCAATCTAATATAATCAACCCACATAAAGTGAACAATGATTGCTAATCTTATTCTCTTCTTGGACAAAGAATTTAACAAGACTTTGAGTGATGCTTGTGAAGATGAACTCTTCATGTGGAGTCCATGTGTTAAATTTTATTAAATCACTATAATATGAAAATTTGTGTCATGCTTTCCCCTAATATTTAATGGTTATATATGTGCCTATAAGTCAAAACATTATATAACTTCAACTACACATAAAATGGCATACTATTTATTTGTGTAAAAATTTAATCAATCATTGTAGATATAATAAGATTCATTCTAGTGTAAAACTAGTGCAAAATTATCCAAAATATAATTTGAATTGAGTCTAGTGTAAATAACAATGAGAATGACATGATTTTCATTCAATCCATATAATTTGATGTAAATCCTAAGAGATGAGAGTATGTGCCATGTAACATGCCTCTAATCTAATAACTGAGCATACTCAGTCACACAATCTGAGATAAAAATATGCCTTTATAATTAATAATTATGTATTCATGAAGACATGTTTTATACCCTACCCTTATTATTGTATCTATGTAAAACATAAGTCATACTATGTCAAATTCAAACATATGCCCCATTCTTTGTGGTATTTTTAAAATATACGTAAACTATCTAATCTTACCTAAGAAAATATTTTAGTAATATGTGGTATCCTATAATAATTTTTTTTTTTTTTTTATGTGACTCTATATAAAGCCACTCTATTTAGATAATAACACACCTATGGTAATATATTTGAAGTGCATAACTATATGAGTATAAAAACCTTTGAAAAGTTTTAAAACAACTAATCATTTTCAAAGTAGATATGTCAATTAGTAAAAACCATGTGTCATGATGTGTAAACACCATGTATAATCATGTATACCCTTATAAAAATTATAATGTATTGAGCCAAATTTGAATAAACCAAAGCATTGTGACCCATTATTATAAATTTACTAAATAACCTCAAATATAATATGAGTCAAAAATATGTTATATAGGGAGTATGATTTGAGTCATTGGCCTGTGTGTGTCTATTTTTATAGAAATAACATTTATGTATTTCCCCCTTTTGGTGAGAGTAATAAAATTTGTGTGAATATATGAACCAAAGGAGAAAGCTGATATATCTAGGGTTATGAACTTAGTTTATAGCATTTATTATCAATTTTTGGTGTGATTGATAGATTGAATTTTGATTAATATTTATATGGGTTCCCATATCAATAGAAGAATTACTATGGTAAAATGAAGTATGTGATATTGGGGTAAAGAAAAGGTCATATCAAGAATGAAACTTGAGAAACATGGAAGGTTTCATGAATATCTTTTGCATGGAAGAAATGATGTTTTAAAATCAACTATGAATTACAATATGTGGATTGTTTAATGTGTAAAATCATGGATTTGATAATGTTTACCCATACCATAGTAGTATGACATAGGTAGTAACATACATACATACATACATACATACATATATATATATATATATATATATATATATATATATGTATGTATGTATGTATGTATGTATGTATGTATGTATGTATGTATGTATATATATATATATATATATATATATATATATATATATATATATATATATATATATATATATATATATATATATATGTATGTATGTATGTATGTATGTATGTATATACATGCATAGATACATACATACATGTATATCTGTGTCTGTGTGTGTGTGTGTGTGTGTGTCACTATTAAATGGTAAATTAGGTATATATGATATCCCATAAATCACTCAACACCTTGAATATATTTATCCTTTGAAATTATTTTTTAATTGTGTTGTGTTCATATTCTTGAATAGTCTAAGTTGTATTTTGTATGATTTAAAATTTTCCTCCTTTTGATATACCAATAATTGAATCTTTGTGTTTTGTGTTAAGTACCATACACTTGTTATGCAAACCAATGGTAAAACATTTAATAATAAGGATAAGTTAAAAACCCTTCCATCAACACAAGTTATCTAAAGTAGGGATTTATTGGATTCAAAACATAAATCATTAATCCATAGTGATATTGAATCAAACCATCTAGAATTAAAGATGTTAAAAGTGTTGTCAATATAAACTATATTGGATCAATCCATTGTGTATCCTTATTATCTTAGATAATAAATCCATTACTCCATTATGTATCCTAACTATCTTGGGTCACAAATCCATTAATCCAATGTGTATCCCAACTATATTAGGTCACAAATCCGTTAATCCATTATGTATCCTAACTATCTTGGGTCACAAACCCATAAATCCATTATGTATCCTAACTATCTTGGGTCATAAATACATCAAAAATATCTTGAATAAATCCATTGTGTATCATAACTATTATTTCTTTCACAACATGCCCTATTTCCTCCAAAATCATGGAACCCATTTTTTCCTTTTTCTTCACTCTTCTTTGCTCTCAAGAGCTAGAGAAATGTGGCACTCTTAATTTTATTCAATAGGATATATTTGTTTTGCATGTCAAAATGGATCATAAAGCCACTTTTGCTAGATAGACTACATTTGTGTAATAAAAAATCATATAAATTATTTAGTGTGAAAGCAAAGTCTTGACCTCCCAATTTGGTTTTGAACATTTGACTTTCTTGGTTATCTCAAGTTGTTCTAGGGGTAATTTTTAGTTATATGCTAGATCAATATATAAAACCTATCCCATTGAGATGACCAATCTCTTGTGACAATTTTTTTTTATTTGGTCTAAAAATGAGTTTTGAGTGCATTTATTACACTTAAGATATCTTGTCAAAAACTTGTTGTAAACCCCAGTTAGGTCCACTATATACATTTATAAAATTTTATAATTTTCAATAGATAATTGGTATTTCAACACCTAATTAGGTCTTTAGGTCTCAAAATACATCTTTTCTTTTTTAATTAGACCTTCTATTTTTATTAGGTCAGGCCTTGAAAATTTTGTGTTTTAGTTGTAATTGGGGTACTCAACCCTGATTAGGTCTTGCATGGGGTGGTTGGGGATCTTACAATGTTGATCAAGACTGATAAAATGATTAGGTATTAGTTTTTTATCAATTCATTCCATATTTTTTTGATTTCTAGTCCTACTTACATCTTGTAGGATTGTGGGGAGAATGTTTAATTCTAGTGAGGTAATTTTCCTTGACTAGGTCTCAAAGACCATTAAGTGTTCATTGTAAACCTAGCTAGAGGAAAACTCTCAATTAGGTTTAAGAATTGAAGCCTCCAAATAGAGTAACATTATTCAGGTCATTTAACCTAATTATATCTACACCCCCATCCTATTTCAAATTACACTAGACTATGTGGGAAAAAATCTTGGATGTAATGAGCAACCTGCAAATAATGTAAAGATAATGCTAATCGAGGGTCCAAATCCTAATTAGGTCTTGGGGACCCCAACTTCAAAAATAGTTTTATAATCATTATTCAATCCCATGATTAGGTATCTATCCCTATTCAACACCTTCCCAATTTTATTTAAGCTTTATAATCCCGATTAGAACTATGTCATTACAATTTTTCAAAAGTGCAATGTTTTGACTTAGATGTGCCTGCTAGAAGATTGATTAGGTCTAGGAAGCCATTTTTTTATCAAGATAAATTTTTATGTGTGCATCCTTTTTATAAACCTTATATCCCACCAGAAAGCTCATTTCATCTTAAACATTTTGGTCTTTATAAATTTTGAAATTTTTTAGTCGATTAAAAGTTGTTTGTGTCCACTTTTTGTATTTTGAAAAAATGCTTTTAATTTATAATATTTAATTCTTTTTTTTAATGAAAAAATGGAAGTGAGTTGTAACAAATGGATGTAAAATATGGTTATTGAGCTTCATTAATGGCTTCATCTAACTTTGAAGGGAAAATACCTCCCCAACTTTGTTAAAGATTTATATTTATGCTTTGTTTTCAAACATTGCAAGGGTTTGATTTTTTCCTTTGAGGAATTATATTGAGCCAATCAGCTATTTTATAGATTTTTTTCTTTCATAGTTTAATTTATCCCTCCAATTACTACCCCACTATTATTTTGGTGAATTTTCTAATCGATGAATCATTGTGGATTTGATTATGATCATCAAAATGAATATTTTGATGAATAAAAGGCTTTGGAATTTTTTTTAGTCTACACAATAGAATGGTATTTGTGATCTTTACCTTCATCATATATTTCCACTGTAATTTGGTATCAATTCCATTTATGATTGTGTACAAGTTTATTAAGTGAGAAACTGATTCATGAAGTCCATTGATTGACAGTTTCAAATTTGTTTTATGATAGTAGGTTTTTATTTCCTCTTTCTCTATCCTTTATCTTTTTTTGTATAAAAAATTTAAACTAGGGTTTAATTTATCTAAAAATATATTTTTATGCATGAATATATTAATTTATAGGTCCATTTAAGTTCTATTTCATCAATGTATTGTTTAATTTTTAAATAATAGAATGAATGATTAAAATCAGTCATATTTACTTTCATTAAAATCTCTAGAATGTTAATTAAAGTGGGAAACATTTTGTGCACATTTGGTTTTTTAAAAATAATATAAAAAATGTGTGAGTGATAAGTGAACAAAAAATATTTCACCTACCTATAACCCATTTCAAGTAAAAACCTAATGTTGAAATCTTAGAACCAACAAAGGCCCCTTGTATTAGAATGATTATGCATAGACCAACTGGATCATTCAATACAACATGACCCAACTAACACACTTGAGTTGGTGTGTTGAGTGTATCATCAAGATATTGGCATTATCAGGAGGGATAAACAAGAAAAATTTATCAAAAATTTAAAAATTGAACATTTTAGAAGTGTTCCCCATGCTCAGGTATCATGAAAGTTAAAGTGGAATTTATTAGAATACACACTAGATCAAAGTATATTGGGGATAAATTTCACCTATTATAACTCATTGGTCACAAAAAACATAGAACAAACAAATAAATACATAAAACATGATAAATCCACTAATCTAGTAGCTCACTATGACTATCACTCCTTTTGTCAATTCATTCACTACCCCTCAAAACCCACTAATGAAAACTAATAGTACTTGTCTTGGTGGAGGTAACTTCCCTATAAGCATCAAGGGACTTTCTAAATACTTATCAAATAAGCCAAAAATGTTTTACCCTAGGCATGTGCATGGTGGGATCCACACTATTGAAGATCATATTATGGAATTCAAAGATGTTATTATCAAAAGCCGCATCCAACATGAGGATGTGTCTTATCATTTATTCCCTTACAATTTGGATTAAATCACATATGACTGGTATTTTGTACAATTAGATGGGTCTAACACCTCTTTGAAAGTATTATAAATTATTTTTATCAATAATTTATGACAACTCATACATCTTATTGTCTTATACCATTATTTTACCATTTATCATCATGAACAAGCTGAACTAATGAACATGTTTAATGTTTGTTTCCATAAAATTTATAAGTGATTGAAAGTTCCTTATATAAAAACATATTTAGCATCCATATAAACCTACCTAATGGCCTTAGACCCTATGACCTCCATGTTCATCTATAGGACTCTTACAACACTTTCAATATTTTCTTTGGCATCACAAAGTGAACATTATTGAATAATAGATTATGCCATAAGGATATGGAGCTGGTATGTTTCCTTTATTAAGGAATTAGATTAATACAATAATATTTTGATGATCAAAAAATATATCATTCATAATATAACACTGATGAATCAAATCTTGGGTGATATGCATTCAAGCCCAAATCTAGTCTATAACTTAATGCCCTTGAGCTACATGCCTAAGACATTATTTCTCCATGCTTGAAAATTATGTGTTGCCTCAAGTGAACAATCAAAAAATCATCTATGTGGCTGATAAAATATTGCTACCATGCCTAACATAAGTGATTAAGTTACCCCTAATAGTAATTATCAAGTTATGTCATCATTTATAAATAATCTAACCCCTATTAAAAATGCCCATAACTAGATACATGGTGTTGTGCCCATATTTAGAAATGTTTTGGAACCTATGGTTGAGCCACTATCATAAGTAATAAGTTAGAAAAATACTAACATGAACCTGAAAGTATTGAACTTATAGTATATGGTTCGATAATTAAAAAAATCCACGGTTGACTTATAGAGATAAGTGCCTCAGACTCATAATCAAACCACAAATAACACGCATCAAAATAGAAACTCCAAATTTTAAATAACCAATCACCAATGGAATACTAGGCCCAAAAATGGAAATGTGCCTAAAATTATTCAAGCTTTATCAACTTAGTCGATTTAGTGTTTCCCACCTATTGTAGGTTGTATAACACAATAGACCACACTAAAGCAAATTATGTTGATTTTATATTAGCCTGAAACATCTTGCAAAGGGATATGGATAACCTTGAAATTATTCATGTACCTAATAATAAATTGAATCAAAGCATAGGGAATTTGAATACTTCCATGGTCTTGGAAACATATGAATTCATGTATGAGATTGGTAATGATCCTAAGGTAACTTGGATGAGGTCCATGTATTTAAATAGTTTCAAAGGGTAAATGACTACATTTTAAGGAATAAAGTGAAAAATATTTTAACTAAATCTATTAATATAAACAAAACTTAGGTTTTATCTGATGATAACTCAATAAAAAACACATTTCCACTTAAAGGTCCTAACAAGTATCATCAACCAAAAAGCAACACTACACCAGTATAAGCCAAAAAACTGTTAGAACAAAAAAAATTGGGTACAACATTATTAAAGACCTGAGTAAAAATAAGGCCAGCACAACCATGTTTGGTTTACTCCAAATTTGTAATAAAAAATATGTATTATTGAAATATTTATCTACTCCTAAAGGGAAATAAGTTAATAGGTCATCTGATGTTCATGTTAAAATTTACAAGGAAAAGACTGTCTCCCCATTTTCTCATAACAATTCACATTTTAGGTAAGAACTTACAAAATTATTTGATGGAATCATGTTATTATATAAATATAATGTCTTATTTAGTTTTCTAAAAATTGGGCCTAACTCCTACAAATTCAAACAAAAATTTTATTATATTGGACAAGTTAGAGGTCAAGGTGGTTGGTGAGATAAATCACATCAATATTTAGTTGTCTTTTGATGTAAGATGAATAGTTCATTAAATTTAAAGTGGTATATATTCTAAATTTGTATGGTATGTGTCTAATATATATTGGTTGATAACATTATATGGGTATATGGTGACCAATTTCTCCCATATATGGCACCCATGGCATGACATACCTAATCAAATCAGAATTGAGTGAAAGAGAGAGATGAAAATGACTCATATGATCACAAAGTATAATAAGAAAAATTAAATATTTTATAAGGGGAGAGGTTTATTATTTTAAAATATCAAAAAGGAAATGATAAATCATAATAAATTATCCATTAATATATTATTCATGAAAAAAATAGAGTTTGAGGAGTTAGATCAACTAAATGAAGAAGATATCCTCTATGCACCAATAATATATTCATTTCTTAGTGATGTTATTTATGAAAATTTTAATTAGGCTTAATCAAATACAAAATGGTTCATGGTATTTATTTTAATCTTTAGTTATGACCAAGATTGAAATCAACAAGTTGAAACAAAGTTATCCAATTAAAAAGAAGAAATTTTTGTTAGGTATGTGGAGCTAAAAGCTTCACCAAGGAGCATAGACAAACAAGTTCGGGTCTACACAGACGCCGGCGTCGGTCAGGAGCGACCGACGTCGGTCAGTTGCAGTTCAGAGGCGCTGACGTCAGCAGTATGGTCGGCCGGCGACGGTCACAGGCGAACAGACAGGAACCGACGTTGGTTACCTGCGTGTCCAGAGAGCTATTTCCGAGGACAGAAGCGAGTGTTTGCATGATGAGTTTGAGTTGTAGACTCATGCTCGCGTCTCTATTGTTAGCAATGTTATTTTTAGAGCCCTTGTTGAAGAGGCTTAACTGTTTGTTGTAAGAGCATGCTCAAGTCTCCTATTTCTATATGTAGGAGAGATCTTCTAAGCTATTGTAAGAAATGAATGAGAGAGTGTAATAGAGTACGAAGTAGAACATTGTGAATGTTTGAAGGACTGTACTTTAGAGAGAACTCTTAAGGAATAGAGATCTAGTGAGAGATCTTGTGTGCATCTGAGAGAGGTGTGGAAGAACAAAGTTCTTCATTTGTATTCCTATTGTAAAGAGTTTTTAATACAAGTTTTCAGGGTGTTTTCTTGTATATCTTGTTCTGTGCTATTTATCATTTCAGTTACTTATCTATCTGATTTATTTCCGCATTCATTGCTTTCATAAGTGTAATCCATTGTTGGTTGATCCCCAACAAGTGGTATCAGAGCTCAGGTTCACTAACAGGTGGTTCAGATCTGTGTAGTGTGTTCGGATTACAGGTTGCTCACAGGGATTTCTGTTTGAGTGGGAGAAGCAATGGTAGAGGAAAGTAAGTTGAGAATGGAAAAGTTTAATGGCAAGAACTATCAGCACTGGAGAATGCAGATAGAGGACTATCTGTATCAGAAGGATCTTTACTTACCGTTAGGTGGGATAGCAAAGAAGCCCAAGGACATGGAGGATGAAGAATGGGAAGTTCTTGACAGAAAGGCTCTTGGTTCTATAAGACTGAGTCTGGCCTCCACTGTGATATCCAATTTGTCACAGGCAAAAACTACGGTAGAGTTAATGACCACGTTAGCTAATTTGTATGAAAAACCCTCCGCTTCAAACAAGGTATATTTGATGAAGCAGTTATTTAATTTGCATATGCAAGAAGGTGGATCTGTTTCTAATCACCTGAATGATTTCCATGGTATTGTTAATCAGTTAAGTTCTGTTAATATTTCATTTGAAGATGAAATAAAGGCTCTTTTAATTTTATGTTCTTTGCCTAAAAGCTGGCATGGCTTGGTAATGGCAGTTTCTAATACTGCTTCTGCTTCGAATATTTTAAAAGTAGAGGATGTGGTTAGTGTTATTTTGAATGAGGAAATACGCAGGAAAAGCACAGAAGAGACTTCTGGGACATCCGGGAATGCTTTAAATTTCGAGAGCAGAGGAAGGCAAAAAGAAAGGAGCAAGAGGAGATCAAGATCTAAGTCTAAGGGAAGAGGCAGATCCAAATCCAGGAATGGCAGAAGGCCACAATGTTGGAACTGTGGAAAGTTGGGGCACATAAGCAGAGATTGTTGGTCAAAGCCTAAGGAGGACAATCAGCACGAAGGAAAGGAAGAGACAAAGGTTGCAGGTATTGCACAGGATGCTCTTATTTTCTCTTTGCATAATAACATAGAATCTTGGGTATTAGATTCTGGTGCGTCTTTCCATGCTACCCCTAACAGAGAATATTTCAGTGACTATGTCCATGGAGATTTTGGAATAGTATACTTGGGGGATGATGAGCCTTGTAAGATAATTGGCAAAGGTAAAGTGCAGCTAAAGATGCAGAATGGCAACACATGGGTGTTGAGGGATGTGATGCATGTTCCTAGTTTAAAGAGAAATCTGATTTCTGCAGGTAAGCTTGGTGATGAGGGTTGTATAGTAACTCTCACAGCAGATTCTTGGAAAGTGACCAAGGGTGCACTTGTTATGGCCAGAGGTAAGAGAGAAGGTACTCTCTATTTGTGTAATTGTATTACTAACAAATCTCCTTCAGTTTTATCTACTTCAGATGTGGATGCTAAATTGTGGCACTCAAGGCTTGGCCACATGAGTGAGAAGGGGATGTCTATCCTTAAGTCTAAAGGTATGCTTTCAGATTTGAAAAGTATGGATCTAGAATTTTGTGAGCATTGTGTGTTTGGAAAACAGAAAAGGGTTAGTTTTCTAAAGACTGGATCTACTAAGAAAAGGCAAAAGTTGCAGCTTGTTCACACAGACGTGTGGGGACCGGCTCACGTAGCCTCTATTGGCGGATCACAGTACTATGTTACATTCATAGATGACGCCACAAGAAAGGTATGGATCTACTGTATTAAAAGGAAATCTGATGTTTTTGAGACCTTTAAGATATGGAAAGCCATGGTTGAGAATGAAACAGGCAAAAGATTAAAGTGCTTGAGATCCGATAATGGTGGTGAGTTCTGCAGTCTTAAGTTCAAATTGTATTGTTACATGAATGGGATCCGAAGGCAAAGGACGGTTCCAAGGACACCTCAGAAGAATGGTATTGCTGAAAGGATGAACAGGTCTATTATGGAGCGTGCAAGATGTATGAGATTGCATGCAGGGTTGCCCTTAGAGTTTTGGGCAGAAGCAGTTGACACCGCAGTGTACCTGATCAACAGAGGACCCTCTACAGCTCTGGATGGTGGAATTCCAGAAGAGGCATGGACAGGTAAAAAGGTTGATCTTTCATATCTCAAAGTTTTTGGTTGTGAAGCCTTTGTGCACATAGATAAGGAAAATAGAAAGAAGCTAGATGCTAAGTCTATGAGGTGCACGTTTATAGGCTATGGCTCAGATGATTTTGGTTTCAGATTTTGGAATCTAGGAACTAACAAGGTAATTAGGAGCCGTGATGTTGTTTTCAACGAAAGAGTGATGTACAGTGATCAGACAAGGAAGCTAGATCAAGCTGGGCAGAGCAATAATGAGTTGGACGAAGTTATGGTCCAAAATGAGCTCGCGGGAAAAAGAAATAATCACTTACAGGAAAACACAGAAACCGACATCGGCAGGTTTGGCACCGGCGTCGGCAATACAGAAACCGATGTCGGTCACACAGAGACCGACGTCGGCAGACCAGGCACCGGCGTCGGCCAGGAAGAACCGGCGTCGGCCAGTAACAGGTCTACAGGTGGCCGAGGTCGGTCACTGTCAGAAAATTTGGGTGGACAGATTGTTGAAAACGAGTCCAAGACACCAATCAGGAGGTCTGAAAGGGTAAGTAAGCCTCCAATTAGATACTCCCCTTCTTTATATTATTTATTGCTAACCGATGGTGGAGAACCAGAAAGTTTTGAAGAAGCTTTACAGGTGGAGTCCAGGAGTAAGTGGGAGCATGGCATGATTGAGGAGATGGAGTCCTTAAGAGAGAACCAAACATGGGATTTGGTTGAATTGCCGGCTGGTAAGAGAACACTGAAGAATAGGTGGACTTACAGGTTGAAGGAAGGTGAGGATGGTCAGATGAGATACAAGGCCAGATTGGTTGTAAAAGGGTTTGCACAAAAGCCAGGTATTGACTTTGGCGAAATTTTTTCTCCAGTTGTTAAGATGACTTCTATAAGGGTTGTACTATCTTTGGTTGCTTTTGAGGATTTGCATCTCGAGCAGCTAGATGTTAAAACAGCATTTCTTCATGGAGATTTAGATGAGGAAATTTACATGGAACAGCCAGAAGGTTTCGAGGTCAAGGGTAAGGAGAAACTAGTGTGCAGGTTAAAGAAAAGCTTGTATGGCCTCAAGCAAGCTCCAAGGCAATGGTACTTGAAATTTGACAGGTTTATGACTGAGCATGGTTTCAGTAGGTGTCAATCAGACCATTGTGTATACTTTAAGAGATTTGATAACAGTAGATACATTATTCTATTGTTGTATGTAGATGACATGCTGGTTGCAGGGTCTCACATGCAGGACATCTCAGAGCTTAAGGAGAAGTTAGCTCAAACGTTTGCCATGAAGGATTTGGGAGCAGCTAAGAAAATCCTTGGCATGAGCATTAAGAGAGACAGAGAAAATCACAGGTTGATATTGTCTCAAGAAGATTATGTGGACAAGGTGTTGAAACGGTTCAACATGCAGGATGCGAAACCGGTAAGCACACCTTTGGCAGGACATTTCAAGTTAAGTAAAGAACAATGTCCCAATTCACATGATGAGGTAGAGTACATGAATAAAGTTCCATATTCTTCCACGGTAGGAAGTTTGATGTATGCAATGGTGTGTACTAGACCAGATATTGCCCAAGCAGTGGGAGTAGTAAGCAGGTATATGGCCAATCCAGGAAAGGAACATTGGAAAGCAGTACAATGGATCCTTAGATATCTGAGAGGAACTAGCAGCAGACACTTATGCTATGGAGGTTCAGATACATCTCTACATGGCTATGTAGATTCAGATATGGCAGGGGATTTGGATGGCAGGAGGAGCACCACAGGTTATGTTTTTACTGTAGGTGGGACGGCAGTTAGTTGGATTTCTAAGTTGCAGAAGGTTGTAGCCTTATCAACTACAGAAGCAGAATATATTGCAGCTACAGAAGCTAGCAAGGAAATGATATGGATGACACGGTTCATGGAAGAGCTTGGAAGGGAGCATGGGAGTTGCAGATTGCATAGTGACAGTCAAAGTGCAATCCATTTGGCAAAGAACTCAGCTTTTCACTCAAGAACCAAACACATACAGCTAAGGTACCACTTCATACGGCAGGTATTGGAAGATGGTGAGTTGAAGCTGGAGAAGATCCATACAGACATGAATCCTGCGGATATGCTAACAAAGCCGGTTACTAAGGAGAAGTTGAATCTTCATTCAACTTCTGTTGGTCTTCACGATTGAGTTGAAGATGGAGGAGCTAGAAGATCTTGCTGTACAGGTATTGGTGCAGCTGGTTTATCTCCAAGTGGGAGATTGTTAGGTATGTGGAGCTAAAAGCTTCACCAAGGAGCATAGACAAACAAGTTCGGGTCTACACAGACGCTGGCGTCGGTCAGGAGCGACCGACGTCGGTCAGTTGCAGTTCAGAGGCGCCGACGTCGGCAGTATGGTCGGCCGGCGACGGTCACAGGCGAACAGACAGGAACCGACGTCGGTTACCTGCGTGTCCAGAGAGCTATTTCCAAGGACAGAAGTGAGTGTTTGCATGATGAGTTTGAGTTGTAGACTCATGCTCGCGTCTCTATTGTTAGCAATGTTATTTTTAGAGCCCTTGTTGAAGAGGCTTAACTGTTTGTTGTAAGAGCATGCTCAAGTCTCCTATTTCTATATGTAGGAGAGATCTTCTAAGCTATTGTAAGAAATGAATGAGAGAGTGTAATAGAGTACGAAGTAGAACATTGTGAATGTTTGAAGGACTGTACTTTAGAGAGAACTCTTAAGGAATAGAGATCTAGTGAGAGATCTTGTGTGCATCTGAGAGAGGTGTGGAAGAACAAAGTTCTTCATTTGTATTCCTATTGTAAAGAGTTTTTAATACAAGTTTTCAGGGTGTTTTCTTGTATATCTTGTTCTGTGCTATTTATCATTTCAGTTACTTATCTATCTGATTTATTTCCGCATTCATTGCTTTCATAAGTGTAATCCATTGTTGGTTGATCCCCAACAATTTTCAAACTCTTGTGATGAAAATTATTCCATCTTAAGTAGCCCAATACTTACTTCTAACACTAAGGAAAAAACCATAAGGTCATTTTAAATTTAATTTAAAATTTATGTGTACTAAAATAATAAATAGGTCAACATTGTGTTGACACATGCCTCCCATAATTCACTATACACAGGTGGAGATCACTTATAGACCCTGAAGTTCGATGGCTCTAAGTTGAAGAATAGGTGTGGTGATAGTGTTAACATCATTCACCCAAGATTAAAGTAATATTTTTAATGATTATTATTAAAAATTTATTTCACAAAAAAATATGGTTAAATATGAGGCATTAGTTCATAACATCCTATTTGCTTTTAGGAAAAAAATCAAGAACCTGAAGGTGCTTGGTGATTCATAGTTGGTGATCAAATAAGTTATAAGCCAGTATTTTTGTAATGATAAGAGTTTATAAAATTCTCATCATTGAGTATGGATTTTATTATATTAATTATATTCATTCAACATATAGACATTTAATCATAGAAAAGTTCATACGAAAAATGTATTGGTAACAACTGCAATTACTTTAAAACCAATTATTGGCTCCAAATTGAAGAGGTATTCATTAGATTTGGTATATAATCCTTCCATTCCAAAAAAATATATGAAATTTAGGTATTCAAAAAATATAAAATATCATATAATTCATCTTAAACATAGATGTAATTAAATCCCGGATCATAGATGAAGATGACAAAGGTGAGTTTGAGCTATATGGAGTGATAAATTTGAAAATGCACAACATACCAAAAAGTATTGTATTCCTCTAAATTATATTTTATATTTATTATTAATATAAAAATAATAAAATAACCCCTACCAAAGTTATGCTACATGATCATTACAGTCTACGAGATGCTGATGACTAAAAAAATGCACTTTTAGGCACAAATTATAGTTAAAATGAAAAACATAGGGTTGCATAAGCTATAAAGGACTTCATAGATTTAAAGTATTGTATTTATAAATACCTAAAGTTATTTAATACCTCAATTACCACCTAAAATATTCCACTTAATCTAGGGGTCAAACTATTCAATCAAAGGCAAAGGACAGTGAACCCATTGTTAGATCCTTTGATCTTCAAGGAAGTGCAGTAGTTAATTTCAGCTAGAATCATATTTTTGGTTTGGAACTCCACATGGGTGGAAAATATCATGCCAATTTTATATAATAATTAATAGATAAATATTTTTGTTGATTTGTGTAACCTGAGTAAGCTTAAGATAAGGATAGTTAACTGCTACCTTCACTAGACAAAGTGTTGCATATAGTAAATAGATCTCAAATGATGTAATTTCTAGACAGATATTCAAGTTTTATTAAATTTATGGTTAAATATGAAGACCAAATAAATAAAATATTTAAAACAAATTGGGGTACATTCACATACAAAAGGATGTCATTTGGCCTAATCAATGAAAGTGATACTTTTAAGCATGCCATGGACATTGTGTTCAAATATCTAATTGACAAGTGTATTTTCATCTATTACAAGCCAAATAATAACCCTAATTAAACAAAAATGGACCAATATTTATATGTAAACCCCTATTAATGAGACAAAGCAGCCACTTGGCTTATTAATCATGCTACCTTATTACTTATCAACTAGGGTGTGTTGGCTTAACAAGATATTGACATGTTTGACATTAGTTCTATGTGTAAGATTGGGTCCTAATCATTGTGTAAACAAAAATAAAATTTCATCCATTAAACTTTATGAAATAAAATAAAATAAATAAATTTAATCTATTCCATTATCGAATTACAAATAATGTATTGTAAGCTTCCTTAACTTAGTGGATTAATGCACATAATTAAATATTTTTATATTAAAACATGAATTAAATCATACATATGTTAATGAATAAAATAAACAATACATAAAAAATATGAGATAATAGATAATGAATCATTATACCAATCAACACAAGTGGGTCCAACCTAGATTGGATTGGATCTTGACTCTTTTCCTTCTTAATATAGGTGAATTACTACAAAGTGAGTTAATTCCATAAATATAATAATTATACTCATATCAGAGTTATATAATTATTATCTCATATTTATTATACTAATTTATTCCTTTTTTAATGAATGAATTCCTCTCTACAAACTTAGTTCTTAGTGTTATATAAGAGAGAGAAGTGGCATATTAGGAGGATAACAGATTTAGGAGGTTGAAACCAAAAATATATAGATGCAACATAACATATGCTACATAATGAACAAAAAGATATTAATTTTTCCTCCTTGTAATCATAAAAACTTCCCATATGACCTTGAATTATTCCATTATAAAACCACATAACAAATAAATTAATCACATTCTTTACTTATAAATCACTATTTTTTATTAAAACATAATACATACAAAACAAGGATATAAACAAGAGTAAAATTATGGATTAAGGTTTATATTAATGGTCAGGGTGGAAAAGTTTATGAACTAATCATGTACTATATTAGTGTCATTTTTTAGAGTCATCACACCCCCAACTGAATTTTTTTCACTTCCTCATGAAACCATATAAGTAGCCTAAGGGTTGATCTCAAATTGCATTCAACTATCCCTTACTGTTGGTTTGTTGTTTGAGTCTTATTTTTTTAATTTACATCAGCTTATTTATTTTGTGTTTATTATTATTATATAAAGGAGAATTAATTTAATTCATTCACTTTCACAAATAACATGAGTTTGTCTTCAAATGGCCTAGGCTACCTTTAAAACACAAACTTATTTGGTGGTTCCTCTATTTGTGGAGGTTCCTTTTTTGTTTCTCATGTATAGATTATATAGGTTAAACCTATTGAGAAGTGTAAAATGTAGAAAATTTGTTCCATAATATTTTAGGCTTATTATCACATAACACTTTTTGAACTATCAATTATATCAAACAAATGATGATACAATGATTGTGCAATTCCTTTTAAAGATTCCATGGCAATTTTTATTAAGAGATGCATAAAGAGGTGAGGCATTTTGAAATGGATATTATGTCTTAAATTATTCAAAATTTTAAAATGAATACTAAAAATAATTGAATACCTACCATCACAAGTAATTACCTTGTAATGAGGGATGTAAATTCATCCCAAGGTGAGGGCAATTATTTCCTATCAGTTCCATAAGTAGTGACTCTCAATACCTCCCTTGTGTGATAGAGTCTATTTATTTCCTCTACTACATCTGGCTTGACGTAAGATCCTACTTTTCCTATGGATGCAAGACCATTAACTTATACAAGTAATTATTCTATTATAATAATCATCAATCCATTTACAATGTAAATATTACCATGCATGGTTTGGGAAAATTCCTTTACTACAATTTCATCAAATCCTCTAGATATCATGAATAAATTCATCCAAGGATCATTTCCAAATATTTTTACAATTTTAGGATTTTTTTATCAAGTTTGTACGGTCACAAGGATCATGCATCTTTATATTTATTCCCTTGATAATGCATAGGGTATGCCTCTTTCATGTATGAATTTTAAATTTTATGTATGACATTCATATATACCATTTCAAGTTATACTTCTTAGATAATTACTTCATTATGAATATTTTTTTTAAATATGAATAATATTTTTAGTCCTAGAAAATAGAGTCCATCCTCCCCCCCACCCCCCATCCCTAACTTATCATGTCACTTGTCCTCAAGTGGCTGAAAATGAGGAATAATAAGGGTGTGATTGGGTTTAAATTATATGCAAGGTAAACAATTAGGGATTGGAACATTAAAAAGGTGGGTATAGGAATAAGAAAGGTCAAAATAAAGACAATATATTTATGGCCATTGGATGGTGGGGAAAATAGTTAAAAAATATGGCATATGAATATATTTTATATTGTGGAAGTTGGGATAAATAAATCACAATTGCATATTACCATGTTGGGATAAAAATAATGAATAACTAAAAAAATAATGTGGTTACTTGAATTTATAATATCTTACCAAGTAAAAACCAAGAGTCATATCCAATGTATGTATCAAATATAGTGATGTAATATCAAAACATCCTCTAGGTAGTGTGAGAAGTTGTAGATATTAGCAATACATTTCATTAATGATGGAAATAATATGTAAGAAAGTTGAAAGCTACAAAAATAATTATCACTAAATGAAACTATGTGAATTATGATAGTATAATATATGTTTAATTGGATGAAAATGAAATACAAACATCCCCATTCTATACAAAAATAAAACCATGGATTAATAGGAAGCCTAAAATTTGTCTACAAGATGTTTAAATATAAAGAGAAAATGTAGAGGAAAAGTGAACAAGGAAAAGTATCTAGAACTGGTGGCAGAGGTTACATGATCAACTATAGGAGTGGCATGTGGAAAAATGTTAGGTAGTAAGAGTTGTAGGTGAAAACTATGAACTTGTATGTATGAGGCCAAAATAATTTTAGACCACATACACAAAGATGAAACATAAATCTTCAAACTAAGAAGGAATGTGAGTAATTAGTAATAGGGTAGGTTAGAATTAGGAAATATGAAAAATGTATTCATGGCTTATTCCACTCCCCAAAAAATAGTAATCATGTATCATTTTTCAATAATAATATTATTTCTATGAGTACCTATCCTTATATCCTATGTAATAAAGATTCAAACACAAATATAGGCTACACGTGCAAGCAATAAAAATTGAAAGGACATAACATCTTGTTGCTCCAAAATTTTTTTAAATTTCCCAAAAATGATAACATGAGGGAGAGTTTAGAAAGAAGATGTATCATATCCTCTAAATCAACCTAATTATCTACATAGAATTCTCTATAGGCATGTAATGGAGAGGGGATGGTTATTAATGAAGAAGAAAATATTGATCAAATCAACAATGCATAAATTTTGTGCCCAGTTGCCTAATATCCAATCATTTTTTAAACCAACTCAAAAAATTATACCTTTATAGTCTTCATGTGTGAAATAATTTCCAATATTGTAGGAAAAATCCCTAGGTGGTGTGTATCCATCATGTTAAAGTAATATGTGTTAAATGGCATATAGGTCATGTGAAGCCACTTGAAAATATGCATCATAAAGTGTGGGGTTCCCCACACACCATGAATAATAATATTAGTGGTTGTATGTTGTATCAACAAAGATAAATTCCCTATGTAATTTGTTTTCTCTAATAATGTGTATGACATGGATCAAAAATCTTATTGAATCAATCTATAGTTTTCATAAGAGTATCTTAAAAAAACCTAAAAAATCTCCCTAGCATGATTTACATCAAATCAATATTGAAATTTATCATTAAGCTCAAACATGATCAAGGAAATGTATAACATCAGTTGTATGGTTTAGGTGTGAATTTTTTTAGTTATATCCTCTACAAGGTAATTGATATGAATTTTATTAGGTGTTGTGAGTTCATCTTTCATTGATGTTTTAATTGGATGTAGATAATCATTCTTAATTTTGTTCATAATATTTCCAAAATGAATGTGGTGAGATTTAATGAAATCAATAGCATCCCCAATAGGATCTAAAAGTACATGCAATTTGATGGAGGAAAAAGATGCAAATGAGTTAAATTTATTATTTTGATAGTTTTTAAATACTTAAATATAAATGTTTCTACATTATTTGTATGTAATTATAGGTTTGATTGAATGGTGGGAATATGATTTTTCTTATTTTTATAGGATTTCTAGACACAAGATATGTTGGCTTCCATTAAGTATTAGGTGGTTTGTGATAATTTTATATTTTAAAATGATTGAGTTTTTTTATAGTAGCTAATAAATATCATATTTGAGCACCACTTTATCTAAAATATAGTAATTTTGTAAAACATTAAGTGTAAAATGACCATAATTGCTACAATCCACATCACTTGTTATTGCAATAAGGTTTGGTTAGGTCTATAGTTGTTATGAGTTGCCCATTAGTTACTATGGGATGTTCCTATAGTTGCTACTGGATAACCTTGTAGGTGATAGAGGTCTAGCTAGTAGCTATTGTAGGTTTGTAATTACTTTGAAAAATTAAATCAAAAAATGGTGGTGATTTTTAATATTATTCTAGAAATAAAATTATCCCCATAAGTCCAATTAATTAGATAGACACAACATTTTAAAATTTATTTAAAAAGTTAAAAATAGCTTTTTACAAAGTCTAGTTAAACATGAATTCTCAATGATATAACTTAACTTATGAAATGGAGGTAAATAATTGGCTCATTTATTTAAAATGGTGTGTTTTATTATTTTTTTAAAGACTTTTTTAGGGTGGTTGGCTTATTATGATTACCATGAATGTGCTTTACAATCCTTGAATCGACATGGAATTCTATGAATGTAATGGGATGTGTTATCATTTTTTATTTCAAGTTTGGTTAAGACATTTTATCACTAATGTTATGTGTAGAATGAAAAATAAAAATTTTCAACCTAAGGTTAAGTGTAGTAATCAAGATTGAACCATCAAATTTTAGTTGTACAATGAAGCCACAAGATTCAGATAGCTAGTATGTTGAATAATAATAAATCATTAGACATCCCTATTTTTTTCATGTATTGACAACCAAGATCCACTCTTAACTATATATAAGTCTTGTTATTTTCATTGTCCAACTTGTATGTCTATTTTTATGATTCCTTATTGTATCCAACCACATTGAGATCCATGTACAATATTACTATTGAAATCATAAAAATATTCTTTGAAATGCACTTGAATAACCTTCCCATCCTAAATAGTATTATATAGTAAGAACCTTTTTTTCCTTCTCCCTCTTTTAAGATTTTTCGTTCTCCCTATTTTAAGCTTTTACATCAATCATGGGAATAAATTATGCCTAAATTTTTATCTTTTTTTTTGGGAGAAATATAAAAATTTAAAGTAAAATTTTCAATGAAAGACGTTAATAAAATAACATTTTCAATAGGCAAGACTACCTCAATGATTTTTCTTGGTCTATAGAAGTGGAAGCATGGGTTTGAGGGTGGCATACCCTAGGAGGGTCTAAGGGCACACTTTTCCTCTCCATATCCTTGTAATTCTCATTTGAATTCTTCTCCCAATATAGTTGTATCCAAACTAAAAAAAAATCAGTTGTGTTATTTTAAGGTAATTTTCACCAACCATAAGACCATGATTTATGTGGACAATGGATGTGGTTTGTTTATCCTTCCATATGGGTACAAATCTAATTACTGCTTATTTTTTCATAGAAGCAAGTGTATGTATTATCATATTAGTAGCATCCTCAAGTAATATTACTTCATTATCAGGTGTAGTATTTATTATTATAGGTTGAATTGATTCATGAATATGTGAAATGTTGATTTATGTAGGTTGGTCTCCTTCACCCGTATCATTTATAAAATTTTCATGTGCTCTAGATTTTACTATAGGCTTTGATTTCTCATGTATAAATGCATTCCTCTATATTTTATCAAAATGTATATGTTTTGCTAAAATCACTACATATTCTATTATTTTAGCATGTTGATTCTTACTACTAGGCATATAATCTTCTCCAAGAATAATAGAAGCATAAAATTTTTATTTATTGATATATATGATATGAAATATCTCTTCTACACACATATGAGTAGTTTTATGTATTAATTTCCTTTCTCGATATATACACATGATAATTTTGTAGGTTCAATTCTACAGACACATGCATAGGCCATCACTATGGATCATTCCATGGATGGTCATTCTTCATCAATAAATTCACAAAAAATAGATACAAGTTACTTGTTTCCATCAAGTGCAATATTATTCCTATGGAAAAATTTTTTAGACCAATTTTACTTAAAACCTGGTGTACATCTGATTATTGAAGTTCAATTTCCTTCATCAACTACTAAAAATTGATTATCTTCATTAAGAGATGCATAAAAATTTACAAGAAGTTGTTTATCTTTGTTAGTTGGTATATAACAATAGGCCTATGGATTGATCTTAACAACTTTGATTAGTTGTTTTACACCAGTCAAATCATATATTTTTTGGATGTGATTATTGTGTCATGTTTTTTTTTAGTTGTTGTAGGCATTTCCATAGGAATGGTTTATATGCTATGATATATCATAACTAAACAAGTGGATGAAGGCAAAATGAAACCATTTATTATGGGTTTATCCTCATGGGTTGGAAAAATAACTACATGCTAGTTGTCACCAACATATGCATATGATTTTGTAGGAGAAATTGTGGAAATCTAGCCTTTGTCAACATGTGCACCAATAGTTGTTATAGAATTGTATTCTTCACTTATATATGCAAACAAAACTGGTATAGGCTCCATTTCACTAATAGATACATATATTACTACATTTTTATATTCTTCCCATACATGGGAATTTAAGGCTTATGTAAATTGTAATATATTTAAAAATACATGCATGATAAGTAGCTAAAAAATTATTTTCTTTTCCTTTTATTTCCATATCATCTACTAAAAAATGGTCCTCCCTTTAAAAACACATTGTATAAATTACTATAGGCAAGTTTTTATCAATAGATGCATTATTTTCCATTATTATATGCTAGTCCATTTTAGCAGGTACATAAAGAATGATTTTAGGTACATGGGCATGGGTTTCCTTAATAGAAGATGTTATAGTCTAGTTTTTACTAGTGAGTATAGTTAACTCTTATTTCAAATGTACATTCCATATTTTAGTTGGGATAATTGAGGCTTGAAACCTATTGCCCTTTTCCTAATTTTTTTGAATCATGGCTTTAATCACCAATATTTATTAGAGTATATCAACCTCCCCTTCATGCATTATATTATTATCAATTGAAACTCCCCAAATTTATTTTCCTCGGCCATTTCTCTTATCTTCATAAGGTTAGTTTCTTTTTTTAATTTATTTCTTCTAATTTTTAGCTAATTAGTGTTATATCACACATAAATAAAAGAAAGTATGAGTTAACCTTGTTTATATTATATAGTTAATAGTGAAAATATTGATATTTCAAATTCATAATTATAGGAAATAAATTTACTCTAGGAAGAAGAAAATTAAATTAAGGAAGCATAAAACTTGATCTAGGAAAATAAGAAATTTAAACAACATTCTTAGACTACTAATACATGACACCTTTCTTGGTAATGATGCCAAAATGAAGATATAGATTAAACTCCTAATTAAACAAATGTAAACCAATATTTATATATATAACCCTATCGATGGGAAAAATTAGTGAATTGGCTTACTAATCTTGATACCTCATTAATTATAAACCAGGGTGCATTAGCTTGACAAGGTGTTAGCATTGTATGTGTGTCACTAGTTCTCTAAGGAAGGTTGGGTCATAAATATTGTGTAAATAAAACATACTTTCAAAATTTGTATAAATAAATATAATTTATTCCAAAATTGAAATACAAACAATGTATTGGGACCTTTCTCAACTTATTAAATGAATGCACAAAATTAAATATTCTTATATGAAAACATGAATTCAATCATACATATGACAATGAATAATTAAATAATACATAAAAAAGATAATAGACAAGGATTCAATCTAAAAATGTGTGTGATTGGGCCCTACCTTAATTGGGTTAGATCTTGACTCCTTTCCTTCTTAAGATAGATGAATTACTAAAAATTGATTTTATTCCATTAGAATAATAATTTTGCTCATAACAGAGTTATAGAATTATTGTCTCATACTTCTAATACTAATTAATTCCTTTCTAAATGAATGAATGCCTCTCTATAACCTTATCTCCTCCTATTATATATAAGAGATAAGTGCCTTATTAGGATGATAACAAATCTATGAGGTTCCAACCATAAATCTATCATTTCAACCAAATGGAATATAATAATAAACAATAGTGGTTATAATAAAAATCAAATACATAAGTAAATACACATTAAATAATTGGTATTGGAGAAGAGAAGGATTTGATTTGGAAATCACATATTCCAAGTTTCATGGAATGATTATTGTTCCTAGAATCATGGAAGAGATTATTACTCCATTTTGACATTCTATAGGATAAGCAATCACTGTAGGATCTAGGTAGATGTTACAGGCTAGAGGACAGATGCCAGAGGATTCAACAAAACAAATGTTAAATGATGTAGTATAACATATTAAGTTATCCTTTATGTAATCTTAAAATTTTATCAAATTACTTTGAATTATTCTATTGTAAAACCATGTAATAAAACAAATTAATCACATTCCTTCACTCATAAATAATTATTTTATATTAAAACATAAGACATGTAATAAGGATATAAATAGGATTAAAATCATGGATTGAGGTTTATATTGATGGTCAAGATAGAAAATTTTATGAAATAATCATGTGTCAGATGAGTGTCATTTATTAGACTCACCAATATACATGGATGAGTTAAATTTATTTTCTAAGAAACAAGAAGACCATGTGAGGGATTTGATAATAGTGCTACAAAGATGTAGAGAACATGACATATCCATTAATTCTAAAAAGTGTATATTCAAGTTAACCAAAATAAACAAATTAGGTCACATCATCTCTGAAATAGGTGTATATATATACCTAGAAGGAGTTGAGGTAATTTTTAAAATTCCATTTTATAATAGGAGAAAATAGCTAAATTCATTCTTTGACAAGATCAACTTCATGCATAAATTCATTATTGGATTTTAAGAGATAATCTAACCTATAAACATAATGATAAATAAGGATGTTAATATTTAATGGACTACAGATTCATAATTATCATGTTTTCAAATTAATAAATCAATTATAAATGCTTTAGTGATGATAATTCCTAATTATACATAGTTATTCTACATCTACTCCTTCACCTTTGAGAATTTGAGTGTCATTGTCCTGACTCAAAGAAAAGAAGTGGTTTATTAGAGACTATTGTGTTTCATGAGTTTTACACTAATAAATATTGAATTATTTATTAATAAAATTATAAACAAGAATTTTATTTGATTAAAAAATTTAGGAAGTTCAAAAACTACATCTTACATAGCAAAGTATTTATTGTTATGCATATTCTAATGAAAAACAAGTTATGTGAATGGTGTGGTAAGTGGATGAAAATTTTACATTAGTTTTACTTGGATATCAAACTAATTAAGATTGTGATTTTTAATGGGTTAAGTAAATCAATGGCTAAATATTATTTTTAGATTATTTTATAGCATATGGAGTGCAAAGCATCATAGAGGATGATAGATCAAGACATAGTTTATTACCTGATGAATAATGAATGCCTAATATAATTTAATTTCACTAAAATAATAATTTTAAACCCAAATATAATTAATTTTATGATTACATCAGTAATGATATATATAACAAATCATGAAGGAATTTATCTGATATGCTTGAATAAAGAAGTGGCTGAAGTATTAAGAGGTTTCCACAAAAAGTATAGAATTGGTCATGGTTCAGGTAGTGATACAACCCACCAAATATTTTGGGTACGTTTTAAATGAAAATTAGTCTTTAAAAATGCTCACTCACATGTCATAATTTTCCAAATGTGTAAAGTTTCCATGCACTATGAACACATCCCTATTATGCCATTGCAGCTAATTATCAGGGTCCGACCATTCATCAAATACAAGTTGGATTTAGTTGGAGATATTGAAACTAAATATTTATTAAGATAAAAATTAATATGGTATCAAATAAATATTTCACCCATTATACCAAGGATCAAGCATTGAATAATTACACCACTAGCATGGTAATCAACTTTGTTGAGGAGTATATCATCACTAGGTTTGGTTGTTCACTCTAGTATGTGATAATTATTAACATGTAATTTGGTAAAAGATGAAAAAATTATGATTTTTGGGTGAATAATCCCATCAATACTATCCTAAAATGAATCCCATGAGGTGGGTCTTCCCAATTTGTTTATCTACTAGGTCATGGTGCACTAATATACACTTCATTATGTATTGTGGATTGTTCTAGTCAAGGGACACTTTTTGGTTTGGGAATATTTCAAACTTATTTTTAATAATTTTATGATCCTTATGTCATTTATATGTGAATACCATTTTAGTGGCTTACTCATGCAAGTTTTTAGGGTATTTTAGGAAGTAAGACAAACTTGAATCTTTAAATATTGGCCATGATTTAATATAAGTGTTTAGGGTTTTTTTTAAATGTGAGTTTATGAATTTTTTAAGGTGTTCATTAATTATATTATAAATCATATAATAGTGATTTTTTATAATGTAAATTATATCAAAATAATATAAGCATTAATAGTAGATTGCATTCAATCCCTGACTAACAAGTTGATAAAAAGGAGAAAAAATGGGAAAGAGAAATAAATACTACTATTAAGAATCAAAATCCCTTCATCAAAATGGAAAATTCTATAAAATGAACCCTCAAATCACAATCATGTTCACAATAATTAAATTAAGATAATGTTATTGACCATTGTCACTAAGTGTTGAGTACTAACATTGATGTTGTCATTGATGTCAAAGGTTCCTGTGAAGGTGCATGGTCAAGTAAGATTTGATATTTGTGTACTATTGATGTTATTATGCTATCATAGTGAATGTTATTTATATGAGATATATTGTAATATTGGTGAAATAGGTTGATGCCAAGTAGTTATTTTTAAAGGCATTAAAATGTCTCTCTACTAAAAAAGAATTTGAAGGCTTGAGAAGTCATTAATAATTTTGGCAACATTTTTGAAGACTTGGCATAAAAAATAGTAAGATAAAAATATCCTTAGTCAAGATATGAATATCTAAGTATGTATCTCTAAATATTATCTAAGTGAGATACAAAGATACTTAGCTTAAATCTAAAGATATATGTAAGTAGCTCCAAAGATGCTCTATTGAAGCTACAAATATGTTATGTTGAAGCTATAAATAAGAGTGTTTATATAAGGTTTATTGATCATAAATAAAAGGATTTGGATAAAATGTTTCCATGGAATGTACATGATGTATTGAGATACTAGATAGTGGTTATAAGGTCAGATTCAAGACCTATTGTGACTTGTAGGTCAAAGGCTTAGAGAGAAAAGAGAGAAATAATATCCATTTGGGGTATCAGGATCAGTTTACAAGGCATGGGTGAGTAGGTGAGCATTGAAAGAGGTAATTTAAATTATTTTAAGAATGTTCATGAAGATTTAGGTCATGGTTTTCAAAAAAAGGCTTGAAAAAATGTTTTAAGGTCTCTCATGTACACATGATGAATATTTGTCTACCCGAGAAGGTTTTTCAAGTGATTTTTGGAATGTGAACCATTTAAATGAGGACCTAATATTTTCATGGTATATGGAAAAGGGTTATATCTCAAAGTTCCAATCATTAGTTTTTTGAATAAGAGGCTAAGCTTGACAAATGATTGTTAAGAGTGAAAGATGGTTTAAACCCTTAAGGAACCCTAACAATGACCCAATGTTGAAGATCTTGTTCTAAAGTGCTCAGAATTGTTTGGCATGACTAATTAAGTATTGGAGGTTCTATTAAACTCTATTAAGCATCTACATGTGTGATTGGTTTGGTAGGTGAGTAAATAGACCCTATAAGAAAGGCTTTGTTTCTTAGATATTTTTTGTAGTATTCAAATTTTATTAAGTCAAAGTTGATAAATGAATTAATATTTAAGTTTCATAGTTTTATTTAATTACCATGGTGGTTTATGAACAACTTCCAAACCTCGAGTGTGCTAAATTGATCATACAAGTTAACCTATCACTAATGGACCTAATGGTGCATATAATGAGAAAATTATGCACATGGATATGTTTATAAATACATATAATACATGTTAATTCTGGATAGAAGTTTTGGATGTTAGTGGATATGATGAAAATGTTGCTCATAAGTTGACTTGTCTAGTGCAAATAAGATAGTGAAGGTGTGAGGTTGTGAGATTGGTATGCAAGAACAATATTGACATATTAACATGTTATATATCTATTTGAGATTGGTATAATTATCCTATATGATCACCCACATGCATAAAAAGGAACTGAAAGTGTCTAAATAGGTTTTGAAGATCATTATCATGATGACTATGTTTGAAGGTCAAATAGCAAAACTAAGTAAGCAAGTTATAGTGATGAGTTGGAGGATATTTGCCTTGAGATGAAGCATTAAATTAATATCATTTTGTTTTTTGATACATGAATTATATATAAATACTTTTAATAAACTTTTAAATAAGTGTAAGAGGTTATAACATTGAATCTAAAAAGGCTTGTCTTACTGAGTGAAGTTTGTGAGAGAGAAAGTCAACAAATTGGTCTACAAGACTAATAGTTTCCATTATATATTATGATATTTTTTTATGAGTTAATTATAATTATGTTATAATATAATTTTAATTCATTCAAATCATTTTATTATGTTCGATCATGTATTAGAATGTCATGTTTCCTTGATTGTGTTTTGAAGCTAGTTGGCAATTCTAAGTGAGCATCTTGTAGAGAAGAGTTTAATCCTATATATATTGAATTGAATCATATAATAAATTTTTTAATAACTATTATGTCATGAGGTTTCTACAAATGTGATTTATTTCCATGTTTATTCATTAAAAGTATGTTTATGCTTCAGTTATTCAAGACATATTTTCTATGTATGCACAGGCCTATTATGAACAATATTTTGAGAAAAGTTTCAAGTGATATTTGAATATAAAACATTTTTTAGAGATGAATTAAAGTTTTATATGGTATATTTAAGTGTAATATAAATTTTAAATAATGTATTTGAATTTTTAAAGTGTTTCCATAATATCAAAGGGTAACATGTTGCTAAAAAAACCTATTAGGTCTCTATAAGACCTAAGAGAGGAGTAAGGGATAATTGAGCTATATTCAAACAATGTGTGATAAAATTATGATTTAAGTGTGTTATTATAGTATTATAATACCCATTAAATGGCATACCTAAGATTTTTGAAGTATGTGGCTGACTAAGGAGGATATGATCAAGTGACTTGTATAAATACTAGGTAGTTTTAGGTCTATTTAAGTGTGTGGAGAACAATATAATGAAATAGAATATTGGTAACTAGAAGAAGGTATTTTGGACCATAATATTGGTACCATGATTATTATACAATACATATTCATATTATGATCAAGGTCATATGACCTAATCAATTCAATAAGAGGGTTAGTTGATCAAGGAAGGGTAGAGGCCAATTTGAGAGGGATATAAGTGTGAAAAGAGATAAGGATAAGATCATAATTTATTATATGAGTAAAAAGGTTTTATAAAGGTGATCAAGTGTATTAGGTGGATGAGTTGGTTTTGAGTCATCTAAAGGGTTGGTGCCTCCTTGTAAGTTGGTGGTCATTGATTCCTAGCTGAGTTGGTGCTTAGCTAGTTGGGGTTGGTTTTCCATGTGAAGTGGGTGATTCACTAAAGTTGATGTTTGTATTATAATAATATATTAAATTTTAATCATCAGTGGGTTTTATTCCCCTTGAGACTTTTCCACATATATATTGTGTTCATGTGTTTCATGATATTATGGATTAGTTCTTATGCTTGCTAAGATATACATGCTTGTTTAAATGATCTATGATTTCTTAAGGAAGATTGTTAAAAAAAAAATTTAAATATTGATTCACCCCCCACCTCTTATTCATTTAGCTTCCAACAATTAGTATCATATCCTAGTCCTTTGTGACAAGTCTTACATCTTGAAGTTGATCCTAAGAAGTACAATATATCTTGTGATCAATAGGGAGAAGGAAACATGTATGATGAATAAGTATATTATGATAGTAAATAAGGAAAAGCTAAATTATACCTTGAATCTAAGTTCATAAGATCCCTTTATGATTTGAAGCATCAAGAGAAGACTATCAATGATCTCAATAGTCATTTAGAAAATTCCAACACAAGTTTCAAGTCAATAGAATTTGAGTATGACCAATTGAAGGTTGAGCATGTGCAACTAATAAACAAAATGAGAAACTTATAGAAATAGAATGAGAATTAAAAACAATTCAAGAATATCAACATAAAAAAACTAATTGGGTATCCTAATGCAATTAAGGATAAGCCATCTTAGAATCATGGTAAGTACATGAATGTTTTTTTCTACATCTACCATAATATAGGACACATTTCAAGATTCTTATCTAATAAATTTGGAAGGACTAAAAGATTCAACAAGATATATGAAGATATTATAATGCAAAAAAAGGATCAAACATTAGTATGGAAGCCAAATCAAGTTAAGACAAATCATATTAATCTTAAGAGGCAAGATGGATTATTTGTTAAGGAAGAACAAAAAATTAATGATGATTATATACTAGATTACACTACCTTTGACATTCAATATGAATCCATGAAATGGTATATAGATAGTGGTTGCTCAATTCACGTGATATGAGACATAAATAAGTTCATCTCATTAAAGAAGAATGTTAAATAAATTTTGAGATTTGGAGACAACAAAACTACCAATATAGTTGTCAAGGGTGCCTTGAGTTTAGATAATGGAAAGACGAAGAACCAAAATGTGTTTTATGTGGAAGGTTTGAAACATAACCTACTCAGTGTTATTCAAATGTGTAATCAATAACACATACTAACCTTTCATGACAAAGGGTGTGAGATAAGGAGAGATAAATTAGGAAGGCTAATTATCAATGCCAAGAAGACTAAAAACAACCTATATGTATTGAATAAGATCAAGAAAGAGAGATTTTTTGTGATCAAGATAAATGAATGTTGGATATAGAAAAAAATGCTAGGTCACCTAAAATTTGATAGACTAGTCAAAATTAATGCTAAAAAGTTTGTAAAGAACATTCCTAAGAACATCAAACCTATAAACATACTTTGTAAGGCATGTCAACATGGTAAGTGGATTAAAAGAAGGTTCAAGTCCAAGGAGTACACTACCAAAAAAAACCTTGGAGTTAATACATACTGATCTCTATGGGCCTATAAGAATTCAAAGCATTTAAAGAGATAAATACTTCATGTTACTCATTGATGATTACATAATAACGACTTGGGTTGTATTCATGAAAGAGAAATGAAAATTTCTTGACAAGTTCAAGGCAATCAAGGACCTTGTTGATAATGATAAGAATGGGAAGATAAATTTCCTAAGATCTAATAGAGGAGGAGTTTTTTGGTTGAATGAATTTTATGATTTTTATGAGGTTCATGGAATAAGGACACAATTCTCAACATATAGGACACCTCAACAAAATGGGGTAGTGGAAAGGAAGCATAGGACAGTTCAAGATATGGATTAAAATATGTTGAATAAGTCTATATTATTTGATGGATATTGGAGAGACACAGTAAGCACTAGTGTCTACATTTTGAATAAAGGATAGATAAGGACTAATGGAAATAAGATACCTTATGAACTCTATAAGGGTATACCTATAAATTTAGAGAATGTTAGAGTGTTTTGGATCAAATGTTTCATCAAAAAAGATGATGATTTGAGTAAGTTTGATTATATATCTAATGAAGGCATATTTTTAGGATACTCATCAATATATAGTGGAAAGTACCAATGTGAAGATTTATGAGATAAGAAAATCTCACTCATAGTCAAAAAATACTTTAGAGAATTTGAAGTTAAATTTTGATGAGGAAGAAGAAGAATTTGAAGAGAGACATGACTCAAAAGGACCCTCAAGATAGATTCATAATGATCATCTTGATTCTCAAATCATTAACAACAAGAATGTAGGTATACAAATAAGGAGAAGGATAGTAAGTAATCTAAATCAAGATAATGATTCTCTATTATCCAATATTGAACCTAAGAGTATTATAGAAGCAATAAAAGATAAATTTTAGATAGGTTATATGAACAAGGAAATAGATCAAATAGAGAAGAATGAGACATATGAGCTAGTTCCTAAGCCTAAAGATAAAAATGCCATTGACACAAAATGGGTGTTTAAAAACAAGATGAATGAAGATGGAGAAGTAACTAGGAATAAGGATAGATTGGTATGTAATGTATATGCACAAGTTGAATGGGTAGACTTTTAGGAGACCTTTGCACCATTAGAAATATTCGAGGCCATCAGATTATTTCTAACTTATGTAGGATTTAAAATATTCAAGATATACCAAATGGATGTCAAATCTACCTTTTTGAATGAGAATATATAAGAATAAGTGTACATTGAGAAACCTTAAGGGTTCTCACTATCAGATGGTAAAAACTATGTTTACAAACTGAAGAAGGCTCATTATGGTCTAAAACAAGCTCCTAAAGATTTGTATGCTAGGTTGGACAAATATCTATTAGATCAATGATTCAAAAGAGGAGTTGTAAATACTAATTTATACATCAAAACAAAATATGGACATCAAATGATTGTATTTGTCTATGTGTATGGCATAATTTGTGGTAGAAATAATAAGAACATGATAAAGGCATTTTCAAAGGTGATGAAGAAATAATTTGAGATGTCCATGTTTGGATAACTATCATTATTTCTTAGGTTATAGATCACTCAATATAAAAAAGTTATATTCATCTCACAAGCCAAGTACATAAGAGAGATGTTGAATAATTTTGAGATGGAGGAATGTAAGGTAGTTAGTATACCCATGATCATAGGATATAAGCTAAACAAATAAGATGAGTCTTCAAAGGTCAATCAGATGTTATATATGTCAATGATTAAAAATTTGTTGTATACCTCTATCTCTAGACCTGACATCATACAAGAAGTAGGTATTATGGGAAGGTTTCAAGTAGATCCAAAGGAGAATCATTTTCAAGAAGTCAAAAAATACTTAGGTATCTCAAGGGGAATATGGAGTATGGATTATGGTATCCAAGAAGCAAGGAGTTCAATTTGATAGCATACACAAATGCACTTTGGGAAGGAAGTATATATGATAGAAAGAGTACCAGTGGAGGAGCCTTCTTCATAGGTATATGGCTAGTTTCATGGATAGGAAAGAAGGAACCATTAGTATCCTTATCCACTTATGAGGTTGAGTAAATTACAAAAAATTCATGTTTCACTCAGGTCCTATAGATGAGACAGACCCTAAAAGACTACAAGGTGATATGTGATGGTCCTAACCCTATCTATTGTGACAATACAAGTTCTATAAGTGTCTCAAAGAACCCTATCATGAACTCAAGAACCAAACATATTCCCATTAGGTATCATTTTCTAAGAGAGAAAGTAAGTGAATAAAGTGTCAAACTTGAATATGTTTCTACATAAGGTTAGATTGTAGACATCCTAACCAAACCACTTTCAAAGGTAAATTTTAAACACATAATACAAGAATTCGGTGTAATTACTACCCCTATAAATCATTAAAAAAATCAAGTACTAAGGGGGAGCTAATCATCCTCAATAGCTTCAAGAGTAGGTGTGTAGTACAAAAAAGGTATGTATAATCAAGGAGATAAGTTGGACATCATTATTATTTATGGCATCAAGGTGAATAAAGGAAGATTTCATTTAAAGGAAATGTAGTAGGAAATTTTGAGCAATATGTATAAAAATATCCAATTTAATCAACCCAAACATCAAACTACCTAGGTAAGATTTAGAGCCATTAGGATCAAATGCAACTAGATTAATTCACAATTTAAATCAACATTGTAATCCTAAATCTAATTGCTCTAAACCATGATTAAATAGATAAAATGATAAAAGGATTGGGTTGGTTACCTTAGACTTAGAAATTTGACATTATGTTAGCCTGATCAATGATGTTTATGATGCATTCAATAATTATATTTGCATAGACTTAGTAGATTATTGATAGATTTTAGTTAGTTGATGATTAGTTTAACCATGGAGAAACAACTTGTTTATATAGATTATAGAGGGAATAATCAATGGTTGAAATTAAAAGTTGGCTTGTGGATATCTATGATGGAGTATTATCTAATGAATTTAAAATTCTTTGGAAGCCTCTAGATTTAGAGGATTCTAGAGAAGAAGGGTGAGAATAGAGAGGATTCAAAAATTGGATAATTCTATAATCTATTAGGAGGGGTTAATGAGTATTAAATAAGGGATTAGATAGAGATTAGGTGAGTGATTAGGGACTAGGGGTGTAGGAGAGCCTAGGAGTAGGCTAGTAGGTGGGCCATGGTAATTTAAATTTCCCAAATAATAGATAAGATAGATTATGATGGGATAATGGAGATTTAGGAGGATTAATGAAGAAGTGGGATAGGACTAAGGTTAGTAAATGAAGAGTAATGAAGGGGATATTAGATAAATGATTAGAAAGTGGTGATATTAGGATGAGATTAGAGGGGATAAATTAGATATGTGTAATTAGTGTTGACTAATAATAATATTAGTGACATTAAATGAAGTGAACTTAATTAGTGTTGACTAATAGTAGTATTAGTGTCATTAAATAAATCGAGTATATTTAGATGAATATATTTTACCCATTTTTAAATAGGAATTTTAATATTATAAAGTGGAGGGAGTAATTGTATTTCAAATAAAAACCATGTCTTGGATGAATGTTAGTGGATATGATGGGATAATAGAGATTTAGGAGGATTAATGAAGAAGTGGGATAGGACTAAGGTTAGTAAATGAAGAGGAATTAATGGGAAGTTAGATAAATGATTAGAAATGGGTGATATAAGAATGATATTAGAGGAAAAAAATTATATAAGAGACTTAGTGTCAACTAATAATAGTATTAGTGATGTTAAATGAAGTGAGTGGAATTAGTGTCGATTAATATTAATATTAGTGACATTAAAGGAAGCAAGTAGATTTAGATACATACATTTTACCCTCTTTGAAAGCACATTATGAGTGGATTAAGTGGAAGGATTAATGGTATTTCAAAGAAAAAATATGTCATTGATGAATGTTAGTAGATGATGCTAGTATGATATATGATGCCCCCTCAAGGGGACATGTGAAGAAGAATGAGATAGATGGCCACTCAAAAAATAATGGGTGGGATGAGATGGATAGTCAAGTGGATGGGATGCAAAATGTTAGATAGAATATGAATAATATGAATTCAACTTGAGTAGTGATCTACAAATTGATGATGCCCTTGGTAGAGACATATGCACAGGGAGTAGAGATGACTAAGTCACAATTATGGATACATCCCAAGGGGGAATTAACTATAACATGATGATGATAGGATTAAAAATCCTACAAGATTTCAACATATCCCAATAAATAATTCATTAAAAGGATGGCTATAGGCCAAGATAGATAAGGATTAATGATGGGTGTAACTCAAAGCTAAAGTTGATTGATATGATGAAGGTGATGACAAAGAAGAATGTGATGATTAAGTGACCAAAATACACATGGGAATAATTTAATGGTAATTCATCAAATCAATAAGAAATAATGTGATTAATAGTGATGATGCCCACAATAAGGACACATGCAAGGGAGTGATAAATTATAAATTGACCAATCGATGATCAATGGAAGAAAATATGGATATTGTGGTATGTCAAGCCCAATAAATTGGTGCAAGTTATTGATGAAATTGATTAGGGAGATAATCATGAGAATGGTCATTGATTAATTTATTGATGAATTATTGATATTATATCTTAGATATTTTAATAATACAAGACTTTGGGATGATGTTGGATGATTAGGAAAGAGGTAAGTGTGGTTGAGCTATCCTTGGGGATTGAAAAGTGGCCAAGTATTGCCTATATAGTTTGAAATGACCTCAAGTCGATGTAGTTTTGATTAGAGGATAGAGGATGATGATATAAACTAGAGGATGAATAATGATGATGATAAAATATTGGATGTTAGTCAAATGGATAATGAGGATTAGATTAGTGATGGGAATATGGTTGATGAGAAAATTAGATAAATTATGAAGGTTTAAGTAATCAAGGCATCATAATTATCATAAGGATCATCATAGTCTAAACAATCCAATAAATATTGCACTTGGTAGTATGCACTATGATATAAGTATGACCAATAGGATGTGATAAAGTACATGGGAGAATAGTGAAATTTATATCCTTGAGGGCACTTATAAGAATTATGATAGCTTTGGTGACCTCATATCATCCTCATTCATTTCCCAATAGATAAAAATATACATGTTGAAAATAAAACATAAGATAGACAAGATATACATGATGCAAACAAGTCAAACAACATAGAGTATACAAGTAACACACACAAATATATACATGTAGTGTCATTGTGTTTTATCTAATGATAGGATGAGTTATTGGGTGATGGATTGTGATGATCATGATGTGATTTTGTATTTAGGATAAGCTTGGATTTTGAATAGACTTGGATTTGGATAGGAAGATTAGGATAAGGAGGGTGGAGAAATGATGATGTGTGATGATTAGGGATGAGGTTTTAGATACTAGTTTAACCTAACCTAGAAAATCAAATCTAAAAGTGGTCAAAAGAGGATGATTTATAAAGGTGGTGATATTGGATTGTAAAGAGACGTGAATATTATAATGACTAAGAGTTACTAAAAGACAAAACCCTACAAGATTTTAATCTATAAAGAGGAGAAAGAGATGATGGGATCAAATACCTTTTGCACTAGCAAGGGAGTCATTAGGTGGGTATCAGGTATGAAAACAAACTGATAAAGAGTGATGGGTGATATACTAGAGTCTTGATAAGGCTATATATGTTTATAACACCTAGTCAAAATGTTGATATTGAAGATATGGAGAGATGGATCACTACTCAGATCTAGTTCCAAGACTAAATGTCATATCTAAGGATGATGAATGGGAAGATAAGAAATGTATATTAGATGTTGTGAAATATTAATGACATGGAGATGGATGTGACTAAGGGATTAGGCATAAGACAAAAAACCATGGACTATTTTTGTATTTTTTATCTTTTATGATTTTTAGGAATTTTTGACATATTTTAATTTTAAGGATTTTTATAATATGTGTGTACACTATACAAATATGGGTCACTATCAAAGGAAATACCAAATCTATCAACTAGGATTAGTATGGATGGAATTATGGATGGGATGACAAAAGGATGAGAGTGATGTGGAAAGGTGGATGAGGAAGAAGGGACTAAGAATCACCAATGACCACATCATGAAGGAACCATATGTTTAGTTTCCTAAGTGTCCATTGGAAGATATTTCAAGATGATTCCATAACAATTCCTAAGAATTATTCTACTCCCTTAAAAAATTCCAAGACTAAAAGATAGGATTCATGAAATGATGGTAGATGATGGGTTTGATGGATGAAAAGGATGGATTTTTCCCCCAAGTGTTGAGGTAAAACACAGACAATGGATTATTTTACCATGACACTAGAAATTGGTTTCCATCATGGTACTTGCCCAAGGCACCACAATATTGGTTTTCACCAATGGATGAATGATATTTTTTAGTTTTCATCATCTTTATTTATTAGATATGGGTATGATATGTAGGAATGCTGACACTAGCTAAATTTTTAGCCAACACATGTGATGGAGTTATGTGATGTTAGGACCATGTTATCACCACTATATGTATTAATGTCCTTATGAAATTTACTAATTCTTGATAGTGACCCTTCAAAATATCTAGTCTAGGTGTCTTCATCACCCCTATAAGAGATGATGTTGCTAGTGTGGGTGATTTGATACATGGATTGGATTAGATCTAGATGTCGATAGGGGAGTAATGGAATATAATTGATGGTAGGACTTGATGGTATTTTGGTTTCATGATAGAAAGGTGTGATGGGTGATTTAAGACTAACAACCACATGCATCATTAGAGATGTTAAACATTCTAAATTTGATTGATGCCATATGATAAAAGACTACAGGAGATCCAAGATGTTTTGGCTTTGTGGTTTATCTTTGATCCAATCATCTGATGAATTATTGGCCATGATATTATTGATTTTGATAGTATTTTTTTCTTTTGACTAGATTATCTTTTGAATTCTCCCTGGTGCCTAATTTTGGGCTTCACCAGAGGAGACTAATTTTTGACTTGATCTTTGATGAGCCCTTAGTGCCAAATATTGGGTTTCACTAAGGGAAGACACTTTGTGATTAGGCTAATGATTCAAATTTTCTTGATTTTGAATGATACGATCAAATATTATTTTATCATCATCTATGACTTATGAAATATGGTCTTGGACTTTTGTATTTGTGGCACATGATATATTACAAAAAGAAGGGTCTAGTGATGTATGCTCATGTTTGTCCCTATGGAGGGAGGTGATTAAATGATCATCAATGAGAATAAAAGGGTATATTATGTATGAAGGTGGGGGAGATGGTATAATGAGGTTAATGAGGGGTGATTGGGTAAAATGGTCCTCATAAGAGTTTTTAGGGGACCCAAATTTGACATTGGAGAAAATCTCCTCAAGATTAGCAAAAGGATCACTAAAACTAGTTATAGTAAATGCATCCAAGGTATAATCAAATTCACTCTAAATTTTTTTAATAGATATAACTTACAAGAACTATTTTATGACTTCATCATCCTGATTAGGATCCAAAATTATGCTTTGTGATGTATTAGAGGTATCTAGATTAGAAGTATCCTAAAAAAGATAGGCATTATCAGACTATGTTATAATATTGATAAGGGATGATATATTTTATGAGGAATTTAATTTAGATATTGGTGTTGAACATGATCCTAATGAAAATAAAACTTGTATTGAATTTGGTTATATCTTTGATGTACAAGATATAATGCTTCTAGTATAAGGTTAATTTTATATAACTATCCTCTCAGTATGGGGTTTTTAGTATGATGGATGGGGATGATGGAACATCAATGGATTCAATAAAGATATGCCCATGAAAGGATTTATGAGGAATAGTTTCATTAGGAATAGAATTAGATTTGATGGAGGATTTGTTAAAGATGGGGGGACCAAGGAAGATGGATGTGGTGTCTTAACCTTGGTTTGGAAAAGGAAGGGCTTGATTATAATTGAGAATGGAAAATTGGCATTCCTTTTCTTGTTCATCTAGGAATATGGATTCATCCTTGATTATTATGTCACCATGATTGATGAGGTCTTATAGATAATTTTGGAAATGTTAACATTGATTAATAGTATGCCCTTAGGTTCAGTTATATGCACAATATTGATCAGCTTTATACCTAGATGGCTTAGGCTTGGTGGGATCAAGATGTCTCATGGGTGGATATACCATCATGTTAGTAGTGACAATATATTGGAAAAAGGATTCAAAGGAAATAAGAAGGGGAGTATAAGGACCCACTTCACTTTGTGTCTTAGATGTGGAATTATTGAACTTGAGATCATATGGTTATTGATGCAACTGATGGATGGACTAGTAGTAGATGAGGTGGGTAGGATAGGATTCCCTTTTCTAGTATAGGAATTATGAATGGATGGAGGATTGTAATGGGACTCACATGAATGGATTTGGGCTCAAGGTGAAATAAGTTGAATGGGATCAATGCCTTCAAGGAATGGGACACCTATCTTAAGGAACTTAAAGATGATCTCATCTTTATTGCAAAATGTGTATTAGTCTATGAGAGTAGGATCCAACATCATGGTGATGGATGACAAAAATGGTTGAGGTGGAGGTATAATAAGTGTTAGAGATTATTTCTTAAATAAAGTAGGTCTGAATGACTAATCTGGAATGACAAGTGGCAATGATGATGAGATAGATAGAATGTGATGAAGGTGATGTAAGACTAAGATTAGATTTCAGACTAATAATATAGTAGGTGCTAAAAACTTATCATAATGGATAGTTTTTAAGCTAACAAAAGGATGGGTACCTAGGTTCAAACTAACAATATGATAATTAGATGGGTACTAGTTATGAATAGGCAAGATGACTAGATTAGATATGACTAGATTGATGATGATGGGTTTTCTAGATTAAACTAACAAAGTGATAAGATGCTATCATAGTAATGATTAGGTATGTGATCTAACCAAATGATGAGTGATAGTATAATAGAGTGAAAGGATGATATAGATGGGTAACAAAAGGAGTAGCTCAAACCCTAGATTTATTTTCTCATGATGAGATGGGATAGGATTATGTAATGAAGGTGATTTATGGGATAAGGACAAGTATAGATAGATGATGATGAAATTATTGGGGATAATGTAAATGATGTGTGGATGGTTAGGACATGGGTGTGACTTAAAGATCCAACTAGGATAATATATGATGAGGTTAGATTAGATGAGGGATGAGGTGACTAGGTGAACGTGAGGTTGAGATAAATGATTGATTATGGATAGAGGAAACTTAGGATAAGGTGAGGATGATGAGATGTGATTAGGATATGCAAGTGATGGGGATATGACCAATAATTGCATATGATTAGACTATGAGGGGATTAATATAAGGTGGTGATGGGAGATAGTATGAGACATGTAAAAGGATGTACAAAAGTAAATATGTATAAATGGGATGATGATAGGGATATATAAGATGATAGAATGATGAGGCAAGGATATACAAGAGGATGTGTGTAAAATACCTAGTTAGGTTTGTATAGGTGTGGGTAAAAGGCTGACCTAGCTCATAAATAACACTGGTTTAGCACAACACACACCCAAACAAGTAGATAACAAACTTATGATTAATAAACTCAAGGGAGTGTAACCTAATGCTCAAACCATCTAATAGATTTATGGCTGAGGTTGTAGCTTAGTGAAGCATTACAGAATCAACTAAACCCTCTTGACCCCATTTGTACTTAATGGCTTATTAAGATTTAATATTACCTCCTGTAGTGAAATTAATATTATGGCCAAAAGGTCCTAGGCTAGGTTTACACAAGGGTTTCTAAGGGAGTACCTGATATACATGAAGGTAAAGTGGAGCCCAAGTTTATATAAGATGTTATCTAACTACCTTACATATTAGAGATTAACCACCACTCACTCCACATAACCTTTTATGGGGATTTATACTTAGGCACCTAATGACAACTCTCCTAATATTTATACTCTACTAGAATATAGAGTTTGATCTAATTCATGGTGATAAAATCCACATCATTGACCCCTAGAAAAGAAAAAATAAGGATGATTTATAGGTGGATTTTTATCCTCCAAGAATCACTACAAGGATGTAAGGAGGAGAACATACACCACCATATCCTTCAAGAGACAAATAGGCAGATAAAATGGATAAATCAATTGATTAAGATTAAATGTAATATATTTATAAGATGCAAGAATATACAAGAATATATAAGAAAAAAGGAAAAGACATATACAAGACAAAATAAAAAATGATTAAAAGGATTTGAAAAGTGCCAAAAGGAGTCTTTGATAGGTAGCCTGCAAGTACATGGTTAGTATTTTAAGTGGCACTCATAAACTGGAAACCTAAAAGATAAGTGACTAGTAGTTTTAATTGATGATCTTGAGGGGTAACCTATAACATAAAATGTTAGAAAAAAATATGACCTAAAAAATATGATGTTCACCCCTATAAGATGTTAGTCCAATAAGCCTTAATAAAAACACCCTAAAAATCATGATTTGGATTTATAATTTATTTAGGTGAGTGGGTCACAACACAATGGTCTAGGGGTGGTATCCCCCAAATGGGGTCAAGGGGAAGATCCCCTTACGGGGTCTATGGGTAGCACCCCAGGTGTACTCCCTCTTATGGTATAGGGTAGGGTTGAGGGGTGGATCCCCTGAAGCCAAAGAAAATTTGGGCCTTTCAGATGGCCTAAAATGACTCAAAATTCACTAAAAATGACTCTAAAAATGCACTCAAAAGGACTAAATTTAATGCAAAAATTAGTGTAAAACCATAACTTCAGAATGTAATATCATTGCAATAACATAATTCATGAGATTAGTGGTTTTACAAAAAAGTATAAAACTTAAAAATTATAAGTTTTTGACTAAAATAGATATATTTATTAGATTACTTAGATGATTATTGATAGAGTATATAAATGCCTAGTTACAGATGATTATAATAAAGTAAAAACTTTAACTAAGTATCAACATTGTACAAAGGATGTTAGGGAAAGATTTTTATCAAAATGGACAAGATCATGAATGATATATAAAACAAAAACTTTTTTTTCAATTAGATTTTATTTTTAATTTTTTTGATAGATATAAAGACATTAAATAACAAATAAAATCAATCCCAAAATGAATAAATTGCAAAATCACTATTGATGATGTAGTATCATTAGTACCAAGTCAATATCATAACTAGAAGATTAGTAGTTTTGTGAAGAATAATAAGAAAGGTTAGGACTATGATATATATTTTTTTATGATCCTACCTTTGATGGTTATAGTTGACCCCATTAATTAGTACACAATAGATCACACAGACAAAACCCCTTAAAATGCAATTAGTAACATTCCTAGTCACAAATTTGTTTAAATTTAATTAGTAACATTCTAGGATATAAAATGGTTAAATACAGTGGAGAGTTATCAAATATACAAAGGTAATTTCATGGAGGTGTCTAGGTGAGTGGATGAAGTGCCTTGATATTCTAAGTGATAATGACAAAGTGTGCAATGTGTTTGTCCTAGTATGCTTCAAGTAAGCTTGGTTGATCTTCAGCTTTGGCATGGTTTGAGATGATTAGGGATGAGTCTGAATTATTGAGCATGTCAAATAGGTCTCATAATAAATTTTATATTCTTTTATTTCATGTGTTCATGAATTTATTTCATTTGGTTCATCATTATTTTCGTCTAGACTTTTTGGGTCTAGTGGTAGAAAATTTGAGTAGGTAGTTTGCTAACATCATAATTTCCCCATGTGGATGAGTCAAGGCTAGTCGGTCATATTATTGTGATAAAATTAGTCCATATTTTATATGTCCAAAATCTTAGATCATGAAACTAAGTGTGATAAAATATATGCAAGTGTAAATTTGAGCTCTCAAGCAGTTTGATAGTGTTTTCCCATAACCTAATTTGCATGTGGTAAGAAACGTTGAGTAGGAATTTTGATGTATTCATATTTCACATGTGTAAAATTTTTAAAAGGATTTGATTATATGGGTTTATTCAGTTTTGTGCCTAGTTATTATGCACTAAGTTTTAGGTCATGCAATGAAGCACACCAAAAGATATGCATGTGCAAATTTGGCCTTCCAGGAAGTTCTAAGCATAGTTAGCTTGTGGAAGAAAAATCTATGTGATAAGATTAATGGAATTATATATTGCATGTACGAGGGTTACATGATTATATAGATATATTTTTATATTATCCTATGTTATTAGATCATATTTTATAAGTTTTAGATCATGCATCTTAGCGTAGCAAAAGTTATTAAGGTCCAAAGTTGTCATTCCAAGAAAATTGCAATGGTTTCCATACTTAGTCAATTTTGAAAGAGATAAAGTTTATTACCAAATGGAGATCCAATAGTTCATGGGAGTTCATAATAATTGATATTAATGGCACACATGGAGTTAAAGAGGTCAAAATACTCAAAAGTAACATGAGGGTTCTAAGTGGCATGATCATGGGGATTTTAAGAAATATTGAAAGGTGAGTGCTATAATATAAAGACTGAACTAATCCATAAAGATCAATGGTGTGTATGTGGTCAAGATTTCAATATTAAATGAGATGAGGTCAAATATTTGAAGTTTCAAATTTGGTAGTGGCACACTATGAGTTAAAGTTTAAAGAATATTGATGGTGAGTAATTGATCTAAGCAACGAGGACATGAGATGATAACATGGTTTTCAAGGTTTAACTGTGACCGTTTCAATTCAAATATTTGAATTTTACAAAGGGAAAAACTATTGTTTTGTATTTTGTATATAACTTTTAATATAATATTATTTTAAGGTGATATAAAAATAAAAAAAATTAGAGGAATCCAAGGCACATCTAGTTATATAAATTTGAAGATTTGATAGTGTGTACAGTCAAAGATATTGAGGTTCAAAGTTAACTATGTGTTTATACATGTTGTACAAGTCAATCAAGAAGGGTATTTGAGTTGTGCCTATTTGTATCTCAATATTTAAAGGTGAAATCAATATTAGAGTATGTTTTAGACTTCATAAGGAGAATCTATGTGCATTATGAAGGTTTGACTAATCATATGTAGTATGAATAAAGGGTTAGAAGTCGACTATGTTTTCATTCATAATGATTGTGTGTACAAAGAGGTGTTTGAGATAATTAGGGATTAGTATAAGAGTGATATGATGGATGTTGGAATTTAAATAGGTACTATATCTTTTTTATCATGGGTTCATATGTTTAAAAGTGTATGTGTTCCTAGTTTGCTCAAAGAAGTGTCAAAGAGGTGAATGGGTCATCATAAGACCTAAAAGGTGACTTAGGCTTATTTGAAAGAGAGTTGTGCTCAAGTATGAACCATGTAATATGCCTTAAGTGTGAATTAATTTGTTATGGCCAACATGGAATATTATGGACTTGTTAATTCATGATTTATCTATATATAGTGAAACCAAATGTGATGGTTTCTAGACTTGAGTGAGACTTGTGAAGTACAAGTGAGAGGCTTGTATGTGAGATTTGTAGATAAAAGAAGATGGAGAGTTCATAGTAGATTATTTGATGAGAAATTAAGATTAAATATTATGTTTATGACGTATGGGTGATGTTTTTGATGTTTAATTAGTGCTCTTATAGGTTGAGGATGAGTGAAGAGTTATAGGGTGACAAAAAAGTATGTTTTGGATGTTTCAATTGTGCAGAGTTAAAGAGAGATGATATACTTTATTTATCCATTAGATTGGTAGTCAATCCATGTTGAAGAGGTTGTATTCATAGGTGTTTTTATGGCTTCTCAAAATCTAGGGGGTTGTATCCTCCTTACAAGGTGAAGCTTACTAAAAGTCTATTTGTTTTGGTTGTTCAGCTAGATAGGTGTTGTATCACCTTGTGGGATTGTAGTCTCACTAAATAAGTGATGGTAGTTCTTTGATAAGTTATATCTAGTTTAAATTGGTTCTTATTATCATTATAGGATAATATTCTAATTTCAAGTTCCAATGGGTTTTCTCCTTCAAGAGGGTTTCTCACATATGTCATGTGTTATGTGCCTAATTTTATATTATCTCTCTTGTTCATTTCTATGAATGATGTGTATGATTCATAAATTCTTGTGGTAACTAATTGATATATTTTTAAAGGTTTTTAATTAAATTTTGATTATTTGGGCTCACTAATTCGTCCCCACCTCAATGATTATACCTCTAATAATTGGTATCAGAGTCGGTCCTTTAGTAAAGGCTTGACAACTTCAAGGTGATCCAAGGTACAATATGGGTAGTTATCAAGGAGGTTTCTTTACTAAGAAATAAATGACATTCATTATATCAAATTATGATTTTTGAAGTGCAAGTATGAGGACATACATTATGTCCCTATGGTTTGATGTATGACAATCTATTGTGAAGGGTTATGTTTCTCTTACCTCTCCTTCATCTAGTACTACAGATAATAAGTTGTTTGATAATAATTATAAGGAAATGAATTGCATCAATTTTGGGGTTACAAAGACTAAGTTTACCAAGGTAATCCATTTCAAATATGTTAAAGAGATATGGGACAAAATGAAGATCATTTATGAAGGAGACTCTAAAGGTCAAGCTTGGTAGGTTATAGACTCACATAAGGTAATTTGAAAGTCTCAATATAAAGGATGAAGATTCTATGGCATCCTTTCTAAAAAGAGTTGATGTGATTGTGAACATCATCAAAATTATTGGAGAGAACATTGAAGAGGCTACTATATTTCAATAGGTATTAATGTCTCTCTCTCTCTCTCTCTCTCTCTCTCTCTCTCTCTCTCTCTCTCTCTCTCTCTCTCTCTCTCTCTCAATTTTGATTCTAAAGTATCTATTGTATAATAAAGTCATAATCCTACTCAATTAAAGATGGATGGAATTACATGGCATCCTTACTACCTATGAGATGAGATTAAATGATGATATACCACCAAATAAGGAAGCATCATTCAAGATGGAGATGAAGCCTAAGAAGAAGTTCCAAGGTAATAAACCTAAGGAGGATAACATTTTTCATATTGATGAGGATGAACTGATTGTTTTGTTTACAAAGAAATTGATAATAGGTTTAGGAAAGTATAAGGGTATACTACACTTTAAATGGTTTAGTTGTGAAGATATGGGACATTTTTATAGAAAGTGGCCTCATAATCATGATCATGAAGAACATGGTGAAGACAAGAAGACATACAAGTCTGATAAGAGGAAGAAAAGATTCAAAAGTCTTAACATCAACAAGAAGTACTTCAAGGACATGAAGAGTCTTTACACCAAAGAAGATTATAGCTCATCTGATGAGAGTGAAGATAGTGGCTCAGAGTATGATCATGAATATGTTGGTCCTATTGAATATGAATCCCTAATCATGGCTAAGGAAGGAAGTTACTCACATCAAAAATATTTTACTTGGAGTGATTTAGATGATGATGAAGATGAGGTGGACTATGAGACTGCATTGACAAATACCCATGAAGAACTAAATATTGAGAATAAGATTTAAAAAAACATGAAGTCACAAATCAAGGACTATTAGGATAAATTCAGTGTGTATGAATCAAGAATGAATGAAGATACCAAGGATCATGAAGATATGGTCAAGCATCTCAGTTTTCAATTGGAAATCCTATTTACAAGCCTAAAATCCAAAGAATATGAATGTTTAAGGTATGTAATTGAAAATGAATCTTTGAAATCTGAGTTAGAGAAGACATCTAGTAAGGTGAATTTATTTGTGATATTTGAAAAGAGATCAAGTGATCTAAATAATATTCTGAGTGGTCAAAAGCATGTTAGTGATATAACTTGTCTTAGATATGAAGAAGAAAAAAATAATGTAACTCAAGACAAGATGAAGACTAATGTGAATAAGAATAATTTGACTTTGAATACAAATCATCAGACAAGGAATGAAGGTGTTGGCAAAATTTAGATAAATCAGATCAGACAACTAAATGCCATGAGATATGCAAGTTTCAGTGGTTATTTTTACACACGTAATTAGTCTGGGCATAGATATAGAGAATGCAAGAGACTATTAGAAATGAGTTTATATGAAACTATGATGAGGGTCATCAGTAAAAATGTGTGAACAAAGTTAAGTGTTTGAATTATCTAGATGCGGGACACTTTGCAAACCATTGTTCACATAAGGTCAGACAAGGTGAGTCCTCTTAAAAAAGAGGAGGTTATTTTTTTGTCATGACATAAGACACATTGCTAGTCTCTATCAAAAAAAGGCAAGATAAATTGTGTTTCTATTAAGGAGTATTATTTGTTACAACTATGATAATATTGGTCATATTGCTAGATTCTAAAAGCAAAGCTCATCAAGTCAAAATGAGTTTAATTAGGCTTATAGAATGAAAGGAAGAAGGAAAGTTAACTCAAGAAAAACAAAGGTGGTAAGTGTGAATCATGATGAAGTCCAAAGGTCTAATTAATCTATTTGTTATAGTGGAGAATGTTTAGAAGTGAAAGAGTGTCAAGGGCTCTCATTGTCTACTCATGTTGCGGATAAAGAGACCGAGCTCAAGGATAGGATCAAAGTATTTGTTAAGGATAGTTAAGAGATGTGTATGGATCCAAGTGAACATCTTAACATTGTTGATCATGTATCATGAAAAGAACATCAATTATCAGTACCTAGTGATGAGGTTCCTAACTATAAGGTGGATTATTTAGATGAAAATGTATGTAATGAAACTATGTTATCTCCATTTATTGTCAATCCAATCATAGAAGAGAAGGATAATGTTATAGTGGATGAACATGTTACTTCTATTAAGACTAAGAAGAAGAAAAATAACTATAATTATCAAATGACCAAAGAGGAGAAGCAATATGAAGAGTTGTGGGAAACTCCTAGTTTCACATTATTTTAGGACATTGTGAAGAAGGGTGTCTTTGCCTATGCTTCTTAGGAGACATCTTTCTTGTGGAGAATCAATTTTGTGTTCTCAAGATCATAATGCCAATTTTTATAGAGACTTATGTTGATATTATAAGATCATTATTTAAGGGGGAACAACAAGTTTATGAGCTTGCTCTAGAGGTTTGTGAAGGAGCTATTATGTATGGTTATAATGGATGTTTCCTGATGGCATAGTAAGATTGATGAAATGTTAAGATTTTGATGCCTAGAAAGGTATTTTGACCTTATTATATCTTAATCCAATTGGTTTTGTGGTTTGAAGGTATGTTGAAGTCAAAATGAATATTTTTAAGTGATCTCAATTTTCTCAGTTTTGGCTTAAGGATAAGCAATCCTAAAATGGGTTATAAGATGTATGGGTTACCAAATGGATGGAAGCTCAAATCTTGGTACATAACCATGTGATGTTTATCTCTAGGTGGAAAAGAAGTTTTAGAGGTGGATATTGACCAAAAGGAGGTTTGTTAACCTTGTTTGTTTTGAGATTTTACGGTTTTGTGCTATGCTATAAAAGTGTCTTGCCTTATGATTTTAAGTATAGGTATAAATGGGTTGTTAAATCAAGATTCATAGAGATCTAAAGCTTTGTGTATTTCAAGTTTTTGTCAAGATGGAGGCCTAATTAGATAGTAGGTTTTTGAAGAAAGTATGTTGCATAGGATAATCTAGATGATGAGAATTGGTTTGATTGAGGGGTCATATGAGAGTGATATAGATATGAATTTTTAGGTCTTGAAGTTGTGTCTACATAAATTTGTGGGCTTTAAATGTTCCAGGTAGGGATACAAGGAGACTAGACAGGCCTAGTGAGAAGAAGAGTTATTTTTGTTCAATTTATCTAAAAGAACAAGGCATTATTATTTCAAGGTAAGTTCTTTAGATTGGTTTATTACATGTTTTCTATTTGGTGAGTGGCATGAAGTTATGTTGATTGTCCTTGAGGTGGTTTGAGAGAGAAGGCTACTAAGATTATATGATGGTTCTTCATGGTGTGTGGAGATATGAAGATGCTCAAGAGGTGAAATTATTGAGAAATATTAGGGAAAGTCCCTCTTATATGTTTCTTGGTGAGTTCCATCAAATTTCAATGTTTTTTGTGTTCTTTCTCCATTAGTTACAGTGCTTGGTTGAATAAGAAGTATTGGCATATTGTAAGAGGAAGGTGTCAATGCAAAAAGAGGTAGGCTCAAGGTAAGTGGGAGTTTATACTATCTTTATAATATGGTCTAATTCTACTAGTAGTCTTTCCAGGTCCTTAAGATTTGTTGGTGCAAACTTTGTCATTGTGTCAAAGGGGGAGAAATTACTTATTATGAGAGTGCTTGAAGAGAGAGATGGGAGGTGAGTTGTATATTATTTTATGATTGGTGTTAAAATCAATGAAAAAGGGAGATATTATTCAAGAGTTTTCAATGATGCCATGGTGATGCTATAGAGGTGTCCAGGTTAGTGGATAAAGTTTCTTGATAGTCTAAGTGACAATGACAAAGCATGCAATGCGTTTGTCCTAGTATGCTTGAAGTACGTTTGGTTGATCTTCATATTTGGCATGGATTGAGATGATTAAGGATGAGTCTAAAGTATTCATAATGTGAAATAGGTCCCATAATAAGTTTTTTATGCTTTTAGTTCTTGTGTGCATGAATGGATTTCATTTAGTTGATCATTATTTTCATCTAGACTTTTTGGGTCTAGTGGTAGAAAATATGAGTAGGAAATTTATTGACATCATAATAACCATGTGTGGATGAGTCAGGGGTAGTTGGTCATATGGTTGTGATGACATTAGTCCCTAGTTTTTATGTTCTAAATATCAATTCATGTGACTAATCTCAATAAAATATATACAAGTGAAAATTTGAGCTCCTAGGTAGTTTGATAGTGTTTTCCCATACTTAGCCAAATTTGCTTGTGGCAAGAAAAGATGAGTAGGTATTTTTATGTATTTATATTTCACACATGTGGAATTTTTAGTAGGATTTGATCATATGGGTTTGTTTAGTTTTGTGCTTAGATACTATGTGTTATCTTTTAGGTCATGTGATGAAGTGCGTCAAAAGATATGCATGTACAAAGTTGACCTTCCAAGTAGTTCTAAGCATAGTTGGCTTTATGGTAGAAAAATTTGTGTGAGAATATTAATGCCATTATATCTTACATGCATGAGGGTTTGAGGACCAAGTTCATAGATGGTTGGATTATCCTATGTGAGGATATCATATGGTCTAAGTTTCAAATCATGCATCTTAGCACAAAAAAAATTATTTATGTCCAAATTTGTCCTTCCAAAAATATTGAAATGGTTCTCATACATAATCTATTTTGCAAGAGATAAAGTTTAGGACCAAATGGAGATCCAATTATTCATGGCATTTCATACTAATTAAGATCAATAGCATGTGTGGATTTAAAGAAATAAAAATAGTCAAAAGGCATGTGAGGGTGCTAAGGGTTATGATCATGGGGATTTTGAGCAAGAGCGAATGGTGAATGTTATAAGATAAAGACTGAACTAATCCACAGAGATCTATGGTGTGTATGTGGTCAAGATTTCAAGATTGCATGAGATGATGTTAATTGTTTGAATTTTAAAATTTGGTAGTGGTACACTATGATTTTAAGTTTAAACAAGATCGATGGTGTTTAATATATCTAGTATCAAGGACATAAGATGATATCATGGTGTTCAAGGTTTAACTGTGACGGTTTGAATTTAAATATTTGAATTTTGCAAAGGAAAAAACTAGTTCTTTGTATTTTATCCATAAATTTTTATCCAAGACAAATTTGAAGGTTCTATAAAAATAAAATGTGTATAGGACTCCAAGGCACATTTGGATATATAAATTTAAAGATCTAAAATTGTGTACAGTCAAAGATATTAAGGTTCAAAGTTGATTATGTGTTCGTGTATGTTCTAAAAGTAATCAAATAAGGGTATTTGAGTTGTTCCTATTGGTATCTTGATATTAAAGGTGAAATAGCTATTGGATTATTTTTTAGACTCCATTAGGACCATCTATGTGCATTATTAAGGTTTGAAAAATCATATGTAGTATGAATAAAGGGTTAGAAGCCAACTATGTTTTTTTTCATAACAATTATGTGTACAAAGTAGTGTTTGAGATAATTAAGGGTTAGTATAAGAGTCCTATGGTGGATTTTGGAACTTAGAGGAGACCTATAGATTTTGTGGCATGGGTCCATATGTTGGAAAGTGTTTATGCACTCTTAGTTTGCTCAGATAAGTGTTAAAGAGTTATCATGATGATGTCATGGTGATGCCATGGATGTGTCCTATTAAGTGGATGGAATGTTTTGATAACCTAAGTGTGCAAGGTACTTATTCTTGTATGCTTAAACATGGATTCGTTAATCTTTAGTATTGACATGGCTAGAAAGATCAAGGTTGAGTATGGTAATTTAAGAATGTGCAAGGGGTCCTATCAAAAGTCAAGAATGCTTTGAATGCTTATGTGCATATGTGTAATTTACCTAGTTCATCATTGTTTTCATCTAGACATTTTGGGTCCAATGGTAGAAAATCTGAGTAGGTAGTTTAATGCAATGACCATTACCATATGGGAATGAGTCAAGGGGAGTTCGTCATATGGTTGTAATCACATTCCCTAGTTGTTATATATCAGATCTCAATTCATGCATCAAAGCATTGTCAAAGATATGAGGGTACAAATTTAACTTCTTAGTTAGAATTCATTTTTTCCCATACTTAGCCAAATTTGTAATATGGCCAGAAAAAGTCGAGTAAGCAATTTGATGATGGAATATATCACAGGTATGGATGTTGTAGGAGAAGGTGATCATATGGGTTTGTTTAGTTTTAGACCTAGTATATCTATGATCAAATTTAGATCATGTGCTGAAGCGCATCAAAAGATATGCTTATGAAAATTTTGGCTCCTAGGTAGTTTGATTGTGTTTCTCCATACTTAGCCAATTTTACAATGTGGTAAGAAGAGCCAACTGAGCATTTTGATGGTATTATATTTTTCACATGTGAAGGTGTCAATAGAATTGATCATATGGGTTTGTTTATTTTTGAACATAGATGGTTTTAACTAAATTTTAGATCATGTGATGAATCATGACAAAAGTTATGATTGATAAAAGTTGGCCTCTTAGGTAGGTTTTGACATAGTTAGCTTTGCGATAAAAGTTTTTTTGAGAAATCATTTTATGGAATTATATCTCACATGTGTGAAGGTTATAAGATTATTGTGTCACATGGTTAGACTCTCCTATGTAAAGAGATCATTTTATCCAAATTTTAGATCATGCAAGTAAGCGTAGAAGAAGTTATTGAGGTGCAAAAATAGCTACTCATGCATATTGAAAGGGTCTCCATACTTAGTCATTTTTTAAAGTGGTAAATCTCAAGCAAGATCTATGGTACATATTTATATAAGTATTTAGGAAGCAGAGAGATGAGGAAATGTGCATTATGTTTAAAAAATGAGCAAAGGTATAGGATAAGGATTCAACAGCAAGCAGACATTCATATAATTTGATCAAATAGTGAGCATTTAAAATTAAAGTCCTAATTGATCCATAGAGATTGATAGAGTATGTTGAGTCAACATTTCAAGATTACATAAGATGAGGTCAAAATGACTAAATTTTAATGACTGAGCATTGGCACCTATGTGTTAAAGGCCAAAAGAGATCAATGGTGCATATTCGATTTGAGTTGAAAGGACATGAAATTTGAGAATTGTGTTCAAAGGTTAACTGTGACTGTTTGAATTCAAATATTTGAATTTAACAAAGGAAAAACTAAATCTCTATATTTCATCCATATCTTTTGATAGAAGTCAAATTTACTGGTTATATACAAATCAAAGATGAAGAGGACTCCATGACACATACGAACCTAATTTGAATATCTAGAAGTGAGTACAATCAAATATATTGAGCCTAAAATTTGACTGTGTTTATGCTTGTTTTGCAAGTATCTTGAGAAGGATATTAGAGCTTGTATTGATGTTATTTCAATGTACCATGATTAATTAGCTATTTGGGAGTGTTTTAGACTCTATGAATATGCTCTATGTTGAATTTAGAGGTGTGTTCAATATATCTTGAGTATGAACAATGCTTAAGAAGTTGAATGTATGTTCAATAATGGCATTCCTATGTATAAGGTATCTGTTTGAGTTGATTGAGCATATGCAAAGGTCAGCTAAGTTGACTATGATCATTTGAGGATGTCTTATGGGACATAAGGAGTGAAACCATTTATTTCAATGTGGTCATGTGTTATTTTTTTGATCTAGGGTGAGCTAAATGGTTGAATAAGTATCCATGAGACCCATAAGAGCTGCAAGGTCCTTATTAAAAGGTGTAGTTATTTAAGGGTGACATATGGATGCTATGTCTAACCTATGAATATTATATTGAATCATGTCTTCATGTGTTAGATGTATTAAGGGTTAAGACATGCCTAATGGCCAACTAAGATGTTGTTAATCATGAATAATCTATATATAGTGAAAGCAAATGAGACAAATTTTAGACTTGGATGACTTGGATGTGGGGTAAGAATTGAAGCAAATAAGTAAGGAGGTTAAGTGTGCCCAATGGATGGGTTGAGAATAAAAATAGATTGAGGACTATGTGTATGACCTATAGGTCATGTTTCTATGGTTTGAATAGTGCTCTTACAAGTTTTGCATGAGTGAAGAGGTCTAGAGTGATCCAAAAACATGTTTTGGATGTCTTGAGAATTAGCAAATAATTTTTATTGTTTAGTGAGCTTGATGGTTGATTTGGGAGATAGATTATTGTGTGGAATGTTGAAAAGACTATATGGTTATGTTGTTGAATCTATTATAGATTTGTTTCTATGAAGGATGCATTGAGTGTGTAGAGCTGAAGAGTGGGGTTAGTTAGATATGTAATGTGTCTTAACTAATCTTTGTGTGTTGGTTCAAGTATATAATGTGATTTGGATAATATGGAGTGTTATGTGATCTAAAAGGTGTCTTTGGATACATTAAAATATTGATAATTAGATTTCCATCATTAGGTGTTGAAGACATTAGTTTCAAGGTAGAATTATTCTAGGTAACTAGTTGGGTGGTTAGTTGCCTAGGGGGTTTGTTCCTCCTTACAAGGTGAAACTTGTTTAAAGTCTAGTTGTTTTGGGTGCTTAGCTAGACAAGTGTAGTATCTCCTTATGAGATTTCAATCACACTAAAATCAAGGATTGTAGTTCCTTGATCATTTGTAGATGGTCTAAATTGGTTCTTTTTTATAAGATAGTAGTCCAAATGTGAGTTTTAGTGGGTTTTATTCCCCAAGAGGGTTTCCCACATATATCATGTGTTATATGATTGATTTTTCATTGTATATCTTGATTATTGCTATGAATGATGTGCATGCTTCATGAATGCTTTTGATAACTGATTAAGTGTTTGTAAAGATCAAAATTTAAGTTGGATTATTTGGGCTCTCTGATTCACCTCCCACCCTTCTCAATGGATTGTACCTCTAATAATTGGTATCAGAATAGGTCCTTTGGAGGAAACCTAATAGATTGAAGGTAATCCTAGGTAGCTACAAAGATGGCTAAGAATTTGAAGAAAGAAAACTAATAGTGGAAGGATATGATCAAGGCACTTAAATAACAAATATGTACTTTGAAGAAAGATGCCAAAGAGGATGAGAATATCATCAATGATATCAAGGTTTAACTAGTAGATGCCAAGACAAGCTTGTGTTCAAATGAAAAGGACATAATTTTGATAAAGAAGCTTGTCATAATAGTATGAAAGATGATAGTGAGAAAGAAGAAGTTGATCTAGAACCTGAGCTCATGAGTACACTTGGTGAACTAAAGGAGCAAAAGAAAAGGAATCACAAGATGAGGTATGTAATCAAAAGTCTTGAAGTGAAAGTCAGTTATCTTGAAGTAAGTATGATAGATCAATCATTTAGAATAAAGGAAGATGTGGATAAAGAAGCTAAGAGTGATAAAGAGACTATCCAAGTTATCGAAGGTTAGTTAATGACTGCATTTTCAAGTATATGAGCCAAAGAAGATGAGAGAATTCAATTGGAAACCAAGATAGGTTCATTAATGGATGAACATGAGCAATATATTATCAAAATAAGCAAGCTTAAATAAGATTAAAAGAAGTTAGATCAAGTCAAGATAAATGCAAGAGGGTATGTTAGAAAACCAAATACTTCAAGGTATGATAGTCTATTTCATGCTCATTATTATACTTGTAATAAGTATGATCATAGAGCTAAGGACTATAAAAGAAAGTCAGTCAAGAATGTGTCCTTATGGAGCCTTGGAAGAAGAAGTAATTGGTCTTGGAGAAATCATAACTTAGACTAGTCAATAGGTATATTAAATGATGTTATTTGTTTTAGTTGTCATAAGAGTGGACATATTGGTAGATTTAGTCCAAATGGTGTTAAGAGGTCTTCAAGGTATGTTAAAGGATATAAATATCCTAGAAGGTTTAAGAAAGGACAAAATCAAGTATGGAAACTAAAGGTGATCATTGCCAACTCTTCTAGTCATAAGGTTGATAAGAAAGTTTCTCTAGAAAGCTATGTTGAAAATCTTGATAAGCTCAAGGATCAAGTAGATAAGATGGATATAGAAGACAAGAAGGGTCAGATAATGGTATGGAGAATTGAGGTAGTAAATACTAAGAAGACTAACCCTCTTAAGTCAAATATTATTGATGGATTTTTTCCAAGATCTAAAAAATATCAGAGATGAAGGAGAGTCAAGATTTTATACTAAAAACATTTATTGAAAAATATAAGTAAAAGAATGAAGTCAAGGATTTAGTTAAAGTCAAACAGGACTGCAAGTCAGAGAAAGATATGAAGATATGGGAGTCTCCTAAGTTTTGGGGCTGTTAATGCCTTTATATCAAATAGGTGTCTCTATCTAGGCTTCAAGGAGACACTCGTCAGTCATAGGAAGCTTGGTGACTGTCAGATATTGTCTGATTAGAAGGTATGAAGACAAGGTATGTTTGTGCATTATTTTAATATATTTATCATTTGGAGAAAAGAAGTTTGTGATAAATCTTAGTGCTCCTATCTTGAGAAGGAGTTATTTTTTTGATCATGGGTTGGATTCTCTAGTATAAAGTATTTTAAGACTTGTTGAAGATGTCATGTTCTTGATGAAGCATGAAGTTAGGAGGAGCTTTGTAAATGGTCAGGTCCTAGGATTAGAGGACTGAGTATTTGAATCTAAGTAAGAAGGTGTGAAGAATCAAGTTTGTGTGGTCAAGATGATAATGACAATAAAATAAGGTCTTTGGCTAAGGGGGAGCAATAAGTTCATGATTTTACTCTAGAGGTTTGTGAAGGAGCTATAGTATAGGATCAGAATGGATGGTTCTAGGTGGCTTAATGAGATTGATGAAATGTCAAAGAGAGTTTGGTGCTAAAAAAGGTCTGTACATTTCTTTGTGATTTGCTCTAGATGATTTTATGGACTAAAGGTATGTTGAATGCAAATTGAAGATTGTTTAGTACCCTTAGTTTTATCAATTTTTGATTAAGTGTAAGCAGGCCTAAAATGGGTTATAGGATGTATGGGTTCCTAAAGGTGTATAAGCCCAAATCTTGGTCCAAAATTTTATGATGGGTGTCTACAGGTGTGAAAATAGTTTTAGAGGTGTGTGTTGACTAGAAGGAAGTTTGTTGACCTTATTTATTTTGAGATTATGATGTTTTGGGATGTGATAGAAAAGTGATTTGCGTTATGCGTTGAAGCTTCTTAATTTGTTGAATGGGCAAAATGGGTGGTCAAATAAAGCTTCACAAATAATTGAAGGTTTGTGGTTCTCAAGTTATTCAACCTTTTGTCAATATGGAGGGCTAATTAGCTAGTAAGTTTATGAAGGAAGTATGTTACAAAAGATGATCTAGGTGATGAAAATTGGTGTGCTTGAGGGGGAATATGTGAGTGATCCATATATAGAGTTAAAGGTCTTTAAGATACATCTAATGAAAATTATGGAATTTATAATTTCTAGGTATGGCTACAAGGAGGTTAGATAAGCTTAGTTTGAAAAAGAGGGATTTTTGCTTAGTTTTTTACAAAAGAGAAAGGTATGTGTGTTTCAAGGTGAGTTCTCAAGATGGTTGAGAACATGTTTCCTATTTGGTGAGTAGCATGAAGCTTTGTTGATGGTCCTTATGGTATCTTTAGATAGAAGGCTAGTTAACATATGTGGTGATTCTTTAGGGTGTGTGGAGATTTGAAGATGCTCAAAAGGTGTATTGGATCAAATATATTAGGGGGAAGCTCTCTTAGATATTTTTTGGTGAGTGTAGACACTAGAAAACTTCACACTTATAGTTCTACATGTCTGAATGCCTTGAGACCACCTTAAATCCTTCTAAAACCTTCCTAACCCATTTTGATACCATCTTAACTTAACCAAAGTCTATATTCTACCCATTTCCATTCAAAAAGTATTATTTGTAAAACACCATTCAAAAATAGTTTTTGAAATCACTATTCATGAAACACTATTCACCATCACTATTCACTATGGGACCCACTTTCACTATTCATGATGACATGGCATATGACATGGAAAGTGACATTAAAAATGACATGTCATGTGACATGGCATATGACATGACAAATGACATGGCAAAATGATGTGACAAAGTGACATGGCTTGGTACCCCACCTTTCGCCCCTTTTTCCAAGATGATTAATGACCTCATTTAAGCATCACAAGGGTCCCCACTTGAAATATGTCGAATTTATCCTCAAGGTTAATTCATTTGAGTTGGTTTTTCATTTTCACATTAAAATAGCCTTCAAAATTGACTTACCTACACCTTTCACACCTTCAGAGAGACAAAGATCCCCTATTTTAGACTTTTTAGCCCCAATAAGAGACTTATCAGCCCAAATTTGAATCTTTACCCACCTCAAATTGAATCACCCATGCCCCCTTGAAAAACGACACTATATTTTGTGGGATAACTCTTAAAATTCATAAATGAGGACAAATAAGGATGTAATAAAGTCTTTGGTCCCATTTTCAAACCATGTGCATAATTCCTTTTAAACTTGGACTTGCATGCAAGGTAGGGAGACTTAACAACCCCCATAGGAATATTCCACCAACACCATCCTTAACCTTGGGGAAAAATTCACCATACTTCCAAGATGCCCTCTTTTGGCATGTTTCTTCACAAAAGAACTACAAATACCCCCTCCTCTCCTTCAGGAGAGGTTGAAAAGTTATAGTATTGCTGCCTAAATTTTATTACATGTGTTCATCCATTTCAAGGAGGTAATTAATATTCCACATATTGGAGGAAAATAATTCAAAGTAATGAAGCTCTGCTGAAATTGCCTCAAGAAATCTTCATCAACAATCTTCAAAAAACCATCTTCAACAATAAACATCTACAAATATTAAGGTAATCTTTTAATTTGTTATTTCAATATCTTTATTTATTTCATTTTTTCCTCTCTTCCCTTAAACTTTTCACTCCCTTCACCATTCTTGTCTTCATCCCTTCCTCATCTTACCATTTACCCTTTTACCTCTTTACCCCATTTTGCCTCTTTGCCATATTCCTTACTTGACCTCTTTCACCTCTTTGCCCCACTTGACATATTATCTTATTTGAATCATCTATCCATTTACCCTTTTATCTATTTTCAGCCTTGATCATTTAAAAAACCCAAAAAAATAATCTTTTGACCCTTACCATTTTACCCAAAACCCAAAATTATGGCCTTGCCTTGACTAGTTTTAGCATGTACTAGATTTAATCATTTTTCTTTAAATAAGTATTTCATTTATTTTTGTACTTAGCATTTAATTTATCATTAATTTAAATGAAATTAAATCTCTTTTAGTTTATCATATTCATTTTTTATTAGGGGAGTGGATTGACAACCATCCAAGCAAGCTTTAACTTCTTGGATCTCGCATATGTTAGGCAGTCCAGCCTGCATCTTTGTCTAACCAATAAGCTTGTGGTAGTGTTATCTTATTGAAGGTATTCCTTCCAAGATAAAAATGAGTTATCTCTTCATCTCATCATCAATGAGTGCATGTTTACCAAGTACACACCCTTCATTTTGTGTTTCTATCTTTTCTCATTAAAAAATAAGAAAATAGCAAAAATTTACAGAAACATTTTGGCACACCTAGTGGGACCTAGCATCATCTAGGTGCCATTTTCTTCCAATTTTTCATAGTTTGAATTTAAATTCTCTCCTCCTTTATTTTATTCTCATGAAAGCTAAAATCTAAAATTTCCTTTGGCATAAAGTAAATCTTTACATTATTTTATGTTCATCATATGAATTTTGAAATCTAAAATTTATTTTAGCATAAAGTAAATCTTTGCATTATTTTATGTTCATAAAATGAAATTTGAAATATGAAATTTTTTTTGGCATAAAATAAATCATTTAATTCTTCTATTCTTATCAATTTGGAATCTAAAATTTCCTTTGGCATAGAATAAACCTTTGAATTATTTTATGCTCATTCAAAGACATCAAAATTTTCCTTTGGTTTAAAATCAATTGAATTCATGGTTTTCTTACTTAATTAGCTCACGTAGGTTTAATTAAATAGGTAAATTAATCATAGATTCACTTTTCTTCTTCACACACAACTGAATCACTTTCATAATCAACACACCAAAACAATAATTAAGACAAGGTCCAGCTTGGATTTCATCACCAAGCGATAATGTTACCCCTACCCAGTTTACATACTTAGATTTAATCACTGAGGGGTTAACCAACTCCATTATTTGGTATAGTATAAACTATAAACAAATGGTATATTTTGGATAAATGGCCCAATTTGGATTTGGGTTCATAAAGTGTGGGGAGTAAGCCCCCAATACCGGGCCACATACCTAGTTTGGTGTAGAATTGACTCTTGAGGGTCTAAATGTCTTGAAACTAAACTTAGATGGCTTTATTTAGGACCTTTTTAAGCCAATTTCATTCATACCCATTCAAGGCTTAAGCTAACAAGAGATAATTAAAACTCTAGGGCTTAACATTCTCTAAAGCATGTTGATTTATTTTGATTCATTTTCTTTTTCAACTACTTCTTGTTTGAGGTGGGAGGTTCAACTTGCTCTCTTTGGTTTCTCACATGGTCTTAACCTGACTATATGAAATAAACCAAACCAACCTATACCCACCTCCTTACTCATATTTACCCATGGATTACATCTTAGATTTCAAGGTGATACCCCATGATTTTCCTTATATGCCTCATTCACATAATAAACCCTTAGTGGTCCTCAAAATGGATGCTGACTTCATTACCTATCTAGATAATAACCTAGTGGCCTTAAAACATTACCTTCCCACCTTGGCTCTTCATACCCCAACCTATTCCATCCCTATCTTGAATCTAACTTATGACATGTCACACCACCTCATGGTGGGTGTCACCTCTACCAAACCTTTCATTTCTCATGCTTCTTCCTCAACTCATGGCCCTCCAAAAAATCAAACCCAATCAAATGTATCGACCACTATTTAAGCACCCTCAATCTTGACTGACTCATCTCACATGGAGGTGATTTTGCCCCTTCCCACTGATACCCTACCAATTATAGGTCAAACTTTCATCTCTCATTCCTCTTCCCCTCTTACTACTATCCAACCAACCAACACCCCTCTTCAAAACTTGGTGTTTTCGATACCCCAAACACTTCCTCCCATATAAACTTAGGTAACCTCTCAAACCCAACCCTCTCATACATCCATTCCCCCAACCATAACTATTCCCCAACAAATAGCTTCCACCTCTTATCAATATGTGGCTAACCCACAAAGCAATATATCCCCCCTACCTCTTCATTCATACCCAAAAGTTCTTATAGGGTACCCCATCAACAAGCATCAACCTCTTACCACTATATTCCCTCTTCCCAACCATCTTATTAGTTTATCAATTCTACCATTTCCCCAACCTAACCCTAAATTGACTTGGTCAAGATGTTAATCAACAAAGTTAACAATCTTGAATCTTCATTTTCAGGATCTAGCAATGTCTTTTTCTATGACTAAATATGTAATGAATCCATCCATCCATCTGTCCCAATCCATACCTACCCTCCCCAATGGGAACTCCCAAAATTTACTAATTTTTAAAATAAGGAGGATCCCCAACAACATCTTAGGGCATTCTGGCACTCATGTTACCTAATTTCCCATGATTATTCCTTTCTTCTCCCCACATTCCCCATGTCTCTAGTAGGATTGACCTTAGATTGGTATAGTTCCTTGCCTAAGCACTCTATCATCTCCTTCACTCAACTAGCCCAAACTTTCTTGGAACACTTTTCAATCAATATCTCCATGAAAGTCTCCATTATCAACCTCTACTCTATCCAACAATATGAAGATGAGTTCGTTGTCAAATTTTTTGCTCATTGGAGAAGCTTAATAAACCAAATTTCTTTCCCATTACCTCAACTAGAAATTATAGATATTTTTGCTCAAGCATGTGAAAAACACATTTCCTCTACGTTGTGTGTCCAAAGTTGTCAGACATTTGATGAAACCTTTACCATGGTTCATAAACTAGAAAATGGAGCCATTGAAAAAGGGAAGTTAAAGTTGAAAAATAAAAACTTAACTTACAAACCCAATGAGCCCTCTTCATCCAAACCCAACACCTAACCAATAGCAATACCAAGAACAAAGCGATCGCTAAAGCTATTGCCCTCAAATTCATACCTCTACCATCTACTAACCAACTAAACATGAGGAACCAAACCTATAACTCCTCAAATCCTTCAAACCAAAAAAACCAAATGTGGAATAATCAAAAGTAATTAACTCTACTTAGAGAACCATATGCTTTTATTTTGTAAAAATTATTAAAATCCAACATCATTCAACTTCCATCGATTAAACCACCTCAATAGTTTGATCCTTCTTGCCCCATGCCAGGATGGTATAATGAGAATGGTCACTATGTCTTTCATCTGGTCATAGGATATGATATTAATAGATGTAACACCTTTTAGAATCTTTTCCAATCCCTGATTGATAAGGGGGAGCTTAGATTAGATAACCCCAATGCTCCACCAAATCAATCTCTTGACATATTCATATATCATTTTCCAAACCATTCTCCCATTAAAAATGAGAGAAATAACATTTAATGATCCCTCAATACCCATACCATCAACATGGTTCATGACACACTCGATGACATAGAACCTACTCATCAACCCACCAATTCCCCTCCACCTATGAAAGAACTAGAGTTGCCTTCTATCCCTTTGAACACCCAAACAAAAGAAGTAACCATACGCAAACCTTCAATAGAAACTTCCACACCTATCTCCCCTATTATATAACCATCCATTCCCTTTTTGAAGGATATATCATAAGAAAATATAGCCTCATCCATTGAAACTCTAATTATGGAACCTTCTGCCACAAGCCAAGATAAGGGTAAGAAAACTAAACTAGAACCCCCAACCCCTTCTTTGGTGAACCAACCTAGAGCTTATAAAACCTCCACCCAAATATCTAAAACCTTTGATAAAATAACCAACCCTCAACTACTTGAACCAAATAAAGTAGCTAAACTTCCTTCAAAACCAACAAAAACAACCAAGGCAGTAAAACCACAAAAGAACCTAAAATCCTGAATTTTACCTCCTTCAACCTTATCCTCCATCTTCGATCCTCATCCCTCTACCTTGAGCATGAATCCCATTATTTATACCAAAACCCTACCACCTCTACTAGTTACACCATCACATTTCCTTTCTAAACCATCTCTCCTACTAACACCAACAATGCCTAAGCTACCTACCTTACCCTTCTTTCCTTCTAACTCATCAATCATATTACCTAAACTAAAGCCATTGAGAAAACATACCAAAAAAAAATAACCTATCACCAAACCTAATTCTAAATAATCTTCTACCTCAACACCCAAACCAAAAACCACCAAACCCCTACCACATTTAGTGGATTCTTACTTAACCATTCTTCGAAGGATGTTAAAAACCTCTTCCATAACCTTACCACCTATCAAGCCTTTCTAACCTATAAAAAATTTTAACCATTCATGCCCTCAAACAAAATGGTTCAATGATAACCTAATGGGAAACCAAATCTTGAGCCTCTTAATGCTTCACATTTGCATCAGTTCTTTTGCTAAAACATGAATCTAACCCTTTTATGTGTCTAACTTAAGCTCATCCCTTGATTATGAGATATTTACCTTTCACATTCCTCTTCTCTTTTTTGATAACAACCAAATAAAACATAAAACCATGTGATTAACCATCATAGCCATGATCTAATCCTAAGTATGGGTACCCTATCTCTACCCATAGCATGGTTCTCATGGATACATTCCATCTTTAACATGATGGGATCCCATGGTCATTGTTCCTCAATTCCCCTCATTTCACAAACCTTCTTGTGTTTATGTTTCATCCTTATAAATGGGAAACCCTCAAACCTAATTAGACTGGTTCATGTCTAAAAATATCAAAATTAATCTACAAATACAAAATATTATCTAGGTCACACTCTTTGGCATTGCAGACTGCTCCCTCAAAGGACAACTGCCCCAAAATCAAAATAAAAAAATTGCTTCAAAATTAAAAGTGGACTACTCCCTTAAAGGATAAATACCCAAAAGAAATTCAAATTTGCTTAAAACACAAAAAATAAAAAAATAGACTACTCCCTTAAAGGACAACTATTACAAGCATTAAAAATAAATCCCATAAACTTAGACCACTCCCTCACAGGATGGCTAAGTCAACCTTGACAAAAATAGAAATAAATTCATTGGAAACTTCTCACATCGATCATCTTCCCAAATAATAAAACTCAAAAAGACCCATTGTCAGCCATAATCAACTTCTACATATATACTTCTCACATTGATCAGTCTACACTTATCATAAGACATATACTAGTCTGTTATAGTTCGGTGGTCACCTATAAAATGGGAAAACTAACCCACATAAGGTTACCATTCACATTTTCCTTCTCTTAACTCCACCTATCACCTGTATTTCCCTTCTTCCTCTTGATCAAGGGATTGTGAGCTTACTTAATGCCAGGTTGATCAAGAAACTTATTTTATCCACAAATACATGCTAATGCAAAGCATTTGCAAGGCTTATGTTTATTAAGTCTATCTCACTTTTGGGTTTTTTTTTCATCCTTTCCAATGAAAAAGCATCAAGCCCCATTATTTATCTCTTAAATGTGTGTTTAAATGTTTTTTTATCAATTCTAACCATTTCCCATCATTTTCATCATTATGTTCATCCAACCTCAAAATGAATAAATCACATTAAGCATTTTGTACATGTATAAAAATAAACTATGTATTATATTTTATTTATTTATTTATTTAAGGTGCAAGGAGTCACACAACTTTTACAAATCTATCTATCTACACCTCATCCTCTTTACTTCGCATTTGGATGATTCTATGGTGATTCTAAGATTATAGTCATCCCTCATTCTACTTGATTACTCCCAGAGCTACCCTCAAAAATATTTGTTATCTTTGTAACTACTAAAGGGTATCCTCTATTCTCCTCTCTTTTGTCTATCCTCGTAGGGTGATAATCATGCTCCACTCTAAATCTTTCATTTTTCTCACCTAGCACCCTCACTACATAGCCCTCCTCTAGTTGTTCAGCCCATAAGGGTGCCATCTATTGTGACCTACATGTGCATCCCCTCAGGTAGTGTGGATTACCTCTATGAACACACCACATAGCATGGCTTCTAACCTCACACTGAGCATAATACACTTCTTGCCTACTCCATCACTGAGGAGGTAGTAGTTTTGGTTCTAGCTCAAGTCGTGGATGTTTTGCCTCTTCTTGATGGTTTACCAAGACTTTTATTATCACCATCATGTGTTAAAATATCTAGTAGATTTGGACATTCACCATGTTAATTATTTTAGGGCATGGAGGTTCCCTTTCCTCTCCACCATTCCTCCCATTATTTTCCATTTGTATTACCCTTCATTCTTAGTGTTCTGAGCAACTTATGTGGCCAAGAAATTAGTGATTCATCCTCATCCCTAAATCCTCAATTTAACACAACCATCTGATCATCCTTTCTCATTAGCATGATTATCCACTCCACTGGCATGAGCATATTATGACATCATTAATTCCTTTACATAGTGTTTTTTAGTGTGATTCAAGTGTGTCCACCAACATTTCACATGACCACATAATTCTTGATCTAGTCAATCATCTCATGGTACCATCATGGGTTCATATTTAGATCACCTCTTTTTGATGATTATTATCATTAGCATGGTGGTATTTTATTTTGTGCCAGTTGTCAAATCCTCCTCAACAGATGTGTAGCCATCTTGTGTAGTTGCATGCTCGATATCCCTCATCACATTACTACCTAATCAAATGGAATCTAGAGATTATCATTTTAGGAACATAAGATGCATAAAAATACACCTTCTACCTAGCCCATAAATCTAGCTCCTAAGTAGGATACAGACTATCCTCCACCACTCACCATGCTACTAGTTTTTTAACTCATAGAATCTTCCTAGCTATCAAAGAAATTCTTTGCATGCCATTTCTCCTCTATAGCCAACAAAACTCAGCTCATAGTGGTGATGATGATTTTCTATTATGACTATGTAGATCTTGATAGACAACCATCTCCTAAAACATGGCTCATAGGGATAGTTACTACCACTTTACTTGTAACCTCACACAACATAAGCTAGCATAACCTCTTAATAAAGACTCCTCTTCTTTACATTAGTTCTATTAAAGGTCATTTGTGTTACTAAGCCCGGTATTCCCTTCTTATTTACCCTACCTTACCCATCCATGCCTCTCATCCTACTAAATATGGGATCATTATGGTAACTATTTACCAACCTACCTAATTCACTTTCACCATTACCTTCACCATAACCCAACTATTTCTCTAGATTTTCACTAATTGCATTCAAATGAGGAAGAAACTAAGGTTAAGAGGTTATGGGTTTGATGTTACCCAGATTTAGTGCACACCATATCTAAGCCTTGTGGGAGCTCCTCTTTGGCTGTGGAGGAAACACCTGTAGTAAGAATGAAACTTAAACAAGAAAAATGTTAGAAGAGGATATGGTGGACTGCCAAGCTACGCGCTCAGTCCCGAAAGCGTGAAGCTCCTTAAGGGATGGCAGTCCACTATTTAAAGATAAAAGTATTGTAAAGGAAGAAATGATAAATGACTAAAGAAAAAGAAAATTATATGGTGCGTACCTGTTCCCTATAGTCTGTGTATCTCAGAATGCTACAGAAGGCTGGCTGAAGGTTCTTTCTAGTCTAGATGGGCTGTTTGGATGGATTTTTGGTTTGCTAGTTTAGAACACAGTCACTGATGTCGATGGGTCTATCGAGGTCAGTTGGGTAAATGGTGTCGATGTTGGTTCGGTTGCTGATGTCGGTCAGGGTTGTCAGCCTTAGATGGCTTTTAGAATATTTCTTGGATAAACAGAGGGGTTTTTGGAAGTTCAGAGGTTAGTACAAGGTTTCGGGAAGGTGAATAAGGTCTGAGGAAGGGTATAGGTAGAGGATTGATGTGAAAAGGGCATGAGAATAAGGAGAAGGCCTTTCAGCCCCTCCATGGAAGAATTCAGGCCTCTTGATAGTATTTAGAAATATTAATGAAAACTAATTGACACTATATTCTAAAACACTAAAATGAAAACTAGAATACTTAGCTTTATAGGGTGAAGAACTAGAGGTGTCAGAATAATGATTCCCATTATGGCTGATGTGATCGGTGTTGTGAGTCAATGAATTGAACATGAATTGCTTCAATTTAGTAGCTCGAGGTCCTCGTACAATCTTTCAATCTAGTCTTTGGAATGATTTTTGTAGAGCTTCAGTAGCCAAGAGAATGATAGTCAAGTTCTGGTGCTTGAAATCTCAGAGTGTGCATGCAAATGTGCAAAAAGGTAGGCTAGCTCAATATTTAGAGCTTGGCTTATGTAATTGATGTCAGTGATCCCACTGGCATCAGCCATGGGTTGATCGACGTTAGTAGAGAGAGAATAGGTAAAAGGGTTATTTTTAGCTCTTTGCCTATTTCTCCACCCACCAAGTGCCTTTTCTATTGGAGAACGGTCAAAACAAGGGCTTATGAGGCATGGGAGTTGGTTAGGGAGTTAAGATGGGGTGAGAATCAGTCATGGGTAGTTAGGATTTGGAGGACCTAGTCTTAGGCTAACTCATAGGCTAAGAAACAGTCTTAGAGTGAGGTGTCTAGGTGAGGTGTCTAAAGTGAGGTAATTAATTTAAAATAAGTAATTTTAAATTAATAAGGTATGCAAGTGTGGGTTAGGAGTGTTAAAATTTATAAGGAGACCAAGGGGGGTTGACACGATATTGGTGTCTATACCAACACCTCTATTATTTCACCAATACCCTCCACCATTAGCCCAAGCCAACCCATGTGGTTCATCCAATTAGGGCTACCCACTTGGACACCACTAACCCAACCCCTATTTGGAACTAAATTGGCCTAATGTCCATGGACTATGTAGGCACTAATTAAAAGTACTCAACGACTAACATTTCCATTTCCTTCCCTTCACCATCAACCACAAGAAAACCAAAACCAACCTTAACTAGTTTTGACCTCTTTCCAATTTTTCATCCAACCAACCTGACCTAAACTTCATGATATTTCAAATTGGGGCATCCCATTTTCAAGCCATTAGTCATCCTTTTAATCAAAATACATTGGCCTAATGTCCATTTTAACTATGCAGGTGCCACTCATGGGAAACTCAACCACTAATAACTAAATCCCCATTTCCTAACTAATTTTTTCTACTAGTCACACCTATCACCTAGTGCATCCTAAACCAAGATTGCCTTGAACATTATTTCTTGGTTCACTTAGGTTCTAACACCACCCACCTTATTTGCCATATTTTTATCTTTTCAATCCCTTTTAATACAAGGATTGAGAGATTTCCAAATTCCCCACTCTTCTCTCCTATCTAGCCACAATCTCCTTTATTTTGTTAGCCTCCCTGTCACCTTCCTACACTTTTACTCTAGTATTTGCACCTCAGACCATGTTGCATCCTCTTTGTCTCCCTACCTAATCTTTGCGACCTTAAGTAGGCATGTATATCATTCCCCTTCTCTATCTAATTTGTGTCCTAAAACTCTCAACATTCACCAACTTCCTTTTGTACCCTTTCATTTCCTCACCAATTTTGCCTCATATCGAATGTCTTCCTTACTGACTATTTCCCCTATTCTCATCACATCCTCCACTTCATTCCTCCTTATCTCACCATTTTCTGTTTATTTCAACCTTTTTATTTCCTCCTAATCTAGCCCCACTCTAGATATTTATCCTAGAGAAGCCTTCCATAATTTCCCTTTTCTTCTTATCTTTAATTCCCCTTTGCTCTCCATCGTGGTACTTACTTATCTTTTGCATCTGTAGGAGTATCTATGCTTTGTATCCCCACTTCAATTCTTCCTTCTTGTCATCCCTAATTTTCATACCTTTTCTTCATCTCATTCTTTCATGCCTTGAATTTCCGTTTTCTTTCTCTCTCATTTTCATCACTAAATCCTTATTCTCAATCTTTTTATACTTATTTTCAATCCTTTCATGGCCACCCAACTACCAGGTTCTCCATCTTTTTCATTTCTTCACTTTTGCCTTTTATTTTCCTTTTGTATTCATTATTACCTATCACTCCTTGTTTTTCATCCATATGACCATGTCTAGCTCCTTTCATCCCCTTGGTCACCTCGATGCTTCTCTTTTCATCCATCTCTTGCTCAGCCCTTTAGTGCTTTCCACTTGACACTTTTTAGTGCTTTCTCTTTTTGCCTCATTCACAAGTCATGTGACCAGCAAACATGTGCAATCACTGCTAGCTATTTATAAGAAGTTTCCTTCCCCATCCCCCTAGTCTTTCTCATTTTATATCCCTTTTGCTCCACTATTTCACCATTTTTGGAATCAAGCTAAAAACCATCTTCAAATGGGAGATTTCAGATATCTATGTGGGAACACAACCTACTCCCTCAATTAATTAATATTTTTTAATATTCCAAAGCCCCTTGGTGTCTTTCTTATAATTCCCTCAAAACTTAATGCTTGCTTATTTCGGTGCCCCACTGGCTCAAGCATCAAGGGTTCAAATCTTCACCATGAACCATTTACCCACTCTGTTATTTTGCTTCGCCAATCATTAAACCATACCCCTTCCATAGCCTATTCATGACATTATTATGGAGTATGAAAAATGTTGGCTTATTTGGATGGTGATGAAAGACCCCATAAAATCACCAAGACAATTTGAGTAGTACCAAATTTCCTATAGCTTGGTACAACCTATTTCCCCCACTTTTTTGATGGTAGAAATTTTAGAATTATTACGTTTTTATTTTATTATAACCTCATTTTTGTCCTACCCATATTTGGACTCTCCCATCATTTTCCACCTTCATTTTTATCTATGAACTCATCACATTTCCATATTGAGGCAACTAGTTACCCAACACTCTCAGCCTTAAAAGAACTACATTAGGCCTGAAGTTCATTTTGGACATTATGTCCATGGAGCTATGTAGGTAGCATCCACTTACCCAGTGCATATGACATCCACTTAGGCACCCCATTCCAACCACCCAACCACCTTTCCCACATCTACCTTGATGTTGGCTATTTTTGAACTGACCTATTTGTATGTTTTATGATGCCCTCATCATAGTCCTTTTTACCATGCCAAATGATTTTGCCATGTTAAACATTTGAACATTTAATATTTTGCACCACCTAGTACATGACTTGACCATTGGTGTTTTACATGGGATCACTTCCAATTTTAGTTACCCACATATGGGATCACTCCTAAATTTGGATACCCACATAGACATTTCCCCTTTTGTTATGAAGGCTAACAAGTGTACCTAGCCATCACAATAATAGTCACCTGGTTTATTGGTCACCTATCTTCTTAGCACTAAAATTATTTTAACAATATTATCAATTTTCATCTTTACATGATATTGACTACCATGCTTAGTCACATTTTATGCACCAATTATCATCTCACATGCCCCACTACCTTGTGGCACCACTTAGTGCTTCCCCACCAACTGCTTATCAAACCTACACCTGATTTAGCCTCTCCTCATTAACTCTTAATTTAAGGGGGAACACCTCTTCCCATACTTGGGGCACCCTGGCCTTCAACCAAATAATCTATTTTTTTTTAAACTTGTTAATTCAAAGCCATATAACAAAAAGGGGGAAAATATAGACACTAAAAAACTGCACACTTGCAATTCTAGGTGTCTGAATGCCTCAGGACCACTTTAAATCCTCCTAAAACCTTATTAACCCCTTTTTCCACCCTCATAACTTAACCAAAGTCCCTATTCTACCAATTTATATTTAAAAAGTATTATTTTGAAAAACCATTCAAAAATAGTTTTTGAAATCATTATTCATGAAACACTATTCACCATCATTATTCATTGTGGGACCCACTTTCACTATTCATGATGACATGGAATATGACATGGAAAATGACATGGCATGTGACATGGAATTTGACATGATAAATGACATGGCATGTGACATGGAAAAATGACATGGCAAAATGATGTGGCAAAGTGACATGGCATGTGACATGGAAAAATGACATGGCAAAATGATGTGGCAAAGTGACATGGCTTGGTACCCCACCTTTAACCCCTTTTTCCAAGATGTTTAATGAACTCATTTAAGCATTAAAATGGTCCCCAATTTAAATGGGTCTAATTTATCCTTAAGGGTAAGTCATTTGACTTGGTTTTTTATTTTCACATGAAAATAGCCTTTAAAATTGACTTACCTGCCCCTTTCACACCTTAGGAGAGACAAAGAGCCCCCATTTTGGACTTCTTAGCCCCAATAAGAGACTTATAATCCCAAACTAGAATATTTACCCATTCCCCCTTGAAAAATGATTCCATATTTGGTGGGAAACCTCTTAAAAGTCATAAATTAGGACAAATAAGGGTGTAACAAAGTCTTTGGTCCTATTTTCAAACCATGTGCACAGTTCCTTTTAAACTTGGACTTGTATGAAAGGTAGGGAGACTTTACAACCATAATAGGAATATTATACCAACCCAATCCTTGAATTTGTGTAAAAATTCACCATACTTCCAATTTTCCCTCTTTTGGCATGTTTCCTCACAAAAAAAACTACAAATACCCCCCCCCCCCACGCCTCTCCTTCACCCAAAGGAGAGGTTGAAAAGTTAGAGTATTGCTGCCCAAATTTTATTATAGGTGTTCATAAATTTCAAGTAGGTCATTAATATTCCACATATTGGAGGAAAATAATTAAAATTATCAAAGCTCTATCAAAATTTCCTTAAGACATCTTCATCAACGATCTTCAACAAACCATCTTCATCAATAAGCATCTACAAACATTGAGGCAATATTTTATTTTGTTATTTAAATCTCTTTATTTATTTTATTTTGGCCTCCCTTCCCTTAAAATTTTCACTCCCTTCACCATTATTTTCTTCATCCCTTCCTCATCTTACCATTTACCCCTTTACCCCATTTTCCCTCTTTGCCATATTCCTTACTTGACCTCTTTCACCTCTTTTCCGCACTCGGCATACTCTCTTCTTTGACTCATCTATCCAATTACCCTTTTTTATATTTATATCCTTGATCATTTACCTAACCCAAAATAATAATCCTTTAACCCTTAGCATTTTAACCAAACCCCAAAATTATGGCCTTGCCTTGACTAGTTTTAGCATGTACTAGATTTAGTCATTTTTCTTTGAATAAGTATTTCATTTATTTTTGTACTTAGAATTTAGTTTATCATTAATTTAAATGAAATTACCTCTCTTTTATTTTATCATATTCATTTTTATTAGGGGAGTGGATTGAAAGCCATCCAAGGAAGCTTTAGCTTCTTAGATCTAGCATATGCTAGGTGGTCCACCCTACATCTTTGTATAACCAACAAGCTTGTGGTAGTGTTGTCTTATTGTAGGTATTCCTTCCAAGACAAAAAATATTTCTCTCTTCATCTAGTCATCAACAAGAAAAAAATTTACCAAGTACACACCCTTCATCTTGTGTTTCTATATTTTCTCATAAAAAACTAAGAAAAAAGCAAAAATTTATAGAAACAGTGAGTTACCTCAATTTTAGCATTTTGCAAGTTCTTTATTCATTGGTTGCAGTGCTTAGTTGAATATAGTGTTGGTATGGATCAAGAGGAAGTTGTCAAGGATAGAAGAGGTAGGCTCAAGGCAAGGGAGAGTGTGTAATATCTTTCTAATATGGACTATTCATATTTTATAGTCTTTTTTAGGTCCTTAAGATCAGTTTGTGCCCACTTTTTCATTGTGTCAAAGGGGGAGAAAGTTCCTATTACGGAGAAAGTTCTTTTTATGGGAGTGATTTGAAGAGAGAGAAGGTGAGTTGTATATTTCTATATATGATGGTTGTTGACATCAATGACAAAGGGGAGATTGTTGGAGAGTTTTCATCATGATTTCATGGTGATGTAATGAAGGTGTCATATTGAGTGGATGAAGTGATTTGATAACCTAAGTGATAATGAAAAATTTTGCAAGGGGATTGTTCTTATATGCTTGAAGGTGGCTTGGTTAATCTTCAATATTGACATGAATAGAAAGGATTAGCATTGATTATGGTGATTTGACCATGTGCAAATGGTTATATAAAAATTCAAGAATGATTTGAAGGCGTATGTGCATGAGTGAAATTTACCCAGTTCATCACTATTTTCATATAGACACTTTGGGTCCAGTGGTAGAAAATTTGAGTAGGTAGTTTGATGATGTCACCATTTCCACATAGGAAAGAGTCAAGGGGAGTTGGTCATATGGTTGTAATCACATTAGTCCCTAGTTATTATGTTCTAAATATCAAGTCATGTGTTGAAACATGATCAATTATATGAGGGTGAAATTTTGGATTCTCATTCAGAATTAATTATTTTCCCATACTTAGCATAATTTGCAATATGACTAGAAGGAGCCGAGTAAATAGTTTGATGATGGAATATATCACATGTGTGGATGTTTTAGGAGAAGGTGATCATATGGGTTTATTTAACTTTGGACCTATTTTATTTACACTAAAATTTAGATCATATGATGAAGCGTGTTAAAAGATATGCTTATGCAAATTTGGATTCCTAGGTAGTTTAACTATGTTTCTCCATACTTAGAAAATTTTGTAATGTGGAAAGAAGAACTGAGTAATCATTTTGATGGTGTTATATCTTACAAATGTGAATGTGTCAATAGAAACTAATTATATGGGTTTTTTTAGTTCTGAGCATAGATGGTTTGTGGTAAATTTGAGGTCATGTACTGAAGCATGAAAAAAGTTATGATTTCTCAAATTTGGCCTCTTAGGTAGGTTTTGACATGGTTGGCTCTATGAGAGAAGCTTTTTTGAGAAAGATTTTTATGGTTTTATATCTCACACATGTAAGGGTTCTAGGAGTAGTGTGTCACATATTTGGATTTACCTATGTAAGGAAGTTATCTAATCCAAATTTTATATCATATAAGTAAGAGAAGAAGTTATTGAGGTGCAAAAATGGCTACTCATGTATATTGAAGGGTCCCCATAGTCATTTCTGAAAGTATTAAATCTTGAGCAAGATCGATGATGTGTGTTATTCTAAGGAGTTAGGAAGCAGCAAGATGAGGATAATACACAATGTTTAACACCTAAGAAAAGGAATAAGGTAAGGATCTAATGAAAAGTAGGTATTTATAAAATTTGATCAAATGATGAGTGTTGATCATTAAATTCCTAGTTGATCCATAGAGATTGATAGAGCATGATGAGTCAACATTTCAAGATTACATAAGATCAGGTCAATGGGATTAAAGTTTAACAATTGAGCATTGATGCCTATGCATCAATGATCAAAAGCAATCAATGGTTTGTATTAAATTTGAGCTAAGAGGACATGAGATTCAAGCATTGTGTTTTAAGGTTAACTATGACTGTTTGAATTCAAATATTTGAATTTAACAAAGGAAAAACTAGAGCTCTATATTTATTCCATATCTTTTGATAAAAGTCAAATTTGATGGTGCTATAAAAAGTAAAGATGAATAGGACTCCATGGCACATCTAATGAACCTAATTTGAAGATATAAAAGTGACTACAACCAAATGTGTTGAGCCTAGAAGTTAACTGTGTGTTCGTGCTTATTCTTCAAGTGACCTGAGAAGGATATTTGAGCTTCTATTGATGTTGTTTTGATGTCTCGTGATGAATTAGATATTTTGGAGTGTTATATACTCCATGAGGATGATATATGTGGATTTTAAAGATGTGTTCAATCTATCTTGAGTATGAATAATGCTTAAGAAGTTGATTGTATGTTTGGTAATTGTGTTCCTATGTATAATGTCTCTATTTGAGTTGATTGAGCATATGCAAAGGTGAGATACATTGACTATGATCATTTGAGGATGTCTTAAGGGACATAAGAAGTATACCCATGTATTTTAAAGTGGTCATGTGTTATTTTTTTCTTGAGGGTGATCTAAATGGGTGAATAGGTCTCCATGAGACCTATAAGAGCTATAAGGGCCTTATTAAAAGGTGTGGTTCCTTAAGGGTGACCCATATATGATATGTATGACCTATAACGATTGTATTGATCCATGTATTCATGTGTTAGATGTCTTAAGGGTTAAGACATGCCTAATGGATAACCAAGAGGTTGTTAATCATGAATACTCTATATATAGTGAAACAAAATGTGATGGTTTCTAGACTTGGATGACTTAGATGTGGGGTGAGTATTGAAGTGAAGAAGTAAGGAGGTTGAGTATGCCCAATGGATGGGTTGAGAAGCAGATAATATTGATGATTTTTTTATGACCTATAGGTATGTTTTTGTGGTTAGAATAGTGCTCTTGTAGGTTGAGCATGTGTAAAGAGGTCTATAGTGATCCAAAAGGATGTTTTAAATATCTTGAGAATGAGTGAAGAATTGACATTTATGTGATATTGGTGGTTGATTTCAGAGGTAGATCAGTGTGTGGATTGTGTATATGACCATTTTTTCATGTTATTGAAGCTATGATAGAGTTTTTACTATGAAATATGCATTGAGTGTAAAGAGTTGAAGAGTGGGGTTAGTTTGGATATGTAATATGTCATAATTGATCTTTGTGTGTTGGTTCAAGTATGTAATGTGCTTTGGACAATAAGGAGTGTTGTGTGATACAAAAGGTGTCTTTGGATACATTGACATATTGATATCAAAGTTCCATCATCAAGTGTTGAAGACATGAATTCAAAGGTGGAGTTGTTCAAGGAAGCTAGTTTGTTGGTTAGTTGCCTAGGAAATTTGATCTTCCTTGAAAGGTGAAACTTACTAAAAGTCTAGTTGTTGTGGGTACTCAGCTAGACAAGTGTAGTAGCTACGTGTGGGATTATAGTCTCACTAAAATTAGGGATTGTATTTATTTGATCATTTGTATATGGTCTAAATTAGTTCTTGTTTTATAGAATAGTAGTCCAAATGTAGGTTCTAGTAGGTTTTATTCCCCAAGAAGGTTTACCACATATATCATGTGTTATGTGATTGATCTTGCATTGTCTCTCTTGATCATTGCTATGAATGATATGTATGCTTCATGAATGCTTATGGTAAATAATTAAGTGTTTGTAAATATCATAATTTAAGTTGGATTATTTAGGTTCACTAATTCACCCCCCACTTAGTGGCTTGTACCAATAACAAGAACTGTTAAAGAGGTGAGTGAGTCATCATAGGACCTAAAACGTGACTTAAACTTATTTGAAAGAGATTTGTGCTTAAGTGTAACCCATGTAAGATGCCTTAAGTGTGAAGGCATGTGTAGTGGTTGACATGGAAAATTTTAGACTTGTTAATTCATGATTTCTCTATATATAGTGAAACCAAATGTGATGGTTTTTAGACTTGAGTGAGACTTGTTAAAGATAAGTGAGAGGCTTGTATATGATAGTTGTAGAGAAAAAGAGAGGGATAATGCCCAATAGATGAGTTGATGAGTATAATAGATTGAAGACTATGTGTATAATTTGTGGGTCATGTTTGTGATGTTAGATTAGTGATCTTGTAGGTTGAGGATGAGCAAAGAGGTCTAGGGTGATCCAAAAAGATGTTTTGGATGATTTGAGTGTGTAGAGTTAAAGAGAGATAATATAATTTGTTTCTCCATAAAATTTATAGGCAATCAGTGTTTAAGAGGTTAAGTTCATAGGTATTTTTATGACTAATCAAAATCTAGGGGGTTATATCCTCTTTAAAAGGTAAAACTTGATAAAAGTCTATTTGTTGTGGTTGCTCAACTAGATAGGTGTTATAACACCTTGTGGGATTGTAGTCTCATTAAATAAGGTATGGTAGTTCTTTTATTAGTTTTATCTAGCCTAAATTAGTTCTTGTTATTATAGGACAATAGTTCAATTATAGTGGGTTTTCTCCCCTAAGAAGGTTTCCCACATATGTCATGTGTTATGTGCTTGATTTTACATTGTCTCTCTTGTTCATTAGTATGAATGATGTGTATGCTTCATGAATGCTTGTGGTAATTGATTAAGAATTTTTAAAAGGTTTCAAATTGAAGTTGGATTACTTTGGCTCGTTGATTCACCCCCCTCTTAGTGATTGTGCTTCTAACAAAATAAACTTTTGAGATGGGCGTGTATGATCAGTGATGTTCTTACTAGATGGAAAATGACAAGATTTAACCTAAAATTTAGTGATCAATGTAAAATCATCATTAGTTTTAGGCAAAATTAAAATATCAATACTATAGTTGAAATATCATGTTTCACATGGCAATATCATGATTCACAAAGTTACGATATTGTAACTTAGTAGTTAAACACTCAAACCTCAACTAGACCTCTTTTCCTATAAAACTACAATTAGTGATGTAAAATCATGATTTCTAGTGCAATACCATGATTCATAAATTTCTAATATTGTACAAGTGTGACAACATGCTAGGAAAAGAAAACTGTTAGTGGTTAGATAAAACTATGATTAGATAAGAGATATCGCTATTGGAGGTGTAATGTTGCTAATTTTGAAGTAGAAATATTACACAATAGTAATAACCTACCAAATATGAAATTAAATAGTATTTAACATGGGAATTTAGTGAAAAATAATAATTCTCATGGAATAACTATAAATACAATATCATAACTTGCAGAGCAATACCATAATTTTCACCTATGCACAAAATTTCTTCAAAATTTGGCACTTATTTTATCAAATTAACCTTGCAAGCTTCCAAGAACACTTATAAAAAGCACAATGATCAAATTAGAAGGGATTATCCCACCATGGTCACCAAAATTTAGTAGGAAAATTTGAGCAATATGGATTAAACTATGCAATTTAATCAACCCAAAACATCAAACTACCTAGGTACTATATAGAGCCATTAGGATCAAATACAACTAGATAAATGCACAATTCAAATCAGCATTCTAATCCTAAAGCTAATTGATATAAACCATGATTAAATAGATAAAAATACAAGAGGATTGTATTGGTTACTTTAGACTAATAAATTTGACATTATGTTGGCATGATCAATGATGTTGATGATGGATTCATAAACTAGATTAGCATGGACTTAGTAAATTCTTGATAGATAGATTTTAGTTAGTTTCTAATTAGTTTAGACATAGAGAAATAAATTACTTATATAGATTATGGAGGGAATAATAATAATTTGAAATTTGAAGTTGGATTTTGGAGATCTATGGTGGAGTATTATCCAAGGAATTTAAAATTCCTTGGAAGCCTCTAGATTTAGAGGCTTCTAAAGAGGAAGGGTGAGAATAGAGGCGATTCTAGAATTGGAGAGCTATAAAATCCATTAGGAGGGGTTAATAAAGATTAAGTAGGGGATTAGATAGGTATTATATGAGTGATTAGGGACTAGGGATGTAGTAGATTCTATGAGTAGGCTATTATATGGGCCATGGGAATTTAAAATTCCCAAATAATATATAAGATAGATTAGGATGGGATAATGGAGATTTAGGAAGATTAATGAATAAGTAGGACAGTAATAGAGTTGGTAAATGTGTTGAGGTGTTTTAAATGATGTATCAAAGGTGTTAAATAATGTACATGAGGTGTAAAAGAGTGTTAATGAGGTGTTAAGGTTGTTAGCTAGTCAATGACAAAGTGTGTTTCAATAGTCATGCATGGATATTTAGTGTTTGGTTGGATAGCTAGGTTGATGGATGTGTTTGATAATGTGATCATGTTTTATATGACATATGGAGTGATTAGAGTGAGTATGGAAGTGATATGTTTCCATTTGTATCATTTTTTTGGTCATTATGGTCATCTAGGCCTAGTTGGTCTTTTGGCAAATCAAGTTGAGTGAGTAGATTGATGGCATTAGCATTCACACTTGTGGAAGTATCAGAAGGAGTTGGTCACATAGATCTAATAAATTTTATGCCAAGATCATATGGTCTAATTTTTAATTCATGAATATGTGTGTATGAAATATATAATGTTTCAAAGTTGACTTCTTAGGCATATTTCTTTATTTTCCATACTTGGCCAAATTTGCATTAAAAAGTGACCATTGGAATTCAAATATTTGAATTTATAAATGAAAACCAGTCCTCACTATTTTTGCTATAAATTTTAATGTTAGATAAATGTGATGGTGGTATAAAAATGAAAATGGTATATAATTAAAGGTAAATCCAATAAAAATAATTTGGATGTTTGAATGGTCATACACCTGCATGTATTACAGTCCAAAGTTGATTGAGGGATTGGCCATCTTTTGTAAATGACCTGAGAAGGATATTTGAGTTTTTATTGATAGTGTTTGGATGTTTCAAGATGAATTATATATTAAATATTGTTTTATACTCCATGAGGATGATTTGTGTGGACTTTTTAGGCTTGACCAATCCATTTTTAGTATGAATAATTGCCTACAAGTTGACTTTTGATTCGTTCAAGGGGTTTCCATGTACAAGGCAAAAGTTTGATAGGTTTTGCCTAAGCATATGTGATTAGGGATGAATGTAATCACGTGAGGGTGTCTTAGAGGTCATGTGGCATAGATATATATTCTTCGAATGGGTCTTGTGTTCCTAGTTTTACTTGGTGAAGTTCTATAAGGGAATATATGTCTCCATGGACCTAAAAGGTCTTCTTGGGCCTAATTTGAAAGGCATTGAATCTTAAGGGTGATATATAAAATATATGTATGACATATGGAGGTGGTATTAATTTTATTCCATGTATGATATATCCTTTAGAGTTAAGTAAAGTCTTATGGTTGACCAAGGAGGTGATGAATAAGTATACTCTATAAAGATCTAATTCAAAGGTGATGGTTTCTAGAATTGTGACGCAAAGGATAGTGAAGTGTGAGTGTGCTTAGTGGATATATTGAAGTGTATATCAGGTTGAGGAATGTGTGAATGAATTATATGTCATATTTATTTTCTTATAATAGTGTTCTTCTACGGATGAAGATTGAAGATGAGTGAATAAGTATAAAGTGATCCAAAAGAGTGTTTTAGATGCATTACTTATGTGTAAATTATTGAGAGAGAGAGAAGGGTTGAAGAGAAGTGTTATAGATTATTTATCTATTAGATTTAAATTAAATCATAGTTATGGAGCTATTGATGGTGTGTTATCAATAAGCAAGATTGTGAAGACCTGGTAAGGAATTATATGCATAGTGATAGGGGGAGTTTCTATCATCTCTCAGAGGAGTTTCCTTCTTAATGTTGGTTTTTAAAACATTTGTAAATTTTTTAGGTACTTAATATTAGCAAGTAATCCAACTCTGTCATTGTGTCAAATGGAGAGAAAGTGTTTGTAGAGGAAGGAGTGTGTGCACAGATTTGTGTTGGTGTTGACATCAATGACAAAAGGGGATATTGTTGAGGTGTTTTCAATGATGTATCCAAGGTGTCCAATAATTTACATGAGGTGTCAAAAAGTGTTCATGAGTTTTAAGGTTTCTAGATAGTTAATGACAATGTGTGCTTTAATAGTCATGTATATATCTTTAGTCTTTGGTTGGATAGGTAGGTTGATGGATGTGTTTGATAATGTGATAATGTTCTAGGGGTCCTATGGATTGCTTGGAGTGAGTATGGAAGTGATGGGTTTATATTTAGATCATCCTTGTGGTCATTTTGGTTATTTAGGCCTAGTTGTTCTCTTGGCAAATCAGGTTGAGTGAGTAGATTGATGATGTTAGCATTCACAAATGTAGAAGTGTCAGAAGGAGTTGGTCACATAGATATGATCAATATTGTGCCAAGATCATATGGTACAAGTTTTAGGTAATTAATATGTGTGTATGAAAATATATAATGTTTCAAATTTGGATTCCCAGGCATATTTCTCTATCCTCCGTAGCCTAATTTGCATTAAAAAGTGATCGTTGGAATTATAATATTTGAATTTATAAAGGAAAACCAATCCTCACTATTTTGGCTATAAATTTGGATGTTGGATGAATTTTATGGTGGTATAAAAATTAAATTGGTATATAATTTCAAGAAAAAACTAATAAAATAATTTGGATGTTTGACTGGTCGTACATCTACATTTATTATGGTCTAAAGTTGACTAAGGGTTTGACCATCTTCTGCAAATGACCTGAGAAGGATATTTGAGTTTGTATTGACTATTTTTGGATGTTTCAAGATTAATTATCTATTAGAGAGTGTTATATACTCCTTAAGGATGATTTATTAGATTTTTTAGGTTTGAAAAATCCATCTTTAGATCAATAATTGCGTACAAGTTGACTTTTGATTCATTCATGGAGTTTCCATGTACTAGGTAAAATTTTAATAGGTTCTGCCTATGCAAAAGTGAGTACATATGACTTTAACAACTTTAGGGTGTATTATGGGTCATGTGGAGTAGAAATATATGATTTTAAGGGGTATTTTTTTCATATTTTTTCTTAGTGAAGTGCTATAAGGGAATATAAGTCTCCATGGACCTAAAAGGGATTCCTAGGCCTAATTTGAAAGTTGTTGAATATTAAGGGTGATATATCAAATATATGTATGACATATGGATGTGATATTTATCTTATTAAATTTATTATTAAGTATTTTAGAGTTAAGGAAAGTCTTATGGCTGACCAAGGAGGTGATGAACAAGTATACTCTATAAAGAACAAATTCAAAGGTGATGGTTTCTAGAGTTGTGATGCAAAGGATAGTGAAGTATGAGTGTCATTACTAGATATATTTAAGTGTATATCAGGTTTAATAATGTTTTTATGACTCATAGGTTGTGTTTTTTATGTTATAATGGTGTTATTGTACATTTAAAGATTGGAGATGAGCGAAGGAGTATAAAGTGATCTAAAAGGGTGTTTTAGATGCATTGCTTATGTGCAAAGGATTGAGAGAGTGAGAAGGGTTGAAGACAAGTTTTAGAAATTATTTATCCATTATATTGAAATGAAATCAAGGTTTTGGAGATATTGATATCATAATTTTTGTGTGGGTTCCAACATCTAGGACATGTTGGTACTTGTTCATGCTTAGGGGTGGGTGATCTTTATGAAGTGGGTGGTTCACTAAAATGTCCCATGTTTGTATATGTGTTTATGTGTTTATAGGCTTGAGAGTGGGTTTTATCCCCCATGAGGGTTTACCACATAATTCATGTGTTGTGTGCTTGATCTTACATTATCTTTCTTGTTCATTGGTATGAATGATTTTTATGCTTTATGAATGCTTGAGGTGATTGATTATGGGTTTGAAAGGATTGGAATTGAAGTTTGTATTGTCTTGCACCATTGATTCACCCCCCCCCCCCACCTAAGTGATTTTAACTCTAAAAATTGGTATCAAATCTATACCTTCATTACAAGTTTAACCACTTGAAGGTGACCCAAGTTATAATATGGAAAGTCAACATATGTAGGGTTTATCTAAAAAAAAAGAACCGTTGTTCAATGGGTCTAATTATTATTTTTGGAGTGTAAGTATGAGGATATATAGTATGTCTCTATGGTTTCATATTTGGTAATCTATTATGGATATTTATACTATACCAACTAATCCTCTAAATAATGTAGCTAATAAGAAGTTGAGTGAGAAAAATTATAAAGATATAAATGTTATCATTTATGGCCTATCAAAGGTTGAGTTCAACAAGGTGATCCATTACAAGTCTGCCAAGTAAATTTGGTTCAACAAACTATCTATGAAGTGGATTCAAAGGTTAAGTTGGCCAAATTGTAGACTTATCTAAGGCAATTTAAGGGCCTCAAAATGAAGGAAGAAGATAAGGTGGAATCCTATATTCTAAGGGTTGATGAAGTAGTAAACATGAGCATAGGTCTTGGAGAGGAGATTGAGGAAGCTAATATATTACAAAAGGTATTAATGTCTCTCACCCTTAAATTTGATTCAAAAGTATCTATTGTATAATAAATCCATGATCTCACTCATATGAAGATGGATGAATTGCATATAATCCTTACTACCTATGCGATGCAATTTAATGAGGATAAACTTCCTAAGAAGGAAATGTCCTTCAAGGTGATCAATGAAACAAACTCCAAAAAGAGAAAGTTAAGTCTTGAATACTTTGATCTTAGTGAAGATCAACTTGAATCCATTATTGCAAGGAAATTAAATGTAGGATTAGGTAAATATGAATGGAAGCTTCCTTTTAAATGTTTTTCATGTGGTAAAGTTGGTCATTTTATAGCTAATTATTTAGATAGAGGCAAGTCTAAACATAAGAAATATCATAAGTAATTTGATGAGGATGATTACAATAAATCTAAGGGTTCTATCAAGTATAGAAAGTTATTCAATAGAAGAAATGGTAAAAAGGAGCCATAAAAAGGAAGTAGGAGTATTTATCATGAAGAATACATTAGCTCATCTATTGAAGAAGAAGGAAACACATCAAAAATTGATGAGTCATCTCATGATGAATACAAGGAGACACTATTCATGGATCTTAGAGATGATGAAGGTGAATTCTCTTTAGGTAGAGATCTCTTTGGTAGAGATAGATCAGAGGAAGAAGATGAGCAAGTCACTCTTAAAGATAAATATCTAAATACAATAGAAGAATTGAAGCTTTTTTGAGAAAAAAATAGAAAAAAAGCATCTTTGATCAAGACTTATGAGGAATAAATTGGGTTATTTGAAGAAAGGTTGAGAAATGAAGTCAAGGAGCATGATGATATCATTGAACATCTTGAAACTTAGGTTTGTACCCTTGTTAAAGAGGTAAAGAGTAAGGATGAAGAATATGTTAAATACAAATCATAGATAGAGTCTTTATAGGAGAAAATAAACCAAGCTATGAGAAAGCTTTATACATATCATAAATTTGAGAAAATTAAAATTGATCTTGATGACTTATTTAATAATCAAAAAGCCTCAAATAACAAGTTAGGCTTGGGGTACCATGAAGATGCTCAGAAGGATAAGAAGATTAAGAATATAATGATTTTGGATCAAAAGACTAATCATGCTAAGGAAATGCTATTAAAGACAAAGAAAGTGGTAATATACACATGAATAATTAAACTTTAAAGGTCAATGATCAATCAAGGAAAGATGGTTTTGGCAGATTGAAAACTAATTCTATCAGATAACCAAATGTTATAAGGTATGCCAATTTCAATGGTCATTGTTACTATTGCAATCAATTTGGTAATAGGTCAAGAGAGTGTAGAAGACTCTAAATGAATAATTTTATTATAACTATGATTTGAATCATCAATCAAGTAGTTTAAATGGATTTGAGTGCTACAACTATTATGACATAAGGCACATTGCAAGATTTTGTCCTAATAAGGTAAGAAACAATGAGTTTTTCTTAAGGAGTATGGTTTGCTACAAGTTTAAAGAGAGAGGTCACATAACAAGGTTCTATAGGAATGGTTATCATTTTAATATAAAAAAAGTCAATCGTAACATGAAAAAAAGGAACTATAATTAATGGATACCTAAGGAAGTGAATGAAAAATAGGCTCAAAATGGATTATTTGTCATGACAGAATAGGGAACAAGTTACAGTGTCAAAGAATAAACCTTATCTTCCAAAATATATAAGAAGATCAAGTAGGATTCTGAGTCAAAAAGAAAGAATGAAGTTAAGAACTCAATCAAAGCCAAATTGATGATAAGGTAGGACTGCAAGTCAAGTGAGAGCATGGAGATTTAGGAGTCTCCTAAGTTTTGGGACATTTAGTTCTTTTATGATAGATGGGTGTCTCTACCTATTCTTTTTAAGAGACATCTTTCATTTGTGGAAGCAATTTTGTATGAACTAAATGATGTCCAAGATGCCAATAGGAATAGAGGTATGTAGAATTATTGATTGGTCTTTAAGACTAAGTCTTTTTAAGTGAAAATTGATGATATTATATTTTCGATGCTTGTGTTAATCATAGAAGGTCAATGGTTAAGGGGGAGTAACATGTTCATGATCTTTCTCCAAAGGTTTGTGGTAAAAAGCTTCAAGAGTTATGTTTAGGGATATTGGTCCTAAATGCAAATTTTAGTCAATTTTTATTCTTGACTTCGAAGGTCAAAACATTGACCATGAAGGCAAGATTAATATTGACTATGAATAGGATGTGTGAAAGTGTATTCCAAGTGTTTTCATGTGATAGTTTGTTCAAAGGAATCAGTTATGGCCATTTTTTCCATTTTGACCATTTTGGTTAGTGTTCACTACCAAGTAAGTGTTAATCTTGTAAATTTGATGTTTTTAAGGTCTAAGAAACTAACCAAGTGTGGAGGCTAGTTTAATTTGATGTATATAGGTGAAATAAGTGATATGGAGATCTTAGAAGGCTACCATGATCAATCTAAGGTGTTTTAGCATAGTAATTATCATGTACACAGGGTTTAAAGGCATAAAATGATTATTTCTAGGTGTTAAAATGAAGAGTGGTGAGTGATTAAGATGACTTCAAAGAATATAAATCTATATTGACCTCATTACTATGTACTTTAAGTGGTTTTAAGGTTTTTTGAAGGCAAGATAAATATTTTTTATGCCTCTCAAGTATCATGTTGTATTAATAAGGACTAGAAGGCTAAAAAACATTTCATCTTTATATGGGTTACCATAGGATTTTAACCTCAAAAAACGGTCTAGAAGTGTGAATTTATGACATCAATGTATGAGAGAAGTTTCAAATCTGGAGTTGAGTGGAAAGTGGTAAGTTGACCCTATTTGTTCTTGATGCCCTAGTTTTTACACCATGTGAGTTGGTGACCTTACCAATGGATTTGAGACATGAGGCTTCTTAATCCATTGAAATGGACAAAATTTTCCTCAAAAAGTGTTTTACAATAATTTGGAGTTGTGTATTTTGTCCTATGTTTAAGGATTTTTGCAAATAGAGGGCTAATTGGTAGGTTTGCGAAGGAGATATGGTGCAGAGGAATATTTGGTAGATTATGTTTATAATTAATAAGGGGGAATATGAGTGTACTATATATATTAAATTTCAATCCATGAAATTTTTTACACAAAAATTTAATGGGATCTATAAGCTTTAGGTAGGGTTAATAGGCCTCTAGGCAAGGCTAGTATGAAGAAATGAAATTTTTAATCATTTAATCCAAAATTCCAAGGTATTATTGTTATCATATGAGTTTTTCAGTTTATTTTTGAAAATATCTCATGTTTTGAGAGTGTGTTGAACATCTTTTGGTGATTATGGAGTTGACTTGTGAAAGAAAATTTGAAGGCAATAATGAAATTTTGTCATGGTTAGAGATGGTCTAAAGGTACTCAAGAGGATCCTAAGGTTAGGAGACTTAGGGGAGTCCATATCATAAATATTAAGGTGTGATCACTCCCATTTTCTTGGTATTGTGCTTTTCTTTTTCATAGGGCATGGTCAAGATGGTGTGTTGTCAATAAGCAGGACTGTGGAGATCTGGTAAGGAATGGTATGCACAGTGATAGTGGGAGTTTATATCATCGATCATGGGAGTTTATTTCTTAATGTTGGATTTTAAAAAATTTGAAATTTTTTCATGTCCTTAGGATCAGTAGGTATGCCCACTTTTTCATTATATCAAAGGGGGATGTAGTGTTTACAGAGGAAGAAAGAGTGTGTTCGTAGCTTTGTGTTAGTGTTGACATCAATGACAAAGGGGGAGATTGTTGAGGTGTTTTAAATGATGTATCCAATGTGTCCAATTAATTACATGAGGTTTAAAAGAGTGTTCTGAGTGTCAAGTTTGGTATCTAGTCAATGATAAAGTGTGCTTCAATAGTCATGCATGGATCTTTAGTTTTTGGTTGGATAGGTCCTATGAAGTGTTTAGAGTATCGAATTGATATTTTTACATTTTTATCATCCTTATGGTTATTTTGGTCATTTAGGCCTAGTTTGTCTTTTATCAAATTAGGATGAGTGAGAAAATTGATGATGTCAGCATTTGCACATGTGGAAGTGTTAGAAGGAGTTGGTCACATAGATCTAATCAATTTTTTCCAAGATCATATGATAAAATTTTAAATTAATAAAAAAATGTGTATCAAAATATATAATTTTGAAAATTTAGATTCCCAGGCATATTTTTATTTTTTCCATAGCCAAATTTGCATTAAAAGTGACTATTGGAATTCAAATATTTGAATTTACAAAGGAAAACCAATCGCCACTATTTTGGATATAACTTTTGATGTTGGATGAATTTGATGGTAGTATAAAAATAAAAGCGATATATAATTTCTATTAAAATCCAAGAAATATAATTTGGAGGTTTGAATAGTCATACATCTACGTTTATTGTGGTCCAAAGTTGACTAAGGGTTTGACAATCTTCTGCAAATGACCTAAGAAGAATATTTGAGTTTTTATTGATAGTTTTTTAATGTTTCAAGATGAATTATCTATTAGAGTGTTGTATACTCCTTGAGGATGATATTTTGGATTTTGGATGTTTGAAAAATCCATCTTTAGTATGAACAATTGCTTATAACTTGACTTTTGATTCGTTCATGAGGTTTCCATATACTAGGCAAAAGTTTGATAGGTTTTGCCTAAGTAGAGGTGAGTAGGAATGAATTTAATCACTTAAGTGTGTCTTAGGGGTCATTCTAAGTATAAATACATTATTTTAATGGTTCTTGTGTTCATATTTTTTATTGATTAAGTGCTAGATGGGAATATAGGTCTCCATGGACCTAAAAGGGCTTTTTAGGCCTAATTTGAAAGGTGTTGAAGCTTAACGATGATCTATCAAAGATATGGATGACATATGGAAGTGGTATTGATATTTTTACATGTATGATAAAATATTTAAGAGTTGTGGAAATTTTTATGTCTAACCAAGGAGGTGATGAACAATTATACTCTATAAAGAGCATATTCAAAGGTGATGGTTTTTAGAGTTGTGATGCAAAGGATAGTGAAGTATGAGTGTGATTAGTGGATAGATTGAAGTGTATATTAGGTTAAGGAATGTGTGTATGAGATAAAATTCATTAGTATTCTTTTAGGTTTAAATATTTAAAATGAGTGAAGAAGTATAGAGTGATCCAAAAGGGTGCTTTGGATGCATTATTTGTGTGTAAAGGCTTGAGAGAGTGATAAGGGTTGAAGAGAAGTGTTATAAATTGTTTATCCATCATACTGAAAGGAAATCAATGTTATGAATCTATTGATATCAAAGGTGTTGTGTAGGTGCTCAAAATCTAGGACATGTTGGTGCTTGTTTATGCTTAGGGGTGGGAGTTCCTTGTGAAGTGGGTACTTCAATAAAAGGTCCCATGCTTGTGATCATATTATAGGATAATTAGTCCATGTTTTTATAGGATTGGGAGTTGGTTTTATCCCCCATGAGGGTTTCCTAGATATTTTTTGTGTTGTGTTCTTGATTTTTTAGTATCTTTCTTGTTCATTGGTATGAATGGCGTGTATGCTTTATGAATGCCTGAGGTAATTGATTAAGGGTTTGAAAGTATTGGAATTGAAGTTTGTATTATCTTGAATCACTAATTAATCTCTACTCTCAATGATTTTACCTATAAAAAAATGAAGAGGAATGAAGGTGATTTTATTTAAATGATTAGAAAGGGGTCATATTAGGATAAGATTAGAGGGGATAAATTAGATAAGTGGAATTAATGTCCACTAATATTAGTATTAGTGACATTAAATGAAGTAAGTGGACTTAAATACATATAGGAAGTAGGCATGTCATAAGGTGGAGCTTGGTAGCTCTAAGTTATTTTTCAAAAGAGTGGTTACTTTGGGTAGTTACCATAGTTTTTGAAGACTGTGTGTCATCTACTGTCTCTAAGAGATAATATTAGTTTAGTGGGAGAAAGTGTGATTTTAGTAGTTGCAAGTGACCATTTATCATTTATGTCAAAGGGGGAGAAAGATAAAAAAGGGTGATACAAAGAAAGATCTAGATCTATGAGATGGTTATCAACAAGAGATCATCTTCATAATTTTTTTAGTGTGTTTGCCATCAATGACCCAGAAAGTGGTTAGAAGCTCAGCTTCAAGACCTATTGTGAATTTCAAGTCAAAGGCTTAGAGAGAAAAGAGAGAAATGGTGGCCAGTTAGGGTATTAATATCAGTTTACAAGGCATGGGTGAGAATGTGAGAATTGAAAAATGTAATTCATGTTTTTTAAATCATTTTAATGAAGTTTTAGGTCATGGTTTGTAATAAAAGTCTAGAAAAAATGTTTTAAGGTCTCTCAAGTACACAAGATGAAGAGTTGTCTACCTGAGAAGGCTTTTTAAGTGATCGTTAGAACATGAAAAATTTTCATGAGGACCTAATATGTTCATGGTATATGGAAAATTTTATATCTTAGAGTTACAATCATTGGTTTTTGGAATAAGGGGCTAAGCTTTATGAATGATTGTTAAGACTAGAAGATGGTTTAAACCCTCAAATAACCTTAGCAATGACCAGATGTTTAAGATCTTGTTTTAAAGTGATAAGAATTATTTGGCATGAATAGTTAAGTGATTTGAGGTTGTATTCAACTCTACCAAGCATCTACAAGTGTGATTTGTTTTTCAGGTGAGTAGATGGACACTACAAGAAAGGCCTTATTTCATGGAGATTTACTATAATAGTCAAAGTTGATCAAGTCAAAATTTATAAATAAATGAAAATTTAATATTGAGACTTGTATTATATGACCATGTGGTTTTTGATAAAGTGTTAGACCTTAGATGTGATAAACCTATCATACAAATTGACCTATCGCTAACAGGCCTAATCATGCAGATAATGAGAAAATCAAGTAGAAGTGAGAAGTTAATTAGGGCTGTGTTTTCATGGATTAGGGATGAATACAAGTGCATGGATAATTTTATCAAGACCTATAATACATGTTAATTTTTAATATAAGTTTTTTATGATAGTGTATATGATTAAAATATTGCTCCTAAGTGAACCTATCTAGTGTAGATAAGACAGTAAAGGTGTGAGGTTGTGAGATTGGTCTACAAGACCAATATTTCCATATGTCCATGTTATAAATCTATTTTATATTTTTATAATTATGATATAATATCACAAACATTAATAAAAATTCTCTAAAATATTCTACATAGGTTTTGAATATCATTATCACCATAACTATATTTGAAGGTAAACTGATAGAACTGAGTAAGCAAGTTACAATGATGAGTTAGAGAATCTTTGCCCTAAGCTAAAGAATTAAATGAATATGATTATTTTTTTGGAACATTAATGATATATCCATGATTTTTATAAGCTTTAAAATTAGTTTAAAATTATATAACATTGAATCCAAAAAGGCTTGTCTGACTAAGTGATGTCTGTGAGAGAGAAAGTCAATAGATTGGTATACAAGACTAATAGTTTCCATTATAGATTATTATTTATTATTTTAAGTTATTATAAGTATGTTATAATATATTTTTAATTAATTTAAATCCATTTATTGTTTATAATTATGTGTCATAAGTTCATGTTTCCTTGACTATGTTCTGAAGTCAGTTGGTGATTCTGAGTGAGCATCTTGCAGAGAAGAGTTTGAACCTGTATATCTTGAATTAAAGATAAAATGAAAATTTTTATGACCTTAAGGTCATGATATGTTATTAATTTCCATGTTTATTCATAAAAATTATGTTTATGCTTTAGTTTTTCAAGACATATTTTCTATATATGTATATGCCTATTATGAACAGTATTTTAAGAAAAGGTTTAAGTGATATTTGAATATAAAAAGCATGTTAGACATAAAGTGAAGTTTTATATGGTATATTTGAGTGTAATATTAAATTTAATTTACATTTGTGAATTTTTAAATGTTTTTAATAAGATCAAAGGATAATGTGTTGCTCAGAAGGCTTATTAGGTCTCCATAGGACTTAAAAGAGGAGTAAGGGCTAATTGAGCTATGAACAACCAATGTGTGATCAAATTATGATTAAATAATTTTATTATGGTATGATAATACATATTACATGTCCTACCTAATAGGTTTTAATAATGTTATTGACTAAGGAGGATATGATCAAGTGACTTGTATAAATACTAGGCAGTTTTAGGCCTATTTGAGTGTGTGGAGAACAAGTGAATGAAATAGAATATTGGTAAGCATAATAAGGTCTTTTATACCATAATATGTATTTCATGAATATAATATATGAGTTATTAATATTATGATCAAGGTAATATGACCTAATCAAGTCAAGAAGAGGGTTAGTTGAGAGAAGGGTAGAGGCTAGTTTGAGAGGGATATAAGTGTGGAAAGAGATAAGGAAGAAGATCATCATCTATTACATTATAATCAAGATTTTATAAATGTGATAAATTTTATCAAGTGGCTTAATTTATGCTAATTCATCTATGGGGTTGGTGTTTTCTTTCAATTTGGTGCTTGATAAAGTCTATCCAAGTTGGTACTTAACTAGTTAGGGTTGGTGCTCCATGTGAAGTGGGTGTTTCACAAAAGTTGATGTTTATCTTATAGGAATTTAGTCAATTTGAATAATTAATTGGTCTTATTCAACTTGATTTTTTCCAACATATATATTATTTTCATGTGTTTTATGCTCTTATGGATTGGTGTTTATTCATACTAAGATATGCATGCTTGTTTAAATGATCCATGATTGTTTAAGTAAGATTGTTAAAGACTGATTCACTCCCCTCCCCACTCTCAGTAATTTAGATTTAAAAAAATTTATGAGTCTAAGGGTGAAGGAAATGAGAATAAATAATAGCACCATCACTATTCACATGCATAGATAATGCTAGTAAATCTCCATGACTTCCATTAAATTGATAAAATCTTAGATATCACAAAGTTTTTAAATTTCTATAATAGATCTATAGTAGGAGACAATATAGGAGTGGAAAAAAATAAAGGATCAACTAGATAGGGTTGAAATCATGAAGATAAATATGTATGGAGTAATGAAATCTGAATAACAACTCACAAGAAAAAAAAGCATGTGTTCATAACAAAAGGTTGCATTGATAAGCATTCATTCATTCATTATCCAAAAAGTACATAGGAAGGTACATTATATAGTGAGGAATTAGGTCACACAAAAATTTAATTAACTAAATTAATAATTATAAAATTACTTAAATTATATTTCCCTTAAGGACCTATTATTAACCTAAGCAAGCTAATTAGATTGTGCAAGTTAAACCACATAGTGGGAAAAATCCTACACTAACAGCCCCCCCCCCTTAAGCATAGATTAAGTGGGTAGAATAATTGGGTCCTAACATAGAATCATAATAATGTAAAAAATTTCATATAGGTTATCCCCAAAGGAGGAAGAAGACAAAGCTACATAAACCCTAAGAAGAGCCCACAAATGAAGATACTTTTAGTAAAGTGTTTTGTGAAAATATCAATAATTTTTTCTATTGTTTAGATATAGTGGAGATAAATGAATTGATCATGTATGAGATCCTAAATTAAATACATGTGAATTTAGATATTCTTGGTTTATTTATGGAGGAATAATTTCCTATATATCTAGATTATTCTTTGGGTGTCACATAAGATGATTGTTGGTCATCAAAACAAGATGTCAAACTCAGTAAGAATCCCCTGAAGCCAAATACTATTAGTAGAAACATTATTATATGTTATGTCTTCTAACTCATTAGAAGATAAATCAATGCCATTTTACTTCTTGTTTGACTAGCTAATCAAATCTGAATAATGGGAGAAATTGTAGCTTAAATTATACTTATGATTCTAAATATTTCCAACCTAATCTAAATCTGTATAACCAATTAAGTTGATGTCAATGCCTTATCCATAGTGAATCCTAAAACTATGAGTATTTTAAATATACTATAGAATCTAACTATCTACTTTATAATGCACTTCAAATAGTTCTTGCATAAATCTAGAGACCACGCCCACTGTATATGAAATGTAGGGTCTAGTGTGCATAAGATAGATGATATTACCAACAAATTGTTGATATGAAGTAGAATCAACCAAAGGATATGGATAATCACACTCAAGGTTCACACTAGATAGAAAATGATCCATATCTATTTTATAGTCATCTAAGTTAAACCATGTAAATCAATCAAATGCATACTTGTATTATGTAATACTAATCCCTGAGTCAAAAGGATAAATTCCAGTCTCACATAAGTAATACAACAAGCACAAGTTATTCATTGAAAAATATTAGATAAATAATTTTTCACTATTATGATGGTGGTGTTGATAAGTGTTTTAATTGATAGAAATACTGATTTCATTGATGTCATGAGGAAGCCTTATGACAAGAGAGACTTTGAAGATAACCTAATGATTCCTCTATTGGTTGATAGGGCTGATGTCCAGGTTGATGTTAAGGATTAGGTTAGAAAGATAATTTGAAGCAAACCTAATGATTATTATATTATTTGATGTCAATGTTGTTTTAGTAGTATGATATTGTCTTTTTATTAGTTTTCTTTTTTGATAACATTGAGGTAATCATGTCTGAGTACTAGTTCTTGAGTACATGGTGTCTTGAGAAGCCTAGTTTAGACCCTGTAAGAAGGTGTGCATAATGAAGTTTGGTTAATTAATTAAGCACAAGTTTGTGAGAGGTATTTTTTAATTATGTGATCATGTAATTTATGTATAAATACTTTATATGTGTTACAAGTTTAGTTTTTAATTTTTAAATATTTAAGAAACCTTGGCATGGCACTAATCATAGCATGACGAGACCTTGTGAGAAGGTATTAGTATGATGGATTTTTGAGATGAGTGCACAAAAAAATGAGTGGTTGTGTGAGGTGTTTTGGTCATTTATGTAAAACATCATAACACTCATGAGTGGCTCAGGTTGAGCCTACATGGGTAAGACCTATAGGTCAAATCTGTAACTAGTCTAATTTTAGGCCCTGTTTGGCCTAATGAGGCACCATGATATATTTCAAAGGTATATGAAGGATGCATGGAGCTATTTAATCATGAGAGAGGTTGATTTATTATGTGATTTATCTGGAGAGAACATGGAAATAGGTATGAAGGTTAGTTTTAGGGCCTAATACGGTTTGTAGGTCAAGGTTTAAGAGAGCAAAGAGAGAGAGTATGGCCTAATGGGGTATAAGGCTATGTTTCCAATGAAATTATATATATGTGAGTATTTTAAAAATTATTTCATGTTTTTTCAAGTATTTTTACCAATGTTGAGGTCATTTTTTTAGAAAAAGTCATGAAAATGTGTTTTGAGGAATCTCAAGTGCACATAATGAAGGGTCCTCTACCAGAGAAGGTTTTAATTGTGCTCATTATCTTGTCAAAACTCTTCATGGAAACATAATATGTTCATGGTATATGGGGAAGTGTACTATCTCAAAAATTTAAGCATTTGTTTTTTAATGATGGGATATGCTTTATGAATTATTATTAAGAATGAAAATAGGTTTAAACCCTCTTAGAACCCTAATAAGGACCCAATGTAAAAGATATGATTCAAAAGTTCCTATAATGGATTGGTATGATTAGGTAAATTATTTTAAGTTCTATTAAACTCTCTTAGTCACCTATAGGTGTGTTTGAGTTATTAGGTTTGTGAGTAGACCCTATAAGAAAGTGCACATTTCTTAGAGATTTATTGTAGTAGTCAGAGTTGACCAAGTCAAAGTATGCAAATGGATGGAGGATGAATTTTGAGACTCATGTTTCATGTAAATTAATATTTTTGGAAAATTTATATCCCTAAAGTTTTCTAAACTAGTCAACTAAGTTAGCTAGTTGCTAACAGACCTAATGGTGAAAATAGTGAGAAACCCAGGTAGAAGTGAGAAGATGATTAAGAATGTGTTATCATGAAATAGTGATGAAACCAAGTGCATGGAGATATTTTTAAGTAGTTTTAAGAAATTTTCATGTTGTATACAAGTTTTTTATGTCAATTAATATTTTTAAAAATTTGTTCACAAGTTGGCTTGGCTGACTCAGTGAGATTTATGTGTGGTAAGGTCAAAAAATTAGTCTATAAGACCAATAGTTTCCACTAGACCATATGATGATTATAATTGAGGATGGTATATATATGTAATATGATAATATATGTTCATAATATGTGTTTTTAAGTTTTCATACATGTGTTAAAGGTCATTATCACCATGACTATGCTTTAAGGTAAACTGATAATTCTAGGTAATCAAGTTGTAGTGATGAGTTTGAGGCTCTTTGCCATGAGTTGATGTATAAAATGCATATAGTTTATTTTTTTTTAATTAAAATTATATATAATTATTTTTTAAATATTTTAATTTAGTATAATATATTGAAATGTTGAAGCCAAAATGGCTTGTCTGGTTCTGATCTGACTATGTGAAGTGAGGTCAAAATATTCATATGTAAGACCAATAATTGACATTAGACCTTATGATTTTTGTATTTAAGAGTTTCTATATATGTCAAAGGATATTTTTAAATTATAATTTTTCATTTCAATTATTCTTTTAGGTGTTGAATATCAATTTGTTCATGACTGGGTTTTGGAGTGTTATATCAGTTCTGAGTGGGGTATTTACAGAGAAGGTTATGAATCATTTTTCCCTAAGTTGTGAAGTTTAAATAATATGGTAATGACCTTGAGTTCATTTAGTTTCTATATATGTGATTTATTTCCATGGTTTTTTATCTAATTTGTGTTTAATCTTGAGTAGTTCAATACAAACTTTCTATGTATGAGAAGGCCTAATTATGAATAGTACAAATGGTGTGCTTCAAGTGGTAGTTGGATCTAAAAATTATTATGGAAATTATATGAGATTATAACATGTATATTTTATTATTATATTATATTTTAATATCATACTTTAAGTTTTAAATTTTTTCAAGGAGACAAAAGGGTAATGTGTGTTAATTAAGCCCTAATTGAATTAAGTCTCCTCAAGGACTAAAAGAGGATTTGGTATTTTATGTCATGGATGACCTATTTAAATTATTTATACATGTATTAAATGTTTTATGAGACATTTTTAAGGGATAATTCAAGTTTAAAAGTGTATATGTCTGACCAAGAGGTATATAAGCAAGAGGCTTGTATATATACAAGGCAGTTTTAGGCCTATTTTGTGAGTGTAGAGAAGATGTGAATGAAATAGTAAGAAAAAGAAAGTATTTTAGACAATATAAAGAGTGAATATAAAATATTATGAATATATAACATGGGTTATACATATGAGGATCAAGGTTATATGACCTAATCAGTCTTGAAGAGGCATAATTAAGTGAAGAGACCTAGAAGGCAATTTGAGAGGAATAAGACTGTGAAGAGATGAAGAGGTGGTCATCATAAGTTGGTTGAGAAATAATATGTTATAAATGTGATCAATAAAATTATATGACTTATTTGGTTTTGAGTCATATAGGGGGTTGGCTCCTCCTTTCAATTTGGTACTTTCTCAAGCTTAGCTAAGTTGGTGCTTAACTAGTTGGGGTTGGTACTCCATGTAGAGTTGGTGCTTCACTAAATTATGATATTTTAAATTATATGAATATATTTAATTTTCATGGATAAATGCTTTTTATTACCCTTGAGGTTTTCCCTTTTATATGATGTTTGTTCTTGTGTAATCTTGTTTCATGTTTGTATAAGTGATTGCTTATGCATTACTAGATCTATATGTTGATGTGATGGTTCATGAATGATAAGAAGGAATTAAAAGAAATTTTAAAGAAATTGATTCACTCCATGATCTTAGTGATTTTTATTCTATAATTTGGTATCATATTAGGTCCTTTTAGGTAGGCCTAATATCCTAAAGGAGATCCTAAAAGTGAGGATGCATAATCAACAAGCTCAAGGTGGTTTCTCTACTACTAAGGCTCCATTGTTCAATGGGACTTATGAATTTTTGAGAATCATTATGAGGACATATCTAATGTTAATTTTACATGACATATGGTAGTTATTTGTGGATGGATACACCCTACCTCCTAAACCACTAGTTGATACAATAGGAAAGAATAAAAGTGAATGCAATCCCAAGGAAATAAATTACATTATATGTGACCTATCATAGGTAAAGTTTGTGAAGGTGATACAATATGAGTTATCTAAGCTGATATGGCACAAATTTAATAATATCTATGAAGTAGACACCAAGGTGAATATGGCCAAGTTACAGACCCACTAGAGATAGTTTGAAAGTTTTAATATTTATGAATATGAAAACATCACATCTTACCTATTGAAGGTTGACAAAGTTGTCAATGTCATTAGAGGATTAGGAGAAGAAGTGAAAGAGTTTATAGTTTTTCAAAAGTTATTGAGATTATTAACTCATAAGTTTTATTTTAAAGTGTCTATAGTAGAAGGTATGTAAGATATGGGCAAGTTATGGATGGATAGGCTTCATGGCATATTAACTACATATGAGATGAGAACAAATGAAGGACTACATCCCAAAAAGGAAGTAACATTCAAACCTGAGAAGAAGTCAAAAGTTAAGAAGGTTAAGGATGAGGTATGTTTAGGTGTTGATGATGATGAAATGCTAGCCATGTTTTTTAAGAAATTGACATTTGGATTTGGTAATTATAAGGGTAAGTTGCCTTTCAAATTTTTCAACAGTGGTAAGATTGGTCACTTTGCATCTAAGTGTCCTAACAAGGATAAGACTGATCATGATGAACATCATGGAGATGAAAATAAGTCCTACAAGCTTGAAAAAAACAATAAATATTTATGGAATTATAAAGGTAGGTAAGGTTAATTTAAGAAAAAAATAACATTCTATACCAAAGAAGATAATAACTCATCTAATGTAAGTGAAATAAGCACATATAATAGTGATAATGATATTAATGAACATGAACATGACAATAATGAAACCTTATTTATGGCTATAGAGACAAATAATGAGGGTTGCTCAAAAGTAAAAGACCTTATGAACAATGAAGAATTTGATGAAGAAGAGGTTGAAGTAAACCTTGAGGTACAATTAGTGAGTGCTCTAGAGGAGTTAAAATTCCAAAGAAGAAAGAATTACAAACTAAGATGAGTATTTAAAGAATATGAAGAGAAAATTAGTTTGTTTGATGAGAGACTAAGTAACACAGCCAATGAGTATAATGAGATCATCAATCAGATTGAAGAGTGGATGGAAATAATCACTGCTAGTTTAAAATATAAAGAGGAAGAATGCATCAGGTATGAAACCAAGTTGGAATCCTTAAAAGATGAGTTGGATCAAGAATATACAAATTTGAAGACCTTTCTAAAGTTTGAAAAGAGCACTGAGGATCTAGATGAAATATTGAGTAGTCAAAAGTCTACAAATCATAAGACGGGTCTTGGTTTCAAATAAGACCAAAAATAAGAAAATCAAGTCAAGGAAAAAGATAATAAAGACATGAAGATCAACAAGAAAATATCAATCAAATAGCCTAATGCTATGAGGTATGTTAATTCATTTAATGGTTACTATTATACATGAAATTATTTTGGTCAATGAGCAAGATAATGTAGAATACCCTCTAAAAATGAATATTCATGGGATTGTGAAAGGAATCATCAGTCAAAAAGTATGTATGAAGTTGTTTTCTACAATTTTCATAATGTGGGACATATTTTAAGATTCTTCCCTAATAGCATTAAAAGGTCATAAAGTCAAAAAAAGAGGTTTAAATCTCTTGGAGTGCAAAAAAAGAGGTTTAAATCTCTTACAGTGCAATAGAGAAGGAAAAAGAATGTGTGGAAACCAAATATAGTAAAAGTGAGTCATGATCAATATACAAACCCAAGCGGACTATTTACTATGGTAGAGAATACTTCAGATGTGAAATCAAGTCAGGAATGTTCATTATTATCTTAGATTTTTGACCACATGGATGATGAATATGTCAAGACAAATAGACTAATCAATCCTAAAAGGATCCTAAAGTATATTAAGTCATGTTAGAGCATGGAAATCTTGGAATCTCTAGATTTTGTGCTATTTTAGTGCCTTATGGAAAGAGATGACTCCATTAGACTACATGGAGACACTATTTAGTTAGCAAAAACATGATTGATGCTGGGTTTTAGGGGGATCTATTCAAGTTGTTCATAAGCTCCAATGGTATTTTTTGACAAGCATAGAGGAGGTAAGAAAATTAGTTCTATGTTTCTAGTAGTTGGTATATGAGCATGACTTGTGTTTTAGATGGTTTGAGAATTATGTTAATTCATTTAGTGAGCCCAAGTTGTGAAGATAAAGGGGGAGCTTGGTATCTCTATGTTATTTTTCAAGTTTTTTAGAATAGTTTTCAAAGAGGAATAATGAGTGGTTCTATAATTTTCAGTATGTATAACCTTTTGTCATTGATGTCAAAGGGGGAGAAAGTTCAAGAAGGAAGATTGACAAGTTTGGGGGAGATGAATCAGATTGAAGAATGTCTTACCATCAATGACAAAGGGGGATTTTGTTGAGAAGTGTTGTCATTGATGTAAATATTGATGTAATTGATGTGATAAGGAAGCATTGTGACAAGAGATAATTTTAAGGCAACCTAATGATTCCCCTATTGGTTAATGACAAGGTTGATGTCAAAGGTTAGGTCTGAGAGAGAATTTGAAGGAAACCTAATTATTATTATATTGGTTGATTTCAAGGTTTTTGAAATGGTTTTAGAGTGTTTTTTGATGAGTGTTTTTGTTTGATATCATTGAGGTAAGCATGTTTGAGTTCTATTTCTTGAGTACATAGTGTCTTGAGAGGCCTAGTCTAGACACTGTGAGAAGGTGTGCATAGTGAAGTTTGGTGAATCAATTAAGCAGAATTTTGTGAGAGGTTATTTGGAATTATGTGATCATGTAATCTAATTTTAGATACTTTAATAGTGTTTCAAGGTCAATTTTCAAGCTTTAATTACTTACGAATCCTTGTCATTGAACTAGTCAAAGTATAAAGAGACCCTGTGAGAAGGTATTAATATGATGGTTTGGTGAGATGAGTGCACATAGATGTGAGTGGTTATATGAGGTTTATTTAGAATGTATGCAAATAATTTTGTCACTCATGAGAGGCTTAGGGTGAGCCTACATGGGTAAGACCTATAGGTTAAGTCTGCAACTAGACCACTTTTAGACCCTATTTAGCCTAATGAGGAACCGTGATATATTTTCAAGGCATATGAAGGATGTATGGAACTATTTAATCATGAGAGAGGTTTCTTGATTATGTGATTGAGGTGGAGATAACATGAAAAGAGGTATGAAGGTTTATTGTAAATCATAATATGGTTTGTAGATCAAGGTCTAAGAGGGAAAAGAGAGAGAGTATGGCCTAATAGGGTATAAGGCTCTATTTCCAAGGCAAGTATAGATAGGTGAGTATTTTAAAAATTATTTCATGTTGTTTCAAGTATGTTGACTAAGTTTGAGGTCATGGTTTGTATAAAAATTCATGAGAATGTGTTTTGAGGACTCTTGAGTGTACATAATAAAGGGTTCTCTACTCAAGAAGGTTTTTCTTATGCTCATTAGCTCGTCAAAACTCTGCATGGGAACCTAAGTTATTCATGGTATATGGGGAAGGGTCCTAGACAAAAGTTATAGGCATTTGTATTTGAAATGAGCGGTTATGCTTTATGAATGATTGTTAAGAATGAAAATAGGTTTAAATCCTCTTAGACCTCTAATAAGGACCCGATGTTGAAGATATGATTCAAAAGTGCCTAAAATGGATTGGTATGCTCAAGTAAACCAATATATGTTTTATTCAACTGTCGCAAGCACCTCTACATGTGATTGAGTTGTCAGGTGTGTGAGTAGACACTATATAAAAGTGCACATTTCTCAAAGATTTGTTGTAGAATTTAAATTTAACCAAGTTAAAGTATGTAAATGGATGGAGGATGAAGTTTGAGACCTATGTTTCATGTCCATGAAAGTTTTTGGATAGGTTATATCCATCAAGTGTGCTAACTAGTCATCTAAGTTAACTAGTCAATAACATACAATGTTGAAAATAGTGAGAAACCCAAACAGTAGTGAGAAGATGATTAGGAATGTGTTGTCTTGAAATGGTGATGAAACCAAGCACATGGAGATGTTGTTTAGGAATTTTAATACATGTTAATGTTGGATAGTGTGATGCTAGGAATTTGATGATGGAGGGGATGTTAGATCAAAGTGTTAGTCTCATAATGAAATCAAAATGATAAAAACACATTAACAAAGCATAACACCTCCATGCCTAGATCATAGGGGGAGATTGGTGAAAAATAAAAAATGACAAAGCTTAACTAAAATGTAAAGAAACATACCTTATTTACCTTCCTTGAATGCTCCAAATGATGTGTTCCTTGGTTTACATGGATTATGCTCAATAAATATTCATTAATTGGGTCTAGCTATCTTGATCTCCTCTTGGCACCATTATTTTATTGGATTTAGACTGATGCTTTCTCAAAAATGGCTTGGCTTGGCTCAATTTTGGCATTATAACACTATTCATTTGCTTGATGAATCAAATCCTACATTATAACTATGCTCTATTCCAAGCTCTCCAAATGAAGAGCTCTACACTTGATTTTATAGGCTTTGAAATGACTTGGAATGATTTAAATCTTAACCTTATTTGGTTAGTTAACCCTATTAAGGTTAAAAAGTGTCAAATTTTCATGATTAGCATGGAATAATCATGGGTGAGATATTTTCCAAAAATGACAACTCATAAAAGCTAATGATGAAAACCTAGGATATTTATTGATTTTTTAATTTCCCTTTTTTATAATTTCTTTAATTGTTTGTGGATTAATTAAATTTAGGAATTTTATTATTATTTTCAAGTTAGTTAAATCTTTCTAGGATTATTAGATTTTGACAAGATTTAAACTAATTTGATGGGTGCATTTGCTCTTTTTAATTGATTTTTGGGCCAAATTGATTTAATTACATGTGATGAAGCCAAATTTGAGATTTTTAGAAATTATTAGGATAGATGTTCAATGGTTGGTAAGAATTGTTTTAAAGTTTAGTATGAATCCATTGGTGGCCAATTTTAAGTGTCTACAATTGGCCCCTATTCGGGAAAGCATTACAAGCTATAAACATAGTAATGTCTTCTCAAAGATTAAAACTATTTTGTATTCTTATGACTTCAACATCAATGGATGAATTGTAGGGTGCCCCCTCGAGGGAGTGGTTTGTCAAAGGGATCAGTAAATGATCCCTCAAAAGAATAAAATGACTGGTCTAAACAAATGAAAATGGTGGGGTGATAACATAATGATTTGTCTAAAGTTGGCCAAAATCACTAAGAATGCAAGTGGGATGGTGTATAATGTTTTTCCCAAAGGTGGTTATAAGAATTGTATGTTGATATTATAAATATTGTATTATGACATAATGATTTTACCAAAGGGGGTTATAATCATTGAGAAGATGGAGCTACCCCAGTTAGGATAGACAAATAGGATAAAAACATGACCTAGGTGGGTAGAAGAAAGTGAATGATTTTCCCAAAGGTATTTATAATCATTAACCCTTAAATTTGTGATAACACAATGATTTTCCTAAAGGTGGTTAGAATCATTGAGAATTTAGGTGGGGCAGTGTGCAATGGTTTACCCAAAGGTGGTTATAAACATTGTACCCTGATTATGGAAAACATGATTGATGACAACTTGATACAATGGATAAAGATTAATTGGGATAACCGACTAGTAGAGAGATGCTCATCTAAACTAATAAAAGTTAAAATTCTTTCATTGCTTAATTACTCTATTTAGGGTATGATTAGTATTATTACTAGTGCCTATGTTGAGGAGATATCGATGTTGCATTTCTAGTTTAAACTTCTCAAACCTAATTTTTTTGTAGCACATGTTGGTGAGCCTTATGATATAATTGTGATGAATTGGACAAAATATGCATAATTATTGACTCCCATGATCCAATACTCATTTGAAAATAATGTACCAATGATAAATACCATTATGACAATGTTGACATATGAATACAAATAGATTCAAGTATAAGTGTACAAGGAATCACCCAATGAACACACATAGACTAAATCAAGGAAATAGTTCTAAAAGAAAACAAATTGACACACAAAAAAAAAAAAAAAAATTAGTCCTAATGTTAGCACAAACAACATGATGAACATTTCCCACATAAAATAGGTGATAACTTAACAAACATACAAGATGGGGGAATAAAAGAAAAGGAAGGGGGTTGCCAAACTATCTCCATATGAAATAGGCAAGTGGGCACTTCCTACATAGTTCCATGGATGATATATCCAATAAAAACTTTAGGCTGAATGTAGTTCTCTTAGGAAATGAGATAGAAGAAACTGATGATGATAAAAAAACAAGCATGACGGATGTGATATAAAAATAGAAATAGTATTGTAAAATGACAAGTGCGCGAGATAAAAAGGCCTAAAAAGGATGGGGAAGCTATGTTAAAAGTGATTTATTATGACTTAATAAGGGTTCTTAGAATACTTAAGGCAAAGAAGTGATCAATGTTTTTGGTTTCTCTAAATAGTTTTCAAATGTTTCTAGAAATTTCTAGGTATCTCAACCCAATGGAAAACGATGAGATACTAAATGTTTCAAGCTCATAAAATGATGAGAGTAAAGAAAACTTAAATTATGCTTATAAAATTGTGAGATCATAATATAAAAAGGGGACTGAGCTAACCTCAAAAATTATTGAGCATGACCCACATAATCTTAAAATGGCCCTAGGTCATAGTAGTTCCACATTACAATGGAGTCATATGACTAGTGTAGCAGCCAAGTCAAATTAAATTGGCATAGTTGTCATAGTAAAAAATATGAATGGTAAGTTGGTATGTCAAGGCACAATAAACAAATGTTTCTCCTAGTTTGCCCATAGGTGGTTATAACTAGGAAATAAATGATCAGATCAATGATAATAATTTACCTATAAGTAGTTATAATTAGTAGCAAGATTGGTGAAACGTTTATTCTCCCTTGTAATTAGATATAATCAAGATCACATAAAAAAACATGATTAGGATAGACAATAAATGAAGGATGAAATTTCTAAAACTTCTATTATATTGTTCTAAAATACTACCTCTATCTAGAATACCTAAAATAACAAATGAAACTAATCTAATTCTTCATGATGAAACATGAAACCAATGGATGAACCAAGGTCAAATGGGCTAGGACAGGATGGATAAAAACATGTTAATTTGATATAAATAAATGGTATAATAGAATGATTTGAATGTCAAAATGACAAGATGGTAGAATGGTAGGATGGTAAAATGATATGGTACAAAGAAAAATGGTGATAATATGGTAAAACTTAAATTTGTCCTCATAGAAAATATACCAAGTCACTCAAGTGTAGTGCCACTTGAGGTGTATAATGTTCATAAGCTCATCAAGTTCATCCCTATTTGGTGTGGTGATCATGTATGCTCCTATGCTATAGTCTACAAGAAGGATAAAAGGACCTACCCTATTAGGATTGAACTTGCATTTATGCTTCTTTTTAGCTATGGTATTCTTTTGGTTTTATTTAAGGACAAGATAACCAAGTTTGAATTGTCTATATTTTGCATGCTGATTGTAGTGTCCACAGAGTGAATTTTAATATGCTTGAAGGTTATTGACTACATCCATGCATTTTTCATCAAGTAAATCTAGTTCTTATAAGTAATCTACTTGATAGTCTTTATCATCTAGAACATGCTTCAAAAAGATTCATAATGATGGTAACTCAACCTCAATGAGAAGAATGGCCTTAGTGCCATAAACAAGTGAATATGGAATGGCTTCTATTTGGGTGTGGTGATTGGTATGGTATGCCTAGATGGAATGGAATATCTGAAGGTGTCAATCATGACTAACATCATTGATAATATTTTTTAGAATATTGACAATGGTTTTATTTCATGCTTCAGCATGACTATTACCTTGAGGGTAATATGCTATAGAAAAGTGTTGTTTGATTTTGTATTCAGAACATAGATTTTCAACATCTTTGTTTTTGAATGATCCTCTATTATTAGATATAATGTTGGAAGGGATATTGTAGTGGAAAATAAGATGGCTAAAGATGAATTTGGAAATTTACTTTCTAGTCACATATGTGAGCGGTATAGCTTTAACCCACTTAGTGAAATATTCAATGGTGGTAATAATATGTTTATGGCCATCTGATGAGGTGGGGTTTATTTTCCCAATGAGATTGAGGTCCCATGTAGTGAATGACCATGGTGTTAACATTAGTTTTAAAGTCCTAGTTTAGTCATGAATTATATTATCATGTCATTGACACTTATCACATCTCTTTACATATGCAACTGCATGTACATCCATCATTGGCCAATAATAACCATTATGCAAGAGATTTTTGGATAACATGGCTCTGTTGGTGTGGGATCCACATACCCTTTCATGAACTTTATCTAGCACTATTGTAGATTTTGTCAAAGGTAAACAATGAAGTAGAGTTCCATCAAAACTATGATAGTATAAGGTTTGTTTGATTAACATATAACATTGGGCATTGTGGATGAAGGTTCTGGTTTATTTTCAAGATAAGTCTAGTGGTAAAACATGGTCATGTAAATAGGCATATAGGTCTGAATACCAAGTAGAGTTGGGACCAAAAATATCAAAAATCATTTTGATGGTTGATGGTTCATGAGCTAGCACTAATAGAGTTTTATCAAGAAATTGGTATTCCTTTATCATGTATATGATGAATGAGTGACCAAATGGTAGCCATTGCATCTGATATTTTTGTACTATCCCTTAGTATATGTTTAAACTAGATGTCAAAAATCTACGACTTGAGAGTGTCGACCAAGGATTTATAAGGAACCAACTTATCATATTTATTTTGAAAGTAGTCTATAACCTAATTGATGATTAACAATGAATCACCATTAACCTTTAGATGAGATATGTTCCATTGGATTTCTTGTGGATGCCCTGTGAGGAGTGACTCATATTTAACATTATTATTTTTACAAGTAAATTTGATTCTAAATGACTTAGGGATTATATCCCCCTATGGAGTGATAAACAAAATCCTTGCCCCTCATCCATGTATTGTGAATGATCCATAAAAATACAACTTCCAATGAAACTCCTCAAGAGGTGTGTTAGTGATGGTCATAATGAATTCATTAGGAAATTGTAATGTGAGTGGCTTTATGTCTACAAGGGATGCTTCCACAAGTTGATCTGCAAGAACTTGCCCCTTAATAGATTTCTAGTTCACATACTTTACCTCAAAATCACTAAGAAACATGATCCATTTGGCCATGCAACCTTGTAAATATATTTTAGATAATAGATACTTGAGTGGATCTAATTTTGAAATAACCATGGTCTTATTATTCAACATGTAATGTCATAATTTTTTAATGATACAAGCTTTTTTCTATGGGCATATAATTGTGTTCATATGTGACTAGTATACAACTTAGATACTACATTGCATCCTCTTTTCCATTGTCATTGTGTCAAGATAAAATTTCCCTTATGACATTGTCTATTACTAACAAAGATAATAAGAATGGCTTTATTTGAATGAGAGGCAATAAAACTAGTGGATTTGTAAGATAGTCCTTTAGTTGTCGAAAATATTTTTGACAATCATCATCCCAAATAAATATTACAACCTTATTTAGTAGGTTTAAAAATGGATGGAACTTGTCATCCAATTGAGAAATGAAGCATCTGATGGATTAGATCTTGCCCTAAGAACTATAGAATTGCTTTAAATTGGTCAGTGGTGGCATGTTTGTTATGGCTCATATTTTGGCTGGATCAACTTGCATGCCCATACAAGACACATGAAACCAAGAAAGTTTATGGAAGTAACTCCAAACTCACGCTTCTTATGGTTGAGCCTGACTTTGTATTCTTGTACTCACTCAAATATCCTCCTCAATATTATTGGATGGTTGGTTCTAGTATTTGATTTACCTAGTATGTCATCAACATAGTCTTTGACAATGTTATGCACCATATAATGAAATATGACTTTCATGGATCTTTGATAAGTGTCTCCTATATTATTAAGACCTAATGACATAACCTGATAATAGAATGTTGCCCATAGAGTGTTGAACATTGTTTTGTGTTAGTCTCATGGTAAAGTTCTAATATGATTGTATCCTAAAAAACCATCCATCATTGAAAGCATCTCATAACCTATTTTGGAGTTGATAATCATGTCAATGTTTGGAAATAAAAAGTCATCCTTAGAGAAAGTTTTGTTAATGTCCCTAAAATCAATGTAGATTTTGATTTCTTCTATGTTTTTAATGACTAACACTACATTAGAAATCCATTTGGGATAGTAAATTGGCATAATACATCTCACTTATAAGATCTTATCCAACACTTTATTTAATAATACATCAATGCAAGGATGCATTTTGCTTCACTATTTTGGCATCAAGATGTACCACAAGGTGGTAAACAACCAAGGTGGCATCCAAACTAGGTATATCAGAATAGGCCCATGCAAATATATCTATAAATTCCCTAAAAATGGATATAATGACTTCATTCTTCTCTTTAGTGAGGAACGTACCTAATTTGATCCATTTTGGGTCATTTAGAGACTGTATGTTTACCTATGTTGTGTCTTCCACTAGAAGGGTTGAACCATCTTGAAGAATAGTGGGCAAAGATTTGAATTATTTGGATATATTAGAGTCCTCTATTAGGACTCATTCTTCAAGTTATACTATACATGATGAATCAAAATCTCCCAATAGGAGGATGGCCATGCAACAAATTTTGTTGGAAACTCTTGGATTATGTGATCAAAGGCTTTTTGTTCTTCAATACTAAATGCATATCCATAAATAATTTTGTCATTATTAGTATCCTAGATAATCTAATCAAAATCCTACTCTTCTTTAAGACTAAACTCAGACCCATAGATAAGTTCATCATTGGTGGTCTCCTAGTCTAGAGTTGAATAAGGTTGAACAACCCCGTCTAGTGTCACCTAAAATAATTTTTCACCACTAGATTGGCCTTTATCTTTACTTTTTCCCTAGTCCAAAAGCACCTCAAAGAGGTTTTCACTTTGGGACCTCAATGTTTTATTTATTTATTTTAGCTAAGGATGTTTACTTACTCTCCAAAATAGGCTTCAAGATCTAGTTTGATTGAGAACCTTGATTTATGGTCTCCCAATGGAACATTATCCCTAAGGCCTAGAAAATCATAAAAGACCTCATTGTTTTAAAAGTCATCAATTGAAAAATTGGATTCTTGTTGGCTCTAGTTTATCTACTGGGGATAATACAATGGTAGTGGATTATGATTAATGACTAGTCAAAGGGTACAAATGGAATTATTGTCAAATAGATTGGTTTGGGATAAGTCCTCAAATTAGATATGATTAGACTCTGCTTCACTGCCAACATCATTATCACTAGTCGTTAGTAATGAAACTCAAATAAAATACATGGGGTCACCCCCAAGTGATTTAAATCCAAGTCCATAGGTTACTTTTTACTTATTAATAGAAATTAGCTCAAGTATTCCATGTTGATTTGGTCTAAGACCTTTCTCTTCATAGTCTTGATTCTCCATTATCTGATTATGAATGGGATACTTGGAGTGTTTTTAACAATTGACCAGTTTGTCATTATATAACCATGATTCACCACCTTTGAGAGGGTCCTTTTCTTTCCTAGAGGCCAGTATGAAATTTATGGGTGTCGGACTATGAATTTAGCCTTTTCTTTTTTATCCATTGCATGAGTGGTTTGAATTTTGGTCTTCTAAAGGACTTGGGGTTCTATGGAAGCTTTGCAATGTGAAAGGTGTCATGAGTTAAGTGTTATCTTGGGCCATTATCCAAGATAGTATAGTGATTGGACATTTTATGAGGTGGCATGTGGGAAAGGGAATTAAGGGTATGAGGGTTAATGCAATTGGCCTTTGGTAAATCAATAAGTATTACTTTCATTTTATCCTATTTGGTGATTAGATTCATTCCAAAATGTTAATTTTAGCTCTTAAATTTAGACTCTAGATGTTTTTAATGATTGTATGAATGAAAATCTCCTAGAATACTAACCTCCATCCCTGAATAGGATAACTTGATACAGTGGTGTAGTGTTGATCGGACTACATGAATCTCATGTAACCATGGTCTACCCAAAAGGATGTTATATGATAAGTCAAGATATAACACATGGAAAAGTGTATCATGGGTTAAAGGCCCAATGATAATTGAAAAGATAATGGTGCCTTATGATTCTCATTCCTCATTGTTGTGGGCTTTTATAGTGATTGTTTCTGCTTAGAGATATGCTAAAGCGTAATCGAGAAGCTTGATAAGATTTAGAGATAGTATATTTAGACCTGATCCATTATCTATGAGGACACATTTCACTTTGTGCCTCTTTATGTAAACTTTGATGTATAATGGATTAGATGCCGTGGGCCAAGGGATGACATATCACTTTGGTTGAAGGTTACTTGCTAGGATATAGTGAGATGTCCAAGAAAATTTTGAAATTTATCAAGGTATATGTCATTTTTAACTATGGATTAACTAAGGAAATCTATCAAGATGTTTTTGTGGATTGTAAATGTACATAAAAAATCTAAAATGGAAATTTATGATGAAATATTTTGCAATTACTACACAATGTAAAACATATATTCTTGGATAGTGGTAAATGGCTTGTTCTAAGGTAGAATGGAGGAATGGATGATGGGTGAAGTAGTAGATGGTTGTAGGCCTAGTATGGTAATATTTTATCATTGATATGTGATTGCATAATTGACATTAGATATAGGACCATTATTATCAATAAATGATGGTGGAAGGGGACTAGATAGGATAAGTCTTGGTTATTGATGCACTTGTACATGGTCATAGGCTAATGATGATTTATTATTAAAATATCCTAACATTAGAATCTCTACTTGCTGGTTTACCTATGTGTGGTCTAGGTCAAGGAAGGATTACCATAATAGTTTGGTTGATTTGGTAGAATTAGTAATGGTCTTATCAAATTGTTACTTGGTCTATGATTAATGGAAATAGTGGTAACATGACCTCCTATAATATGGCCTACAACTGAATTATAGTCATGTACAACTGCGTAATAAGTATGTTGGTTGTTTTCATCATTTTAACCTTGGTTTTTTCCATTGTTTTGATGTTGTTGATTCTAATATTGATTCTATTGAATTTGTTGGTTCAACCTTGGTTGTTGATACTATTTTTGTTAATGTTGCACTAGCCACTATTGTTGTTGTTATTGATGATGATGATGATGTTGGGGAAAAGGATTCTGATAAATGCCAAGGCTTTAATTGGAGGTAGAAGCTCCATAATCCAATATGATCTATCCATTTTCCAACATATTCTAAATTACATGTCTAATTTTCACACAACACTATAAATTGTGGCCATTGACCCTATGAAAATCAATGAATTATTCTATCCTATAGTAGTTTGGCATGTCAAAGCCCTCATGAACTTTTTTTTTAATGGGACATATAATTAAGTTAGTTACTATAAGCTTAAAAAATATTGATTCAATGGGCTCTCCAATGTTAGTAAAAGCATGATGAATATGTATGTTTCTTATTGGAAGAGGAGAGTTTTGAAAAGGCATAGATTAATGTATTTTTTATGTTGGTCTAGGCTATTACACTTATTGTGCATGCCATGGTTGATGAAACGATTGTTGGTTTGGAGTAAAATGCAAAGATGTTATAGGTAGAGAAAATAATTATTGCACCATTTAGACATGTTGTGACTCTATTACTACATTTCCTACAACATTCTTGTTACATTTGAATTACTTGGGTTTGTCATTATTATTGGCATATGTTAGTTGTGACTTATGATTGGACTAGATGTGGATTTTGGCCACTATTATGGTTTTGATTCTATCCATTATTCTAATTTGATGAGGTTATTTTAATGATCCCTTTGTTAATAAGGACCATTTCTATCACCAAACCTTTGTTAATGATTTCTTTAAATGTATGTGCACACTATAACTCTAGATTGTAGGATATCTCATTGTGTAGATTTTTGGTAAAAATAATAACTAATTACTTGTATGGTAAACTATGGGTAAATAGGCTTGTAAGGGCTCTCCATCACTATAGATAGTTTACGAAGCTTTCACCTAGTTTCTAGGTTGCTTGCGTTAAGTCTACTAATGAAATCTCATGCTTGAGATTATAAGAGAAGTGCTACACAAACTTGTCTAAAGTATCATCAAAATAAGAATATAGATTCTTTGGTAAATTTAGGAACCATTCCGAGGCTTATTTATATATACTTCTTGGAAATAACAACAATAAGTATATGTTGTTATAGGCCACTAGTCGACATGAGACAAAACAATTTGTCATATGGGCTTTGGGGTAACCTTTCCCCTTATATTTATCAAACTTTGGTGGATCATACTGTTGACGCTGGAAAGTGCACCCTGCGGCAGGAAAATAGATTCCTGCCCTCTCCCCGCAACATGGAAACCCCTCTCTCGCCTGTGGGATGGTGAAGCAGGAGAGGGGAGTCTCTAGATATGGGCTAGTTCCCTCTGATGTATCTTGTTTGTTTTAGGTAATGCAAAATATAGGTATATAGGTATACACTGGGGGGGATGAAAAGGGAGAGAGAAAAGCATGAAAACAAACAGCCTACTCTAAAAGAGGTGATACACCAAAAATAGATGACCTTCCCACATCCACCCTCAGGATCAGACAAAAACATACATACACTCGGATCTGGCAGGAAAGACCAGGTCTCTGGGATGACAGGGAGGTTCTTATGGAAAACACAAGAAATAGGGACTCACCAAGGTGCTGAGAAACACACACTGTAAGTGACCTCACCTGTTCTATACCTCTGAAACAGAACTCTACTCCTGGCAGCAGCAGACGGTGGCGCTTCGTAGATCACAGGTTTGTTGGTGTTGAACCTGTGAGAGCATCAAGAGACAATGACTGGACACAGATTAACATTCAATGCATACACTGAAAGATCCATCCAAATAGAGGTAAAAACTATCTTTTATTGATTCAGGTGGGAAATTTGCAGAGCAGTGCTCTTTACAAAAGTGGGAAAGATCTTTTGAAAAATGACTAAGTCCTTATATTTATAGCAGAAGAGCCAAGAGAAGTTTCATCAGAAAGTGTGAAAAACACTATTGATGACATCACAAGTCTGCCAAGACCATGCTTGTTGCCTCATTTTGCGTGTTGGTCTTCTCCGGTGGCTAGGTGGGTTTTTTCTTGTGCACTGCAGGGGAATTTTGCCGCCCTTGTAGTGGGCAGCAATTTTGCCACCCTTTGCATGGATTTCATCTAGGATTCTGTACCAACGTCAGCCGATAAGCTGTCGATGGCGACAATCTTACCGGTGTCAGTTTCTGTAAGCTACCGACGTCGGTGGCATTATGTTCTACACGGAAATTTCTCCTTCCCTGCCATGGGGCGGGGTTTTCCATTTCACCGCCTTAGGGTGGGGTTTTTCAATTCACTGCCATCGGGCAGGGTTTTTCAATTCGCCGCCATGGGGTGGGGTTTTTTGACTTTTGTGCCTGCCTTTGTGCTGCCGACGTCGGCGGTTCTGTCGACGTCAGTCTCTATAAGGTGCCAATGGTGGCAATATTGCTGACGTCGACCAATGTCTGTGGCCTTTTCGTGTTGTGGGCGGCAAATTTTCCACCCTCTGCATGTTTGTAGGTGGGCTCATTTTACCCGCCCTTGTAGTGGGCAGCGATTCTGCCGCCCTCTTCATTTTTTCTACCCTCTTTTTTGCCTAAGTGTTGAAATGCTCCATTTTTTCTCTTCTTCTCTCCTTGCGTGAATGTTCAGAGATTCTGTCTTTCACCACCATGAATGCCAACGAACTAGGCCAATGAACCAATGCTCTGAAATGGAGATTGTTGAAACCTGAAAGTGGACCTTGCAACCTGAAATGACTGGCCATGCGAAGTAGGTGTAGGAGACGACCAAGATTTTGTTTGAGGGGCAAAATTGGGTCAACAAATTGGTGACTCATAGGGGAAGCGTGCCTGCTATGATTAGAACCCAGTTGCCTTGCATATCCATTGGGTGCGGAGTCGGATGGTGACTTTGAAGTGAGTTCACAATAGCTCAAAAGATTTCGCAATCAAAAATACAAAATTTACCCCCACTGTAAAGGGAAACACACAAGACTAAAAACAACTAATTGTGCAAACTGCACTTAGGGAAAATAGGGAAAACAAAAGCAAACTATTATATACAGTTAACTAGGAATGTTCGCATCCCTCCTGGATCGAAAGGAAAATTTCTCAAGTCCCCTTCCTGGTAAAGAGACTTATCATGACAGGCAAGTAGTTGAAAGAAAATGAGATTTGGTGACTTGCTCTTCCTGCCTGTCACCTGAGTTGGCTGGAAACTGAGAGAATATTCAAACATGCCTCCGATATATACGTACTCTGATTGTTTCGGGAGGTCTGTTGGATGCTGGTCCTTCAAATTGGTGCCCCTTACCAAGAAATTAATTTCTGCCAATTTATCACCGTAAGCCTTCTGATCTGCACAATTCTTCTGCAATGTATCATGGCCTGATTTGTTTCCCTCTACTTCACTAAAAACTCTGTCAGACTCATCCTCTGCTTCCTCTTGGCCTTCTTGAAGAAGGGCGAATGTGGTGATGTCTAAAAGGGGTTTACAAAATGATTGTTCATCCCATAGAACATCACTTCTCTGTTTAATGTTTATTTCTTCAAGGCATCCCTCAAAGAAGACAGACTTCTCCTTTTCCTCTTTGCTAATCAGGCTCTCTAGATTTTCAAAAATATCCCCCTGGTCCTCCTCTAACTCAGGTTCTTCAATGTAGTCATCCTCATTAATACAGCAAGGAAGTTCATCAAACTGAGGGGAAGAGAGCTTACCATGCATTTGTTCCTCTTCGAATTGATGGAACATCTGCATATACGTAAGACCTGCATCTTCTCCACTACTGATAAGGTCTTCACAAGGAGCATCCATGATGATTTCTTCTTCGTTGTTGCTCACAACAGCCTCCTGAAGGACTGCAGATTGGATCTTTTGTTCCTCACCTGCCTCTTGCAAAACAGGTTCTTCTTCGAGAAGGGATGAAGTGGAGAAAACATGTGGGAGAGGGGGCAGCCCTTGAGCTAGAATCGAATGATTCTCCTCCCTCCACTTGGTCAACATTGCATCAATATTAGGGACGGCCTGATAACTTTCTTGGAAGTGTGTAGGTGGGGTGTGTTCAGGCATGGAATGTGTTGTTTGGTCTGAACCATCCACCACACATTGGCTGAGGGAATACTCTTTAGACTCCAACTCTGCAATTCTCCTACTCAGATTTTCTTGAAAAATATTTTTCTGGAGGCTGCCAGCATCATCATAGGCAGGCACAGCTTCAGCTTCTTCAAGGTTTTGAGAAAAAACTTGCTTTTCTTCTTCTTTGCTGCCCCATGATTCCACTGTCTTTCCCCAATTCAGGACCCCTGAATTTGAATCTTGCTCCTGTGAACAGGCAACAACTTTGTTTTCCACAAGGACCTGAGGCTCTTCCACAAGGTCTGAAAAAATTAACTTCCTTTCAAGGAGTAGCTTCATCCTAGCCTCTAAGTCTTCAATTTGTCTGGCTAGGTTTTCCTGGAAGAGTCTTTCTTGGAGGTGACTAGCATGATCCTCTTCAAAGCTCTGAGCTGGGTTCTGGCCTTCCTTCCTCCAACTTGGAATTTGCACATCATGTTGGAAAACTTGGGGAGGCTGAGGGATGCAAGGGAAACACTGTTGGTGCATTGGAGGAGCCTCTAGAAGAGGGACGTGCTAGCTGGTGGTATTATTTTCAATGGAAGAACCTTGATTTAAAGAGTTGAAAAGATTGACCTCCATGGGAGGTTGCTCTGATGCCCTTTGGTGTTGGAAGGCCAGGCGTATGGGATTGGGAGCAGCGGTACTTGATGAGCTGGAGTGAGCAAGTGCAATTTGGTAAAATGGATTTGGTGCAAAAGAGGGGGTTTTATTTAGGTTAGGAGGGGGTACGCAAAGTTGGCTGCCTTGGATAGATGGATTTCTCCATTTTCTTACCTCCTCCTTCATGGACCGCAAGGTTTGTGCTTGCCTAGACAAGCACTCCTCTTTATACATCGGCTCCTACTGATACTTGTGCTACTCTTCCAGCCTGTCGATTTCCATTGTCTGCCTCTCAAAATCCAATGTCACCTCCCTTATAGTTGCAGGGCAACTAGGAGAGCTACTTGAGGGGATTGCATAAATATCTAAAGTCTAATCATTTTCACTTGAAGGAAAACAAAACCCATGATTTTTTACAAAAGAAGAATACATACAAGAAATAGATGATTTTTGGTGGCACCAGGTTGCTTAACCAGCAGATTTACTTTAGAGTCGCCAGATGCTGAAGAAAATTGACTTGTTGTAATAGGACCAGCATCAGTCCTAAAACCTTACTGCGTTAAAAACTGACTGGTAAAAACACAGTCCCATCGGGCGTATCAAAACTGTTGACGCTAAAAAGTGCACCCAGCGGCAGGAAAATGGATTCCTGCCCTCTCCCCGCAACATGGAAACCCCTCTCTCACCTGTGGGATGGCGAAGCAGGAGAGGGGAGTCTCTAGATATGGGCTAGTTCCCTCTGATGTATCTTGTTTGTTTCAGGTAACGCAAAATATAGGTATATAGGTATACATTGGGGGGGATGAAAAGGGAGAGAGAAAAGCATGAAAACAAACATCCTAATCTAAAAGAGGTGATACGCCAAAAATAGATGACCTTCCCACATCCACCCTTAGGATCAGACAAAAACATACATACACTCAGATCTGGCAGGAAAGACCAGGTCTCTGGGATGACAGGGAGGTTCTTATGGAAAGCACAAGAAATAGGGACTCACTAAGGTGCTGAGAAACACACACTGTAAGTGACCTCACTTGTTCTATACCTCCGAAACAGAACTCTACTCTTGGCAGCAGCAGACGGTGGCACTTCGTAGATCACAGGTTTGCTGGTGTTGAACCTGTGAGAGCATCAAGAGACAATGACTGGACACAGATTAACATTCAATGCATACACTGAAAGATCCATCCAAATAGAGGTAAAAACTATCTTTTATTGATTCAGGTGGGAAATTTGCAGAGCAGTGCTCTTTATAAAAGTGGGAAAGGTCTTTTGAAAAATGACTAAGTCCTTATATTTATAGCAGAAGAGCCAAGAGAAGTTTCATTAGAAAGCATGAAAAACACTATTGATGACATCACAAGTCTGCCAAGACCATGCTTGTTGCCTCGTTTGGCATGCTGGTCTTCTCCGGCAGCTGGGTGGGTTTTTTCTTATGCACTGCAGGGGAATTTTGCCGCCCTTGTAGTGGGCAGCGATTTTGCTGCCCTTTGCATGGATTTCATGTGGGATTCTCTGTCAACGTCGGCCGATAAGCTGCTGACAGCGGCAATCTTGCTGGTGTCAGTTTTTGTAAGCTGCTGACGTCAGTGGCATTGTGTTCTACGCGACAATTTCTCCTTCCCTGCCATAGGGCAGGGTTTTCCATTTCACTGCCTTAGGGTGAGGTTTTTCAATTCACCACCATGGGGTGGGGTTTTTCAATTCGCCGCCATGGGGCAGGGTTTTCTGACTTTTGTGCCTGCCTTTGTGCTGCCGACGTCGGCAGTTCTGCTGACGTCGGTCTTTGTAAGGTGCCGATGGCAGCAATATTGCCGACGTCGGCCGATGTCTATGGCCTTTTCCTGTTGTGGGCGGCGAATTTTCTGCCCTCTGCATGTTTGTAGGTGGGCTCATTTTACCCACCCTTGTAGTGGGTGGCAATTCTGCCGCCCTCTGCATTTTTTCTGCCCTCTTTTTTGCCTAAGTGTTGAAACGCTCCATTTTTTCTCTTCTTCTCTCCTTGCGTGAACATTCAAAGATTTTGTCTTTTGCCACTGTGAATGCCAACGAACTATGCCAATGAACCAATGCTCTGAAATGGAGATTGTCGAAACCTGAAAGTGGACCTTGCAACCTGAAATGACTGGCCATGCGAAGCAGGTGTAGGAGACGACCGAGATTTTGTCTGAGGGGAAAAATTGGGTCAACACATACCATAGAGGAAATGGTATATTTAAGTACTCCATTTTGAAAGGGTAATAACACACATCATCTAACTTAAACTTTTTGACTTATTCCCAACATCAATGGTAGAAATTGCATCCTTCATTTATTGTAGCTCTTGTTTGAGGAAACTTATGGGAACATTGGTTTGAGGTGATGGTTGAGTGATCACAAATGGATTACTTTGACTGAGGTATGATGGAGGTATTTTCTAGGGTATATTATATTGGCTAGGAAATGGATTAGGAATACACATGCACAGGTTAGGGTATAATTGTTGATATTATATGTACTATGGTGTGATATTCTAGTTGGGATTGGGTATGTAGGCTTAATGTTGGGAATATTGAGGTTGGGATGGTGGTATATGATTTTAATGTGCCTATTTAGGTTGAATAGGGACATGCTATCAACTAATCAAACCTTATTTTTGAGGGGGAACTTGTGAACCAAGACCCTGTCTCTGAACTTGTGCCACATTCTACACAAAAGGCAATTATTGCTCAATATATATTTGAGGAACATTGGAACCTCTTTGTTTCACAAATACCTATTTTGAAGTGGATTAATGTTGGATATTTATCATCTATCACTGAATAATATTAGATCATTTTTGGTTAGACATCATTTGGTTTTGAATTGGCATGTTAGTCTGTGACTAAAGAGGTATATTCATTGGTACCTAGCAAGGTGGAACATTGGTTACACCCTATTGAAGTGGAAACATGTTTTTCATTTTTTATTTGGGTATGTTTGAAGGTGCCTAATGTTGTTGAATATTACTCATCACCTATTGGGGTGGATTAAGATTCATCATATTATATTGTGGCATGGCACTGCTCACTGGTTGACTACTTAATCCATATTTTTGGGTGCTAAAAGAAGTATTTGGCTAAGGATTAATGGTAGTTGGTGGAGGTTGGGACATAGAAACTCCTATTCCCTAAGTTTATGAACCACTAATGGTGCTAAGTAAAGTCACATTTTATTATTGTCTAGTTGTTTATGCATTAACACCACTTTGGTTTGGATTGGATATTTTTTGCACATTGTTTACTATATTTTTCTCATATTATACATAGAATTAGAAGACACTTCATCAATGGTTTGGGTATTGAACATGTTTTTGACTAAATTATTTTATGTAAGTGGGTCAAAACCCTAATTTTATTGACTTGTTAACTCAAATAAAACTCCTATTGAAGGGAGTGACTAAGTAAGAGGTCTATTTGATATGGACATTTTATTAAATTTATGCACTAGGTTTTAATATGCTTGGTATGATGTCTACATTTTTATGAATTAGTCCTCAATGAGACCTTTTTGTGTGATAAGCATATGTGGATCTTGATATGGCATTAACACTTATATCAGAGGCATGATCATTATTTAAATTATAAAATATGTTATAAGTTCCTCTTGTTAGATTTGGAAAATTTTCATACCCTACTTTTGTGGCTCTATTAGGAACATAGGTTTATTGCATGGTCACATAGTATGGTTATTTTTTAACATTTTCTACAACTATAGGTATGCTAACCAAATATTAAGTTATTTGTTCTTGATCTTGCTTTGTGTATGGAGGCATGCTAACCAAATAATTGGTCAAATGATCTTGAATATTTTCCTTTGTTTGAGTGTTGTATGGTGGATAGGAATTCATCTCCCAAATAGCACTATCTACATAAGGGTCTTTAACAAAGTCTTCTTATGTAATAACATCTCCATATCCTAGATTGTACATAGTTCCAATACATGTATAGTGAGACATGGTCAAATATATGATAAATGTTTCACAACAAGATGGATTAGGGTTCTAAAAAATCTCAAAAACTATGTCTAAAAAGATAAAAAGGTTCAACTAGGTCTAGCATGGAGTTTTATCTCCAAAAATTCTGATGCAAAGATTTGGTAAAAACATCATAATATCAAGTGTCTAACGTTAAATGTTTTACATAAAGTAATATGAATTAAAACTAAGAATCCAAAATATAATGTCCAAACATGTTCCAAATATGTCTAAACTAGGAAAGGGAAATGTTGCTAGGTCTTTTGTCCAAACACAAAGTCAAAAGCTACGGTCAAATAGGATATGCTAAAACTTTTGGCCAAACATGGCATCAAAATCTAGACTTGAAACAAAAGATAATGATAATTAATCTAACAAACTTGGAATACTTTGACAAAGACTAGGCACTTGATTCTAGACATAAATGCTATTTAGTTGGTACAAAACAAAAAATAAAAGGCACTTTGAAGATGGATTAATTTTATCAAACAAAGGCACAAATAATAAAGTTTATAAATTTGAGTAATGGATTAACCTAAGTTATGTAACCCAAAAGATAAATATTTATGTCTCAACCCATGCATGTCAAGGCCTAAATATAAATCAATCAATGTTTAAATCAGAACTTGGAAAAGTTAACTAAAAACTCAAGCAAGGTAAACTAGGGTTCTGATAACCAAAAAAGCTAGGCAAATTTGAACAACATGATTTTGTTAAACAATGATCTAACAAAACTCAAATGATTGGTTGCAATAATGATAATTTGGACACAAGACAAGACAAGTATTTTGAAATAATTTGGGTAGTATAACAATGTTATTTATCCCAAAAGATGTGACAATGTTTATGTTTCAAAGAATTCAAAAATCACAAAACTTGAAATGATTCGGGTAGTATAACATTAGCAATCTCAATAAAATGCCACACTCAATGTTTTGACACAAATGTTTTCTAAGTTAAATCTAATTATCAAATGGATGGCATAATTCCTCTTCAAATAATGGAGTAATGTTGGAAAGAAGACTTGTTCATAACATGGTATAAATAACAAGTTTTAGTTCTAACACACCAAGCAATACAAAATAAATGAAAACAATACAACTAAGTATATCATCCTAGATCCTATCAAGATTTGGAAAGTTGGGTTGACTAAAACCTATAATATTTTGACCATCTATATTGATCCCATGTGTAAACACTTTCACATATGCACACAAGAGAAGTAACACATCAATTGAGTTTGCATTAATCATATTTTTATGAAAAGGACTTATACTTTTCAAAATCACTACATCCATCACTTGATTAGTGTAGTGTGATGTCTATATTGATCACACATCTTGGGATTATCTTACCACTAACATATATGGTCTAATCACTCAAACCATCATCCTAGTGGGGTGATCCCAATTTATATACCCCCTCGTGGAGAGGGGTTGAAAAACTACTAGGAAATGAATCCTTGGTTCAATGCTTCCATATAAAACTCATGAGAGGCAATGACACCCCCTTAACAAGCTAAAATGACAAGGATGGAGTCAAAAGTCATTACTCTACAACAAGGACTCCATAGTGAAATAGATTTATTGAAAGAAAGAATAAAACATTCAAGGAGATGGCCAGAAAAATGCTAAAAGAGTCCAAGTTACTTGATGGATATTGGAGAGAAGTAGTAAAAATAGTAGTATATATCTTGGATAGATTTCAACTAAGAGTAAATAATGATAAAACCTTCTATGAACTATGGTATGTAAAACCTACCTCTATTAAGTATTTCAGAGTGTTTGGAAGCAAATTCTACATTAGGAGAAAAGAAGACAAATTGGGAAGCTTTGAATCAAGATGTGATGAAGGAATATTTCTTACTTATTCCACCCAAATCAAAGCCTACATATGTTACAACAAGATGCTACATAATATTATAGAGAGATTAAATTCCAAGGTCGAAAAATGCTTGAAACATGTTAAACTTGATATATAAATCTATAATGAAGAATAAAATTATGAAGAGGAAGTAGATAAAAAGTCACTTTCAATATTTGTTTAAAAGGATCATCCTAGAGAACAGACCATCAAAAATAAAAATGAAGGAGTTTAGACAAGGAGAAAATTTGTAATGAACAAGGACTTAGTTAATTTTTTCTCTAATATTTGAAATTGAACCTAAGAGATATGTTAAAGCTAGCAAGGATGATGATTGGCTAAAAGCCATCGAAAAATAACTAAGCCAAATTAAAAAGAACAAAACTTAGGAATTAGTTCCAAAACCTTCAAACAAGAATTTAATAGGTACAAAATGGATCTTTAGAAATAAGCTCAATGAGGATGGAACTATTATAATGAATAAGGAAAGATTGGTGTGTAAAGGATATGCACAAGTTGAGGGCATAGATTTTGAGGAAACATTTGCTCTAATTTCTAGATTGGAAGTCATAAGAATGTTTATAGTATTCTTTGTTTATAATAAGTTCAAAATCTATCAAATGGATGTTAAGTCTAATTTCTTGAATGATAACCTAGAAGAGGAAGTCTACATAGAACAACCTAAAGGTTTTTAGCTATCAAAGGAACAAGATTATGTGTGCAAATTGAAGAAAGCTTTGTATGGTCTAAAATAGGCAACTAGAGCATGGTATTCAAGATTAGACTAGTACCTGTAGTAATAAATATTCAATAAAAGATTTATAGATAGTAATATGTACTTAAAATTAGAAGGTGAGCATATGTTAATTGTTATATATGTAGATGATATCATTTTTGGTGGTAAAAAGAAAAAAATGTGCAAATAAGTTTACACTCAAATGCAAAATGAGTTTGAAATGTGTATGCTTGGAGAACTTTATTTATTCTTTGGTATATAAATAACATAAATTGATGAAAGGATATTTATATCCCAAACCAAGTATGTTAAGGAAATGTTCAAGAAGTTTAGAATGGAAGACAACAAATTAGTAGGTACTCCCATGATAAATGGTTGTAAGTTGAGAAAAGAGAATGAGTCTCTTGTTGCAAATCAGACTATATATATATTAATGATACATAGCTTATTATACTTAACTACATCAAGACCTAATATCATGTAATTAGTGTGCATGGTTGTAAGATTTCAAGATACTCCTAAAGAATCACATGTTAATGTAGTGAAAACAATATGTAGATATATCAATAGCAAAATTGACTATGGCCTATGGTATCCTAAAACTGAATATTTCACTTTGATAACATATACAAATGCTGATTTAGTAGGAAGTGTGGATGATAGAATAAACACTAGTGATGTTGCATTTTTTCTTGGAAATAGACTTGTTTCACGGTTGAGCAAAAATCAAGAGTCAATTACTCTTTATATAGTAGAATCAAAGTATGTGGCAACAATGGCATATTGCACTCAAGTCTTGTGGATGAATCAAACACTCAAAGACATCAAGGTAGAGTATAAATCAACTATCTCTATTCCTTATGACAATTCAAGTGCTATTAAGATACCAAAGAATCCATTGATGTATTCCATAATTAAGCACATATCAATCAAATATCGCTTCTTAAGATAAAAGTTTTTAGATCAAGAGGTCACAATGGAGTATATTCCAAATCAATATCAATTTTTAAACATATTCACCAAACTTCTTCCCAAGGAATAATTTGAGTATCTAAGATAGAAATTGGGAGTGGTGGCTCCTACATCACATCACTAGATCCTAGTGATAGGGCACGAGTCCAGGGGGAGTGTCACAAAATATTGTTAGTCCTTAGAAGAAGAGAGAAAAGGTAACTCAAGTATGCATATTTTTGAAAATTTATAATAAGCTAATGATTGTAGATTCTTGGACAAACTCCTTTATATGATAAAGGGGGGAAATTTTGGACAAACTATGAGAAATTTGGAGTCCCTTTGCCATTGATGTCAATGGGGGAGAAAAAGTGAAAATGATCTCAATAAAAGTTTGAAGAGTAAAAAATGTGTCCAAGTTGAGTTTGGGTAAATGTTCCACTACCTAAGGAGCAATTTTGGTATAAATAGTTTTAGCTCAACTTCATCAAAAGACAATGCAAGCAATGTTAGAGAAGGAGCAGAATATTATAAGATCAGATCATGTAGTTTACCATCAATGCCAAATGGGGACATTATTGGAAATATGATTTTCATAAATGTCAAAATGGATATTGTTGGCATGAGATTGGAGAAAATAACATGTTTTACATTTTTGCAATGCAAAGTTGTCATGCTTTTATAAACACCATTTCTAGAGGATTGAAGAATAATTGATTGAAGATATGTTATTAGTTTTTTGATTAAATAATAGATATATTGTCTATAGGTTCAAATGAAGAGAAATGAGCTTATAAATAATGTATTTTAACTCTCAAACATTATAGGTTTTCTTAGTTAAACCCTAATTTTTTAAGCCATGGCCTTCACAAGCATGTTTTATTTTTAGGTTGACTAGTGTATACATTGGAAAATCTCATACTATAATTCCAAGTGTCAAAACACCCCTAACCTTTTAACCCCAAACCAAACCTAACTCAAGTCTAAATTGACCTAATGGATAACCCACCTTGTAACCTAACTTGAACTTAGACCCTTGACTACCAAAAATCACCCTAACCATCAATAATTAGCTTGACTACTGATGGTTAGGTTTGCACTGCTTGGGCACCTAGTTACCATATCACTCTGACTTTATATTTTATAATTATATTGTCTAATTCATGTGTAGATTAGTACATGTATAAGTTAAAATTAGAAAAGATATTTGAAAATCTTGTCAACATATTTGTTTACCTCTCCTTCCTTGCTATAAATAGAGAGGAGAGGGTGAATTAAGTTCCATAATCAAGTGATCATCATCTAGAGCTATAGATTCTTACATCAATGTTTTATTTTATAGGTGTCCTTCTAGTGATCCAATGACTGATATGGGTTTTATGCACACCCTAGCCATAATGAGGTAGCTTCTAATGTTTTAGGATCGCAATGGAGGTAAACATCACTCTAGGGAATGATTTGTAGGTATGTGGTCTTTGAAAACCTATTATTGGAATAGTGTATAGGGTATGCAGGTTGTTAACAATGTTTTTAGATAGAGGTGTGGATTTATAATAGGTTAAATTACTACCTAAGTTGGATGGATGGCTGGCCTCTAGTCTAGATTGGGTAGTTATTGATAACAAAATATAAAAGGAGGGTAAGGTAAGACAAAAAATAAATCTCTATAGGTTTCAAGTATTACTTCCTTAGTTGGTTTCTAGACAAAATTATATTTTATTAAACTAATGCCTATTACAATAAATGCTTACACATAAGTATTCAGACATAGATAAGGAGTCTAAGGAAATAGAGATGTAATAAGTTCGTAAACTTTAGACAAAGGTTTCTCCTATCAGGGTAGCAATTGCACACCCTTCAATTAGCATATTATGGCTTGGGCTAATGAATTATCTAAGTCAGCTATAGCACATAATCACAAAACTACACCAAGAAAACACCAATACACATCTAGAAATATGATTCAATATGAGTTGACTATTTTAATCAATACATTCAAAAACCTTCAATAGCTATTATAGATCTAGGATTAGCATATTAATCAAATTAATCAAGAATCTATTTGTATATTTATCACACTAAATATTATTTAAATTAACAACCATATAAATAGAAACTAATAACACAATAGTGGAAAGAAAATATTCAAACACTTTGCTTGATGACCAAAATAGCGTGCTTCTATATATTCCAAAAATTTTTGACAAAAAAATCAAGATGGGGGATATAATTGTATTTATATATCTTGGGGAAGGGGGAACCTCATCCTCCAAGTCTATGCATGATTTTTACATGTAGTGGTTAGAACATGTAGTTCTAACTGTGTTCTAAAGACATATAACAAAAGCTAAAAAAAACAATGCATAGACAAATTAACTTTACAAAAGTATGTAATGGGTGCATGTACAAGATAATACAAAGTCAATTTTATAATGATTTTTATAAATTATAAGGATAATATAAATATACATGATGCTACAATATTTTTACATGCATAAGGCTAATGTTGTGTTATCTGAAGTGTTGCACAGGGTTTAGTAGGAGTGGAATTAAAATTACAAGTTGAAGATGTAACAACACTACCAGATGTATGCTTCTTTTTTGCCTCATTATCTTGATATAATTTATGCACTACCTTATGATATTTGTAAATTATTTCTAAGATAAGTAATTAAGGTTGGTGGAGTCTCTTGATTTGATCGAGGAGTCTTTCATGTTCATCCTTAGTCATTTGGAACTTACTCCTATAAATTTCAACTTTGGTCACCTTCATCCTAACTTTGCTTAACTCTGATTCTATTCTTTTCACTACCAAGACTTGTATGCTCTAATTGAAGGTCTTGATGGCTTCCCAAATAATTTTATCAAAATTGATTCTACTAAACAATCTACTTGTAGAATCCCTTCCTTTAGATAATTTTAACTCATTCAAAATTTGGAGGAGCTGAGCATCATGTGTTTGGTGTTCTAGAATTAAAGCCACAATTTATTTTAACCACTCTTTTACCTCTTCATGCCTGATGACAACCATATTTAGGGCATTATATGTCTCAAATGTGGTCATTAAGTCAATATGGCTATATAATGAGTTACCTATGTAGACAACTAGCATTTTAATCTTGGCACTATCTTGAACTAAAGAGGTACAGAGTTCATTTTCTTGGTTCACATGAGGTGTCATCTCAACATTCATAAATTACATGGATTATAGATAATTATAACAATTATAATCAACTTCCTAAACCTCAACTTCTATACCTATAGGAATATGCATCATGTTAGATTGTTCTTTGAGCTTCTCAATATGTGCTTACAATTCCTATACCTCATCTTCTAGCTCTTGTTGAGCTAATTTCATGCCTTTATGAATGGACACCATTGAATCTTTATGTGCTTAATCTAGGTCTAAAAGAGTCTTTTCAAATAAAGAATACCCTGTCTATATGTACTACCTCTTAATGAGGGAGAACATTGGTTGTCTTTCTTCAAGGATGATGATTATACCCTAGTCATCTTTATATTTTATTTTCTTTACTCTTTGTATTGAAAAATTTGGGGGGTAAAACAAAGTAGACATATAGGGGAGCTCAATGACCTTATAGCTCAAGAATTTACTCCTTAAATCCATGGCCCAAGGTGGAATGTTGAGGGGTGTATCAGTGGTAGTAATAATAATTTCTTTCTCAACATCCTCTTCATCTTTCTTCTATTTCTTACTAGCCTTTGTCAAGACATCAGGCAAGGAAGGCTATATTATTTTTTACCAATCCACTCCTTAAAATTGAAGGAGTGGGTGGACTACAATTATGTGAGGCTTGGCCTTTCTTCCCTTTTTTGTGTGAGTAACTGTGGTTTCTTTTGTTGAAGTAGAAATGAGGAGTGGAAGGGAGATCTGTGTAGATTGAACCTAAAGTTAGGGGGTAGCCAGAGTAGTCTACACTTTCCTAGTTTCCTTCTTCTTTTTGTGAACTCTCATATTATAAGTACCATTAGGTACAAAGGGAATATCCATGGGAAATTGTGTGGAAGTAATAATGGAGAGATCAATGGTGGTTTTGGAAATGGAATGAGTAGATGCAAAGATAGAAGGAAAAAGGGGGTGGATGTAGTAGAGGGAATGGGAGCTTCCATAGAAGAGATAAGTATCTGAACAATAGAAATTGAACTCAAAGGAAAACAATAAAAGGTCCATGTACCTTAGAGATTAAAATCAATGGGATCACCTTGAAGACTCATAGCCTTGGTTGATTCCATCTCAACCTCTTCATTTGAATCATATGTTATGTCTTTGATGACAACTTCATCTTCTCCTGATGATTTTGGCCTTGGAGGTGGAATAGGCAAGCCTTGAGATGTGTGCACTATAGGGCTACCTGTGGGAGTATTGGGATTTATATAATATACCAAAGGGGTCTTTTATATAATGGGAGAGCCATAGGAGGTGGATGTTGTTGATTGTGAAGTAACTACCCCAATATATGAGATAGTAGATACATAGGGGGTAGCAATAGGAACTTGATCAGTTTTGGAAATAGGCATTTCTTACATCTTGTCCTCCTCCTCATTAGATTCTAAGCTAATAGGATCTCCTCTTTCTCTTCCTCTCTATGTACTAAGCTCAAGGAGCCTAGGTTCTCTCTTTACTTATTTTAGTTTCAATTTTAATTAAAGTCCTTGGGATGAGGAAGCTTCCTATTCTCCATATTATCCTCTCCAAAAGTCTGAATGTTATCATCCTTTAAAGAGAGATCTTTAGCTATCTAGCTCCTTAGTGGAAATAATAGGTTTAGTTTGGATCATTCTTAAATGATCTTCTTGTAGTCCAACAATTTATGTTCATTCAAACACTTCTTCATCTGATTTAGCATTTATAAAAAGAAAATCATAACAATAAGGCTAGTGTCAGTAAAGAATGTTAAACCCATGGATATGTTGTTGGATTCACCCATGGGCATCTTAGTCTCTATATGCCATTATGGGTAATCCATAATGATTTCACTTTCCTCCAATTTCTCCCAGATGTTTCTTTATCTGGTATACCATTTTGCCAATTGAAATTAAGCTTCCAAAATATAAGCCCTTTTTTTATCTAGCCAAATCCTCCTCAATGATATTCCATAATTGGAAATCAGTCTCTTGTTTGGCCAACTTATCTAGTACATACTTTAGGAGACATAGGGGTTTAACCTTATTTCCCCATATCATGATAATAGTAAAATCTACGTCTAGGAAATAGTATCCTTTTCTATTCAAATTCTTATAAAATATTTTCTCCAAGTTGAGGCATAGGCAATCCATGAATGGCTTGCCATACCTATAGGTAAACATCTTCACATATTCTAACCATATGCTTCTAGTAAGCGTATATATGCATGAACTGGTAATGGTCATAAATTCTATTATTTATGCAATATGTGGGTGGAGCCCAAAAATTACCTAAGTCCTTATAATAACACATTCTCATGACTATGTCTACCAAATATGACATCATATAAAAATATCCTATGGGGGTGGGACATTTATCTATATGTAGAATATTCTCTCTCAATATCAAAATGATTACTTCCCCCAAGGCATACACAACATCATGTGATAATATGATATATAGCAATCATACCTAATCTAAATTTACAAAATAGATGATAAACATGTCATATAATATATTAAGTAGAGCCATACATATCTAGATTCCCATCCTAAATTTGTTGATTAGAATCACTCCCTTTGCCTTTATCCCTTTCTAGGTGATAAACTAATCTAGGACTAGCCATGGGAGAGCACCTTTATGATTGAAGTTTTTGATTTTAATTATATCCAAGTGTGTTTATCATAGTAGATGTTTGGTATGCTAAGAGATCAATACCTTTGAAAATTGATTCTAGAGATGCACATGACCACTATATCGCCATGAGAATGGAGTAGATAAATGTCTTATGATTTTTTTTTGGAAAAGAATAAATCCTTGAGAAGGTCTATGCACAACATAACTTCTAGTTTAGACATGACAAAATGTAATATTTGGGATTTGTAGGCTAGAATTTCCTGAATGAACAACCATTTTGTTAGTAACATTTCATCATTTAATGAAAACACATCCACTAAATCAATAGCATCCTAGAGTTGTGAATAGTTATGATACTTATCTTGAAATACCTCCATGTCAAAGATAGTTTGTTAAAACTTTATAGAATCCTTGATTAAGAATACAAATGGGGGATTTATTCCTTAGAACATCCTAGATGGGGAAACCATAGCTACGTGTTCTAGACTACTATAATTTCTTTTATATGCTATGTATTATGTAATCACTCTAGCTCTTAGCTTAGTCATTATTATACACTCAAAATAAACTAGGGCTCTCAGTCATTATGAAAAATGAAGATGCTTTGATTTTAATTTAACTTGGATGTAAATGATAGCATCAATGTTTGTGTATCATCTATATAGGATCTTGCATTAAATATAAGTTTGTATGATATAAATATGCAACTTTCACTTTTCAAATTTGTTAGCTTGGGTTGGTGGGGGTCCTTAGCATTTATCAAATATGAAATGTTTTATCTTTAATTATCTAAGTATGGCATAATTATAATAGTATTCTTCATAATAAAGCACTTAGGAGTGTAAAGTCAAAAAGGTGCTTTCAGGTCAATGTTCATGGTTAAATCCCTCAGGGGTATTATTCTAGACAAAGTGTCTACAATAATTGTTCTAAAGGACTCTTTTTGTTAGGTAAAAGTCTCAAAACAATTATTCCAAAGGGATAATTCATGGCTAAGGGTTATTTCCAAACTCCTCAAAGGGTACTTTTGGTCCAAAGGCTCAACTTCATAGGGCATTTTGTGTATGATAAAAGTCTTGAAGGGTCTACTTCAAAAATATTGAAGGGAACCTTTGATTTTTGAAGGGAACTTTCATGTAGCTAAGGGTCACTTCAAAGGTCCTGATGGATAAATTTCAAAAAACCCAAAGGGTATGTGCCTTTAACTTAAAGGGTCATTTCAAGAAGTACAAAGGGAAAGTTCCCTTTGGAGGAATTATTTCAAGGATTTTGCAATAAAAAAAATGTCTAAAATAAAAATTTTGAAGGAAATGGTCTAGGGTGAAGGTGCAGGAAAAAAATCCTGAAGGGCATGTCTATGGTGAAAAGGTTCATTCAAAAACACTAAAGGGCACTTTTATAGGGAAAAAATGTCAAAATAAATATTCTGAAGAATAAGTCCCATAGGGTAAATTTTTAGAAAAAAGTTCTGAAGGGTGTGTGGCATAAAACTTGAAAGGTATGTGCCCTAAAATAAGTGGTCAAAAAGGGGTTAAATGGTCAATTCAGAAAGGCTAAAGGGCTAGTTGGAAGGGTTTTGAAAGGTAGATGGAAAGAAATCAAAGCGTCTACTTTAGGGTAAAATTTTTCTCAAAGGGTAGGTTGGCAAGGAAAAAAAGGCATTTCAAAGGTCCCGAAGGGAAATTCCAAAATCTCAAAGGGTAGGTTCAAAAGGGATAATCCCTCAGGGAATTTGTTTTAGGTAAAGTTCATCGGTTTAGAATTTCTTAAGGCCCAAATTTTGTAGGTCAAACTCTTTTGGGAGAATTGTTTTAGACAAAAATTCTACAATAATTTATTTGATGAAATAAGTCTTTCCAAAATAATAAGCTCAAAAGAGAATAAGATCAAAAATTTACCAAAACATAACATCTAAAATATAATTTTGCACAAAGGATAAAATAATTAACCTGAAGACTATAAACTTGAATAATTTATTTGTAATACACAAGTTAGTCTTGTAAACATAATAAACACAATGTTAATACCATCTTACCCAAAAAGTGAAATATCCTAGATTTCCTAAACTTTGCATAAACATACAAAAGATCATATTTTTAAATAAAAGGTGGGTCCTAATTTTCTAATGGAAAAAGGGGGATGTTGGTTACAAGACCAGTGAACCAACAAGCATGACAGAGATCTGAAGTGTTTCTATCCATTGGCCAACAACCAATCACCATTACTCAACTAAAATTTCTCTGGGATCCACCTCCTCAACCATTCATTAGATCAACAACCAACAAGCTAAGTATTTGTCTTCAATAATTTAGTTAATTTGTTTTTATTTCACAATAAACCCATTACAAACCCATATCTTAGAATTCCATTATATAACCTCATCTAGATAACATTTTCTCAACTGAGACCTAACCCACTATAACTATCGATGATCATTTTGACTGTTGATGGTTACCTCAACTATCGACAATTACCCTAACCATCGACAGTCACCCCAACCACTAATGCTAATTGTGTGAAAAAATAATAACAAATTATTTCCACCTACTAGACCTCAGCCAAATCCAATTTTTAGACCCTCTACCTGATCATAGAACCCTACCTTATTTTTTGAACCATACTCAACCTATTTAGCTTTAGTATTGACCCACTTATTGCAACAATCAGTTAAATTTATCTATGTTTTTAGAAAATAATTATTTTACTTAATTTTACTATATTCTATTTTTTATGAAAGTACTTTATCTTTTAGAACCTGATTGTTTAAAAATATGCATTGATAGCCTCCAAAGAAGCTTGTGCTTCTTGGATCTAGCTTGCTAGGTAGTCCACCCTACTATATAACTGATCAACCATTTGTTTGAGTGTTTTATTATCTACAAGTTATTCTTCCCAATCCAAATAATATTATCTACACTCATCTAGATTAATGCACACACAACATATCAAGTTTTTCTACCATACCCTACTCAAGTTTCTTTTCTCTTCCTTCTAAAGAACATAAGTGAAATTTCTCCGATACATTTTGGGATGCCCAGTGAGACCCTTGAGTTTTTTCTTAGGTTCATAGTTACATCTAGGTGATTTATTCTTCTTATCTCTCTACTCATACAACAAAATCAAATTTTCATTTTGGTCTTAAAAGTAACTGCATACATTGGTTACTTGTAAGTTTAACTCACATAGTTTAAATCAAAGAAAAGTAATTCGATCATATCTTCACTCTTGTCACACACATAATAGCAAACCACTTACATATAAAATAATCATCAAACATTAACATAATGCCCAACTAGGATTTCATTACCTAGCAGTCACTTTTCCCAGCTATTCTATTTGGATTTCATCACCAAGGGGAGAACCAACTCAGCTCTCTATTTGAGTATAAACTTTGGAAATCGATATATTTTGGATAATCACCTGAAACCCTTATCACTATGGTGTGTGAAGTGATGGATTAGGACCAAATATCAAGCCATGTACTGATTTCCAATATAGATCCCTTTGAGATCCTAAACACAACCTGAAACCAAACATAGATTTATTTTCTAATACATGCTCTACAAGACAATTTGGATCACACAGCTCTTAAAGCTTAATGCATAATCTAAAAGAGAGACTAAAATAAATATTTGGATTAACGTGCTTTAGTGTGTGTTTATTTTCCTTAAATTTTTCTTGGCTTCTCTTTATTTGATTTGTGAGATTGCTTATCTTCTTCTTTTTCCCAATTGTATGGTTATGACTAGGCAACAACTAAGAAACCAAGTAGACTAGGATCCACCTCTTAAGCATCCATATTCATCCTCTTAGTCATCCATGGACCACATCTCAAATGTAAATGGTTCCCCCCATCCTTCTATAATTCTTATTATCCCTTTGATGGTTGCCCAAGGAGATGTAAATTTCACTACCTTCTTGCATAACAACACTATAGCTCTTCAACATTACCTCAACAACATCTCTCATTATGCCTCTACTTCTATTCTACCTACCGATCTACCCTATGGGATGCCATCCCACCTTATGGGAACCACCTCTAGTACCCCCACTTCCACCAAACCTTTGGATAGCCAAGCCTCATCTACTACCAACCATCTTACTAACACTACTATCAAAAACTAATATACCTAACCAATCAACAACCAAACACCATTTACACCAACTAAAAACTCCTCTAACATGAAATAAACTCAACCTTTATCCACTCATACCCCTCTTATAGTGGGAGTACCTTCTACCAATGCTTTTACTTTCCCTCTTATTTCTAACCCACTGACCTTCACTCCACTCTAGAATTTGGTGGCTCCTATACCTTCCACCCTCATGCCAATCAGAACTAAGATCACCACCTACCCCTAACCTAAAAACTTAATCATACCTCCAACTCAACCCATACCAACTTCTCAACAAGTACCAAATACATCCAACCTAAGCTATGTCTTGAACCCACAAGGATATATGGCCCCATCATCCATCCAACCTTCCACATATACCTACCTATACCCATCACCCTTTAAACAAATACCATTTACATACCAATATGTGACAACTTCCTAACCTTCTATTGGTTATATTTATGTTTCACCTACCCAAACCCAACAAAACTTACCCTATAACAATAGGGGTGTATAACCACAAATATATCTTGTCAAACTGCTAATATACAAAATGACCACCTTAGAGTGATCTATTTCTAACACATAGAACCTCTTATCATCTGATCAAATCTATAATGAACCTATTCACCCATCTGTCCCTATTTGACCTTATCCACCTCAATGGGAGATTCTAAAAATTTCTAAATTTCAAAGCAAGGAAGATCCCCAACAACATTTAAGGGCATTTAGGCATACATGCTACTTTATTTCCTATGATGATTCTCTCCTCTTTATGAACTTCCCCATGTCTCTAATAGGTCTAACCCTAGATTAGTGTTATTCCTAATCACTCCCTCTTTTTTTCGAATAGCTCACCCAAACCTTCCTAGACCACTTTTATATAAACATCTATAGAAAGGTTTCCATCATCGATATGTACTCTATCTGATAGTTTGAAAATGAGTCTATTAATGACTTTGTGGCCCATTAGATAAGTCTTATCAACTAAATTTATTTTTCTCTACCCAAACTCAGGTTAATTGAACTCTTCACCCAAGCATGTACTAAACAAATTTCCTCTACTTTGTGATTTTATAGCTTCAAGACTTTTGATGAGGATTTCACCAAGGCCCACAAACTAAAAAATAGTCATTGATGAGGGAAAACTAAAGTTAAAAAATAATAACTCCACATTAAATTTAAGTGAGAACTCAACCTCCAAACCCAAAAACCAAAACAAGACTCAGCTCATAAACAAGGGAACCATAAAAATGGTTGCCCTTAAAACCACCCCTCCACCCATTATCAACCAATCTAACTCCAACTCATCCAATCAAAATACCAAGAATCCAAACTAAAATAACCAAATATAATTCACTCTGCTAGGGGAGGCATATGCTTCAGTCTTGAAGAAACTATTAAAAATAAACATTATCCAACTTCCTCCTATCAAACCTCCACAACAATTTAATTCTTCTCATCCTGCACCTACTTGGTATAAAGAGAATAAATTATGTGACTTCCACCATATCATTGGGCATGATGTTAGTAGGTGAAATAACTTCAAGAGTGTTATTCAAAATATCATTAACAAGGGGAAACTTATGCTAGACAACCCCAACACACCCCCAAACTAATCACTTGACATATTCAGATAACCATTTCACAACCATGTTCCATATGCCAATAAAAAAAAAATGCAGAATCCTCCCAAAATGTATACAATATTAATGTGGTTCTTAGTGAACTCATCATTGAAGAGATTAATACCAAACCTACCCTACCATCCCCTCTAATTATTGAGGTAGTGGGGTCAACAACCTCTCCATTGAAAACCAAAACAAATGAGATAACTTTTGACCTTCCTCCACTTATCGAGATAGTGGAACAACCAAACCCTTTAGAGGATATATCAAAAGAGACAACCATTCTCACCACACCTTTTTATTCCATTATAAAATAATCCACTCTCCCATTGGAAAGCATCTTTATAGGAGAGATCATTCTACCTACTCCTTCCATCAAGGAACTACCTTCCCAAGCTTCAGAATATTTGATTAAGGTGAAGGATGAGCTACCAACTCCCCTTTATCCACCCATGGGCTTATCTTTTAAGGCCAATGCTGAGGGGATTAGTCCAAAACTTGGAATACTTATCCCAACTTGACATGGATCATGCCACATTTTGGCACTACCTTGAACTTCCTTACCCAACTAGGTAGGAGCCCCTAACCACCCATTATCAAACTAAACTATCACCTCTACTAGTAAACCTACCTCTATCACACCTAAACCATTGCCAAATCACCTTTATCTACCCTAATTAATTTACCCAAGTCACCTCTCATCATTTTAGCCAAGCCTACCATGAATATTGGCATGTTTCCCACTTAAAACCAACACACCCCCAAACCAATCACTTGACATCTTTAGATAATCATTCCCCAACCATGTTCCATCTAGCAACAACAAAAACAATATAGAATCCTCCCAAAATGTATAAACTATTAATGTGCTGCTTAGTGAACTCATCACTGAGGAGATTACTACCAAACCTACCCTAACATCCCCTCTAATTATTGAGGTAGTGGGGTCAACAACCTCTCCTTTGAAAACCAAAACAAAGGAGATAACTTTTGACCTTCCTCCACTTATCGAGATATTGAAACAACCAAACCCTTTAGAGGACATATAAGAGGAGACAACCATTCTCACCACACCTTTTTATTCCATTATAAAACAATCCACTCTTCCATTAGAAAGCATATTTATAGGAGAGATCATTCTACCTAATCCTTCCATCGAGGAAATACCTTCCCAAGCCTTAGAACCTTTGGTTAAAGTGAAGGATGAGCTACCCACTCCCATTTTTCCACCCATGGGCTTATATTTTAAGTTGAATTCTGAGGGGATAAAACCTATCTACAACCCTTTTCCTTAGTTAGTCCAAAACTTAGGATATTTATCCTAACCTGACATGGAGCATGCCACATTTTGGTAGCATCTTAAACTTCCTTCCCCAACTAGATAAGAGCCCCTAACCATACCATTATCAAATCAAACTATCACCTCTACTGATAAACCTACCTCTATCACACCCAAACCATTGCCAAATCACCTTGATCTACCCTAATTGAAGTAGCCAAGTCATCTCTCATCATTCCAACCAAGCCTACCATGAATATTGGCATGTTTCCCACTCAAAACCTTAATCATCCATTGGTAAATGTGGATTTAACCCCACCAAACCCATCAAATAAACCCCTAACCAAATCAACCAAGAAATAAAAATCACCCAATATCCCATAAACCAAAACTTTACCTTCCCTCTCCAATTTTCCTTCTATTTTGGGACCTCACCCCTCTACCTTAGTAAAGAAACCAGCCACCCCAGACAAAACTCAAACCCAACCACCTATTTTGGTCACACCATCACTCCTACTTTCATCCTCACCCATTTTTACCACACTTCCTAGAACCATACTACCTATCCCTCAGGTATATATCCCAACACCTTTTATCTATAATTCACCCACTTCCAAGTTATCTAGACCTGAAGCATCCACCAAGAATGCTCCCTCACTGAGGACTCCTATTATCAAGCCTACTCCCAAAAGGGCCCCTTACCCAACCACCAAACCTAAGACTTCCATACACTTTCCACCTTTATTGGAGTCCTACTTCACCATCCTATAGAGGTTATTAAAAGAATATTACTTAACCTTGCCACCTATCAGACCATTTGACCCACATGGTCCTAAATTGTCTTGTTACAATGAAAAATTAGTATGTTCATACCATAAAACACTTTAGCATGACACAAACAACCACAAATCTCTCCAAGTGATAGCCCATAAGCTATATCATGAGGATGATTTTTTATCTAATGAGCCTCATCTAAGCCAACCACTAACCCAAAAACCACATATCATCAACTAACACCTACCTACCCCTCCACACTCACCTCATAGTGAAGAGGAGCTGAAGCAATCACCTAGCCTAACTCCTCCTCCAATCCATACCACCCATGTGGTCATATAGTCATAGGCTCAACCAAAGGATAAGGGAAAGGAAAAGGTATCCATTTTATAGACATATCCCTCTTATACCACCTAGCACCTAGTCAATGCCAACTACCTTCAACCAAACCTAAGGTGTCAATCTTAGGCCCCTCTAAAACCAATCTATTTGAATCAATCCAATGAGTAGTTTTTAAATAGCTTCACCAAAGCCTAGTGAAGATGAGTTTGTATGAACTAATTAATACCTTAACCTATCATCACCAAGTAATGATAGAAGCATTATAGTTTATAGAGGTTAGGTCAAAATAAAATCAACCTTTAGCATCTTTTGTTAGATCTCTACACACTTCTAACCTTGTTACCTTTAAGGATTTGAAAATAACTTCCATCCATCTACATGACCCAGATCCTTCCCTCTTCATTATCACCTATATCAACCAAACCTATATCAAAATGGTTATGATTTATGGGGGAGTTAATATCAACATCATCTCCTCATACGCTTACAAATAACTCAAATTACCTAAGAACATAATGTTATAAACCTCAATAATACTCTGATCCTTCAATGATACCATGGCCATAACTTTAGGAGCTATCATCCTTCACATTTTCCTAAGACCTCACATGTTTCCTAAGATATTATATGTAGTGAAAGGATAATTCTAGTACAACATCTTGTTCGGATGCCCTTGGATTCATTTTATGGGTTGTGTGCCATCCACTCTACATTGGTGCATCAAATTTGAGCATGAAGGCCAAGTTGTTACCATATAAGTTGACCTAAACCCCTTCACATTATGAAACATGACATACCAACCTAATGATGTTCTCCTTCCCTCACCTAACCAACCTTCATTAGTAAAAAATGAAACCCAATCTTCCTCTACCAATTAAGCATCCACCAGTTCTTTCATCCCTTCCACCCAAATCCCCATAATGGATCCTTTAGAATAAAACTTCCAATATTTTTTTATTGGGAGAGTATTTCCTCCTCACCCTTGACACCTACCCTAACCCTTAAGAGTATGGGAAACTTTACCACCAACCTGGTTATGACCTCAATATTGGTATCATTATTCATTTTAAACCCTCATCTTGTCAAACTAATTTCATTTGTGCGGGACACTATAAACCCCTCAATACTTCTACCACATTTTTTCACCTCAACCATTCACCTCCAACTTATCTTATCTAGACAAACCATAATTTTGCTAAACATACCTATACAGGTGTGTTTGGAAGGGATTTATCCTATCTTAGTATAAACATGGGCCACATGAGTTGTTTCTAATCAAAACTTGAAAACCTCACAAAAATCATGGCCTCAATTTCACCCCACTTAAATAATAAACCAAATAACCTCCCATCACTGTCATTGATGAGGAAATCTCATCCTCACCATCTACTCCACTATCAACAGTTGAAGATTTTGATATTATACTGCCTAACTTTTATTTCTCATAAACATGATTAGCCTCAAATCCCTAACTTATCAAAAGGATGGGGTGATCATAACCATCCCTATGACCCATCCTAAGATGATAGAATATGACTCTCCTACCATTAATATCATTCAATGTTAGGTTGATGATTTTATTCTCACCTATCTTGGTGCACCAAATTCCACTATCCACAAATCCCTACCTCTAGAGACTTCAACCATGTTGAATGAATCCACCATGGATATCAACTTGGGCACTATGGATGACCCCCATATTGTCAAAATGAGACAATCACTAAATTTTGAGGGAATTCAAGACTTCCATTCCATCCTATAAGACCATGACATAACATGTGCTTAGTCTTACAATGATATGCCAAGAATTAACCCCTCCATTGCTACCCGCAACATAGTCACCAACTATGATGCTAATCCTATTAGATAGAAACTTTGACGAATGCATCCTCACATATCCCTTCTCATCAATAAAGAGATCTAATGCCTTCTCTCCTTCAATTTCATTCAACCCATTGACTATCCTCAATGGGTCTCAAATTTTATGCCTTTAACCAAAGCTATAAGGGGACTATACATTTATGTCAACTTTTGTGACCTCAACCTTACTTTCCCAAAAGATGACTTTCCTCTACCAAGCATTAACTAGCTAGTTGATCTTAGAGTTTTCCATGAGATGTTATCACTCATGGATGGATTATTGAGTTACAATTAGATCATAATTTCCCTTGAAGATCAACATAAAACCACCTTCGTCACCCCATGGGGGACCTTCTTCTTTAAGGTCATGCCTTTTAGATTAAAAAATATTGATGCAACCTACCAACATGTTATGACCTACATCTTCCATGACCTTATCCACAGAATAATAAAAGACTATGTTGATGACCTTCTAGGGAAATCCAAATATTTTAAAGATAATTTATCCATTCTAAAGATTACCTTTGAAAGACTCATCCATTACCATGTTCGCTTTAACCCCAAGAAGTGTATTTTTGGAGTCTTGTCAGGAAAACTCCTTGGATTTATCATCTCCCTTAGGGGAATAAAAATTGATCCTACCAAAAGCAAAGTAATCCTCAACATGGCACCTATAACACACCTCAAGCAACTCTATAATTTTTAAGGGAAGATCCAATCCATTCATCACTTTATCTCCCAGCTCTTGAACTAGTGCCAACCCTTCTACTACCTCTTATAGAAGGATGTATCTTTTAAATGAAACAATGACTATCAAAAGGCCTTTGATTTTCTTAAAAATTACCTTTTATCTCCACATATCCTCACTCCTCCCAGGGATGATCAACCTTTCTACCTTTATATCTCTAACACCAACCACTCCTTAGGGGTAATTCTCACTCATCGAGATAAACAACACAAAGATCAAGTTATCAACTACATAAGTCATACTCTTATAGAGTATGAGACCTAGTATACCCATACTAAGAATATTTTCTTATCTTTAGTCTTCATGGACACCAAGCTTCACCACTACCTTCTCAACCACAATACCTATGTCATAACCAATACTGACCCACTCAAGTATATGAACTCCAAGCCATACCTAAACTAAGGTATGGCCATATGGCTCATGATCTTACCTAAGTTTGACATTGAGTCTATTTAGTAGAGGATAATCAAAGGGAAAGTAATTACTGACAAATTGGCTAAGGCACTATTGGTAGACAATCATCCTCCTCTTGAATTTCTAGATGAGTCCATCATGGCCCTCTCTCAAGTAGAATTCACCCATCAAGTGACCATGTTATTTGATAGATCAAGGTGTCAACATGGTGGGGGAGATAACTTTATCCTTGTCCCTCTCCATGATGAACCTCTTCCCCTATCATTCAAGGTAGATTTTTAATATACCAATAACATGGATACATATGAAGCCATAGTAATAGGCCTTCAAACTGTGTTAGCCTTAGGAGTCAAACTAATCAACATCTTTGGTGACTATCAACTAGTGGTCAACTAAATCAACAACTCTACTAGTATAAGAATGATATATTGAAATAGTAAAAATTATTAATTGACTAACTCTTAACATAATTTTAACATCACCATATCTAAACCACCCTATGATATATGAACAAGTTTGTTAACACCATAGCTTCCCTCACCTCTCATATCCCATCTAAACCCTCTAAATTTAAGCTATTTTTCACTATCTATTGACTTATCAAGCCTTCCTACATCAAGTCAGACTCTCCTACCATATTTAATGTGGAGGGGACTCAATCTAACCTCTGGTATCAACAAACCTTGGACTATCTTAACCTTGCCACCATTCCTTTCAATCTTTCCAAGAATGATTAAAGAGTGTTTATCTAGAGTAACTCCTGTTATACTATTATGGGTGGAATTATTTATAAACATGGCTTTGATGGTCTCCTCTTCTACTACATGCATAGTATTGAATCATGTTATGCTATGAGGGAAACACATGATAGGATCTATGGGGGACACTTCAGTGGCCTATCCATTACTAAACGCATCATTTTCCTTGTCTATTACTGACACATTCTTAACCAATACTATTATGACTATGTGAAAGAGTGTGTTAAGTGTTAAAAACATGCCAATTTTCATCGCACACCTAGCTATAGTCTTCACCTATACACATATTTCTAAACCTTCTCACAATGGGGCCTAGATCTTATTGGTGAAATTAACCCTCATTCTTCACAATGACTCCATTCTACCATCATTATGATCAAATATTTCACCAAATGGGTAGTGGTTATTCCTCTTGTCTTAACTAAAGCGAAAAATATTATCAACTTTATCAATCATCACGTTATCTATCATTTCAATGTTCCTCACAAAACCATCATCGATAATGGAAATATTTTTAAAAATAAACAATTTTAAGGTCTTTGTGACACATTCAATATCAAGTTAAGTTTATCTTCACCCTATCATCCACAAGCTAATGGATAGGCTAAGGCCTCTAAAAAACTCTTAACAACATGCTCACCAAAATGGTTAATGCATCTATTCAGGATTGACACTTATGCATCCCCTTTTCCTAATGGGCATATCATACTAGTATTCAAACCACTATGGGTGCTACCCCTTTTTCTCTAGTTTTTGGAATAGAGGCTATCTTACCTCTCAAATTCCAAATTCATTATCTTCACATATCCATGCAAGATCTTGTCACTAAGGATGATTATCATCGAGAATGTTTAGCCCAACTTGAGCTACTGACAAGCATCATTTAGCTTCTTTTACCCATCTTCATGTCTATCAAGAATGAATCAATTGAGATTATAAAAAACACCTTAAAGTATGAGAATTAATTTTTAGAGACTTCATCTTAAAGTAAAATCAACATGTGACCAATATGGAGAAAATCAAGTAGGGAAAGTTTGATTTCAATTATATTGGACCTTATATCATAATGCATAAGTTTGGATTAAGAGCTTATCATTTATCTTCTCTTGAATGTAACCCAGAACCTGAGCCCCCCAATGCATCAAACCTACATATTTTCTTTTGTTAGAGAGGATCAAACTTACCTTTTTATCTAACTTAAGCTCATCCCTTGCTTTCAAACCAAATTCATCTCCTTATTTTATGGATAACTGATTAAAAATAAATCATGTGATTATCCATCACAATCATAGCCTAATATTGAACAATGGGTAACATGGCTCTACCCATGGCATGATTCTCATGGTACTTTCCATGACTTTCCTAGGATGGATTTCCATGGTCATTTTCACCTAAACCTCTTTAATCAACCTTCTTTTTATTTTTAGTTTTACCTTCACAAAGGTAAACATTTAAGCCTATATAAACAATTCTATGTCAAGCAAAAATCAAAAAATCAAAGATAGATTCATAACTAAAAATAATCATGGGTCATTTCTAGCATTTTCAGACTACTCCCTTGAAGGACAACTACTAAAACCATATCAAAATAAGGTAGACTACTCCCTTGAAGGATAGCTATCAAAATCACATAAAAAATCACACAAAATTAGACCACTCCCTCAAAGGATAGTTGAGTAAAGCATTTATCAAATCATAGCAATTTATTATAATCTTCTAGCATCGATCAACTTCCCCAACCCTCCCAAGAAACAAAAAAATAAGAAAAAGATCTATTATCAAGAATCATAAAAAGAAAATAATTTTGAAAGGCACAATCAACTCTCATAAGCACAATAATTTTCAAATTTATAATCAGCTCTCATGATTAGACTTCCTGCATCGATCAGTCTACTTCTTATGTAACATAAAAAAATTTATACTGACTCTTTGGTAACCTCCTAAAGATGCACGCTAGTCTTACAAGAAGGTTCCATTTTCATCCATCTCCCCTTTTTACACTATATGCAAGGCATTTTTTATCTCACTTGACATAATGTGATCAAGACACCTTTTTAACCAACTAATGAATGCTAATGTAAAGCATTTGATGGGATTATGTCCCTTAAGCTAATCCAAATTTGGTTTTATTTTACTCCTTACCAAATAAGAAACATTGTGCCCTCTTTTTATTCTCTAATAACTAGTTGATATATTCCCCTAGTTGTTTGTCTCTTGATTATTTACCCTTTCTCACATTTGATGTTTTTATTTAACTTACTTTATGTGCTTTACCTTAAATAAAATGACCATAATCATAACCCTATCATATCATAAAACAAAAACAAAAATCATTATCATAAACCATATCCATGCACATACTCATTACCATCAACATCATCACATTCATGAACAATAAAATAATAAACCACTTTCAACACATGTCTAAATCTAAGTGAGGAAGCATATACTCATTAGAGAAATAAAACACTTTCACCACAACAATATTAGTATACCAACATCATAGTAAAATCCATCCATAAACAACATCACCAATATCAATAGTCATAACTATCATAAATCTCATCTTAATCATCCATAAACATCATCATCATCATCATCATAAATAATAACAACAAGCCATAAATAATAATCCATGTGATCAACATCATAGCATTATCCATTCATCATACAAATGATTATCATATCAAACATACCAACTAAAACCATCATATCAATATAATCATGAACATAAACAAAAAGTGACTCATCACATGCCTAGCTAGGTGAGTCTATATCGACACCCATATCCCTATTATTAGGAGAATAACCATCATCAAAAATCAACATGAGCATTAAAACCATGAATCATAATCAATAGACAGAGATTATATATATAAATAATGACTCTATAATCAACCATAAACATCATCATGTATACAACAATATACATCTATCTTTAAAAATAAATACACATCTCACCATATTAGCTCATAGGCTAGTATCAAAATCACTCATAATAAAATTATGCCCCTGGGGTACCACTTCCTCCTAGTACCTATCCTACCAAGGTACCTACCTATCCTCCGAGGTATATATCTATTCTCTCAAGGTACCTGCATATCCTCTCAAGGTACCTACCTATCCTCTTATGGATTTAGCTGACTGACCTGGTGTCACCATGCCAACACCCCTAACCATACCATCTCTATAATTTCCCCATAAAGGTTCGTTAGGATAATGTCTAAATAGTATCACCTCATAATAGCAAAGCTCCTCCACTATAGCTATGTACTTCTACATGGGAATAGTGCTTAGTGGTCCTGTAGGTGTTATAGATCCTCCTCTAGCTTGTCTCAAGGAATATATCTCTTGGGTAACCAAGGCTAATGTATCTCTAGCCTAGTCCCTCTCACTTATAACTATAGTTACCTGACCCTGTGCCACTATAAACTAACCCTATAATGCTATAACATAAGCCTACACTATAACAAGTGATACTCATGCCTGATCCCTCTCTATAATATCTACCTCTACATCTAGGGTAACCCCTTATACCTATGCCTACTAGCTACCTCTCCTATTTGGGTTAACATCCATTGCTTGATGACCATCATCATCACCTCCAATATTAGCTACCATATATAGTGCCTAGTACCATGCATGATATGCCTGTGTATCACCTACATCATCTTGGTCTATCTACATGGGAAACTCTTTATGATTAAGAAAAATCTAAACTATCTATGGCTCAATAAGTATCAACTCTGCATCCTCTTACCTATATCTCAAGAACTGACCCAATATATCCTACATTAGGTGAAACTATCACCACACCCTATCAAAAGGAATGAGCTCTATCTTATCCTCTATCCTACAAAAAAACCATCTATAGCTCTATATGGATAATGTATGTCTCCTGTAGTGATCCCACTCTAAAAACTTAAGATAGGGTCTCTAGATCATGTCTCTAACAACCAAGGCATTTAGTAAACTTCTGAACTAGGCAATTCCATGAGTCCCTCCACCTAGTCCTAAAAAGGTGAAATCAAATCTCCACCTCATAAATCCTACTCAAAAAACCATATGAGCATACCCCTCCTATGTTATCCCCATCAATTGTAGTACCCAAATCTGATAATAGACCTAATAATGAAGAAGAAATCTAACATTGATATCATACCTCCTTTGGGATTTCTATCCCCATAGGTCCCTGTATACCTAAACTAGTAACATAGGCACCTAGTTTAACACTATGTGGCCTAATAAAATCTAAATCAATAGATAAGGCAACCTCCCACTACTCAAATATGGTATGATAAAGCACAAAACTACCATCATCATCAGTAGTAGCCTCTTATCATCTCTCCCCCTCTGATATAGTGAAGTGTAGCTAAAACCTTATACATGCCACCTCACAAAGCTGAGGTCATCTATATACAACAACTCTATAAAATCATCTCACTCCTCTCTCTTGATATGATAAATTAGCTCACCTTGAATGGATAGTTGTGTAATACTCTGGATATCCTTTGATAAGATGCTCATCTCAGTTGTAGGTATTAGAAAGGTGTACATAGCAGGATCCCATTTCTTGATAAGCATCATAATCATCACTACATCTCATGACACATGATGTTAATGAATCATATCACCAAGGCCCCCTCCTCCTTATGAACCCAATCATCTTCAGTCATCCCTTGATGAATATTAGGAAAGATATGAGGTAATCTATCATGCATCTAGATCTACTCATGTGCCTGGAAATTTTGATAGCCAAAAAACTTAGTTCTCTATACTATTTTTTCTATAAAATTAACCTCTTATACCTACCTATTATGCTACTAAAAATAGTTACCTACTCTAACATATACCTCTATTTTATCTCTGAATCCAAACCCTTAACTATCATCAACCTAATTAGCATTACCCACCAAAAATTGAGATTAACTATTTAGACCATTACCTATTTATACCTTCACCTATTACCTTCACCTTAACCTAAGATGTGACCCTTGACCTTGACCTTTGCTATTAACCTTTAACTCTTACCTCTCAAACCCTTAACATCACTATTAATAAACATTCAACCCACTAACATCAATAATTACACTTTAAAAATTTAGAATATCAAATTCAAATAAGTCACTTAACTTACCCTTTTAAAAACACATCATCATTTTCTTGACCACTGATGGTCATGGTGACTATAGATAGTCAAGTGATCCAACCACCAATGGTTATCAACCATTGACCATTGGGTATGATCATCAATGTCATTATAACATGACCATCGATGGAACATCCCAACCCTACCCTACCTAAACACCCATCTCCCAACCATAATCAGCCTAAACATTTCTACCTAATCCTACCCCACACCCTACCCTTCTAATTTCAATTTTGACCTCAAAATAAACTATCCAACCCTAAACATAGGTCAATCCAAAATCAAATCCATATATAAAAATTACTAAATCATAATACAACCAAATCCAAATCAAAATGCATTTGTAAAATCAAATCTACTCTATCAATTGAAAATAACTCCTACCTCATTCCTCAACTACCATCGAGGATGAATCTTGGGACCTACTACCTATACATGTCCTTGTCCACCCTATATCTTGACTAGGTCCACACTCCAGAGCTTAGTCAACAATCCAATTCAATCGCTAACCAACTTAGCAAATGCCATTAGTGTTTTCCTACATAAAATTCCAAGATCTCACTATCAAAAGTTAAAATCCATAAATGACCAAATATAACCCATGAAATCACTTTTTATCTCCATCCTTTTAAGGTTGATGCCTGACCATTGATGGTTAGGATGACTATTGATGGTCGACCCTAAGGGTCTACCCTAATTATCGATGGTTGATGTTTTCAAGTTTTTCTTTCCCAACCTAACAAATTTTCCAAATTTTTTTTACCAAACCAACCCAACTAATAAGAGATCACCTCTTCCACCAACCTTACCAACCACCACATCACCTCACCACTAGCCATTTTGGCCCAAACTAGCACACCTTTTGCAATAACCTTGCTTTGGTCCTTTTTGACTACACCAACTACATTTCTAAGTTGAATATTTTAAAATTATGATACCTTAAGTATACCTAACCAAATTATGTTTTCACAAGAGCACTTCCTACCTTGGATAACCATGAATACATTAACTTTTTCTAGGATACTTGAGTTTACAAGTGTAACCCAAGTGTCACATAAGGTGACGTGGTCCACTTGTCACTTATCATTCTAGTACTAACCTTGTCTAGGAGACTTGAGTTTACAAGTGTATCACACCCATCACATATGATCACATGGTCTATTTTTCACTTGTCCTTCTAGTATCAACCTTATTTCTACCAACCATAATAACCTAGTCAATGGAAGATATTGGCTATCAAACTTTGTGTAAGTGTTTATGATTCATTTCCCTACCTATCAACTTCTAACTCAATACCAACTTAACTACTTATCAAACCTACACCTCATTCTGTTTCACCTCATCAGCTCCTAGTTTGAAGGGAAACACCTCCTCTTGTTCTTAGGGTAACCAAACCTCTAACTTGAATTCCATTTTTGAATTTCTACTTTCTAATACAAACTACATAACAAAAAGGAGAAAAATGTAAATAATAGAAAAATCCATAATATGGTTCTAAGTCTTGAAACACCCTTGACATTTCAACCCCAAACCAAACCTAACTCAAGTTAGAATTGACCTACAAGATAACCTACCTTTTAACCCAAATTTACCTTATACCCTTGACCATCAATGATCACCCTAACTGTTGATGGTTAACCTGACTATTGATAGTTAGTTTTACACTACTTGGACACCTAACTACCACAACACTCTGACTTGATTTTTTATAATTAGATTATCTAATTTGTGTGAAAATCAATGTATATTTGAGTTAAAATTATAATATATAGTTAAACCTCTTGTCAATATATTATTGCACCTCTCCTTCCTTCCTATAAAGAGAGAGAAAGAGAGGGTGAATGAAGATATAGAATCAAACAATCATCATCCAAAGCTAGAGCTTCTTGCATCAATGTTTTCTTTTCCAGGTGTCCTTCAATGATCCAATGAAATAGTGAGCATGATAGAGATCTAAAGTGATACTATCCATCAACTAACAACCAAACACTATTCCAAAATTACTCTAGGCTCCACCACATTAACCATTCATTAGATCAACAACCAAAAAGCTAAATATCTATCTTAAATATTTCAATTACTTTGTTTTTATTTCACAATCAACACATCCCAAACCCATCTCTTAGAATTCCATTCTATAACATCATCTAAATAGTATCTTCTCAAGCCAAAATTAACCCACAGTAACCATCGATGATCATTTTGACCACTAAGAGTCTGTCCCAACCACTAATGGATACCTCAACTACCTATGGTTACCCTAACTACTGATGATCACCCCAACTACTAATGGTCATTATGTAATAAAATAACAAGTTATTTCTACCTACAAGACCTTAACCAAATCCAATTTTTAGACCTTCTCCCTGATCATAGAACCCTAACCTATTTTCTGAACCATACTTGACCTATTTAGAATTAGTATCAACCTACTTATTTCTATAATTAGTCAACTTCATTTACTATTTTAGCAAGCACTTATTTTACTTAATTTTAGTATCTTTTATTATTTATGCAAGTACTTTATCTTTTAGAACTTGATTGTTTAAAAACATGGACTAATATCCTCTAAAGAATTTGGTGCTTCTTCGATCTATCTTACTAGGTAGTCCACCCTGCTATCTAGCTAATCAACCTTTTCTTTGAGTGCTTTATTATTTAAAAGTCATTCCTTCCAAGCTAAAAAGGAGTACCTACACTCATCTAGATCAATTCATGCATAATAAATTAGGTTTTTCTACCATACCCTTCTCAAGTTTCTTTTCTCTTCCTTCTAAATAGCATAAGAAACATTTCTCTAAAATAAATGGATATAAGTAATAAATATTTACTTAAAATTATATATTAATTCCTTGTCATCATTGTGCAATCAGCCCCTTTAACCTAGAAATTATTGACTCGAGTATTGATCAAAGACCTTAATGTTTCCTAAGTCTTAGACTTAATATCTATCCTAGCTTGATAAATGATTAGTGATTAATCATACATTCAATATCCAATGAAGCATATCAAATTTAAATTGTCAAAGGCAATTTCAAGGAAATGTGTAAGAGACAAGTGTTACAATCATGAAGCTTGCACAATAAATCTATGGAACCATTTAAAGTTAAATAGTCAAGGAAAAACATGGAAATTCCAAGTGTCAAAATGGTAGGGACTGACATTAAAGTCTTCATAAGGCATGCATTAGTGCCAAGTGTCATAATAATAGGGACTGATAGTGCTTATAACGCACATACTAGTGTCAAGTTTCACAAGTGTAAGGACTAACAATGTGCAAAAGGCATATAAGAGTGTCAAGTGTCTTAATCATAGGCACTAATAAAAATGTGCAAAATGCATGAAAGGGTACCAAGTGTCACATTCATAGGACCTTATTAGAGATAATATCAAGCTTCTTTTAAGGATCATAATGATTTGGTGATCATGCAATGAATATCTGATGGAGTGAGTGGACTCAATGAGATCAAGTGCTTGATGTTTAATGATAAGTAGGGTTAAATTTCATGTTAATTTGAAGATATAATGGCACATGGGAGATCAGATTAAAATATCCAATGGATACATTTTAAAGTTGAAACATTAAAGTTTAAAAGTGCATAAGGATCCAATGGAGCACACGAGTCTATCATAACTTTATCTAATAGATGCATTTTAAAGTTGAGAAAATTAAATGAGTATCATCAAATATGGTGCAAAAATTTATATCAATGGTCAATATTTAAATATGTATTCATCATAATGGTCAAGCGGAGGACCAAATAATAAAGATGCATTATACAACACAGATAATGATATAGATCACTATGATCGATCTAAATTGTGTAATATGGCATGTACATCAAAAATAGAGCCTAATATATGTTAAATAAAGTAATAATATAGAGAATCATGTTAGTGGATCATGAATTCAAGAATTAGGAAACCTATCGATTAAACTAAGTCCAAGGATGGAGTGTGATGTGTTATATACCAAGTGCGAACATAGAAAAAATATGAGACATAGATACAATGCTTATATATTTATATATATATATATATATATATATATATTATATGTCATATAGGATATATTAAATGTTGTTGCTACTAGTATTGTTGAATTATGTCTAATGGAGAAATATAGAGACACAAAACTAGAGGGGCAGAGTGTAAGAGAAGAGAAAGATGTGTAGAACATGAATAGTTATAAAATATACATGTAACAGAGAATTGGAATTAGATTCATTCATGAAACAATATTTTAATTTGGAGTTGTAGCTCCATTATATAGATTTGATTAGTAGGTGCCATCAAAAGAGCTGACTTGGTGCTTAGTTAGGGAGTTGGTGCTTCCTTAGAGAAGGTGCTCTTAAATTAGGGGATTGGTGTCTCCTTAGGGTTAGTTACCTTAAATTTTATAACTATTGAGGTTTTGATTATGAGGCTTGATTATAATAATAGATTCTATAATCAATTATCATCATGGTTTTTCCCATATTAGGTTTTCCATGTATACATATGGTGTTGTGTCCATTTTTGTGTGTGTGATCTCTACATATATGTTTTAATCTACATTAAAAGTATTAAAGGACTAATTTATTCAATCTATTGATTCACCTCCCCTCTTAGTAGATAATTATGTTCTAATAAAACTTGAAAGGTTAACCCAAGTCAATGAATTTAAATGCCTTTAAAACCTAGAAATCACAAATTTGAATGATGAAATGAATCAAAATATAAGCTTTATGATTTTTTCCCTTGTAACCTAACCATTAGTATTTCACATAGAATCCTGGTTAGTTTTGTAGAACCATGGTCTATTTAGGCCCAACCATCACCAATTGTACATAACCATTGATGATCTTTGTGTAAATTCAAGAAATAAACCAAAATAAAATCCAACCAGAACAAGTTTAAAAAGTCAATTTTATAGAGCTTCAAGCGTCAAAATGAATATTTAAAAGATATATATTTATGCACTTGGTATGTGGGATGCATTGTGTTCCATCGGGCATGTTATTTTTTATGCTAATAATTTGATGATGGAGGGTAGGTTAGATCAAGTGTTAGTCTCATAATGAAATCAAAATGAAAAAAACACACTAATAAAACATAACACCTACATGCCTATATCATAGGGGGAGCTTGGTAAACAAACAAAAAATGATAAATATCAACTAAATGTAAATAAACATACCTTACTTAACTTATTTTAATGTTACAAATGATGTGTTCATTGGCTTTCTTAGATTATGCTCAAGAAGTCTTCATCAATAAGGTTTGACTATCTCCATCTCCTCTTGGCACCATGATTGTCTTAAATTTGGATTGATTTTTGATATAAAATGGCTTTTATTGGCTCAATTTTGGTGTTATAACACTATATATTTTCTTGATGAATCAAATCCTACATTATAACTCTACTATGTTCCAAGCTCTCCAAATGAAGAACTCTAGGCTTGCTTTTATAGGCTTTAAAATGACTTGGAATGAGTTAAATCCTAACCTTGGTTGGATTAGTTAACCTAAATAGGTTTAAAAGGTTTCAAATGGTTATTATTAGCATGGAATAAGCATAGGTGAGATATTTTCCAAAAATGACAACTCACAAAAGTTAATGATGAAAACCTAGGATATTTATTTATTTTTGTATTTCCCTTTTCTGATAATTCCCTTAATTGCTCATGGATTAATTAAATTTAGCTATTTGATTGGGATTTTCATGTTAATTAATTATTTTTAGGCTTTTTATATTTTAAAAATATTTGAATTAATTTTATGGGTGCATTTGCTCTTTTTAATTGATTTTTGGGCCAAATTGATTTACTTGCATGTGATGAAGTCAAATTTGAAATGTTTATAAATTCTTAGTCTAGTTTTTCAATGACTGGTAAGAATTGTTATAAATTTGGGTATTAATCCATTGGTTTCTAATTTTATGTGTATATATATATAAGTTTTGGAGGTTAGTGAATATGGTAAAAAAATTTGCTCACAAGTTGGCTTATCTGACTCAATGAGGTCTATGTGTGGTAAGGTCAACAAATTGGTTTGTAAGACCAATAGTTACCAATATACCATATGGTGATTTTAATTTAATATGATTCATATATATAATATGATATTTTAATTTCATAATAATTCTTTGAAAGTGGTCATACAAGTGTTAAAGGTCATTATCACCATGACTGTGCTTTAAGGTAAAGTAGCAGTTTTGGGTAAGCAAGTTGGAGTGATGATTTTGAGGCTCTATGCCAAGATTTGATGTATATAATTTATATAGTTTTATTTATTATGAATTTAAATTATTTATAATTATTTTTTAAATATTTTAAGTTAGTATAAGATATTAAAATGTTGATGCCAAAATGACTTATCTAGTTTTGATCTGACTATGTGTAGTGAGACCAAAAGATTGGTCTATAAGACCAATATTTGAAATTATACCTTTTGATTTTTTTATTTTATAGTGGTATATATATGTAAAAGGATAATTTTAAATTATAATTAGTCATGTTAAGTGTTATTTTAGGTGTTTAAGATCAATTTGTTCATGACTACATTTTGGAGTGTTCTAGGAGTTCTGAGTGGGGTATTTATAGAGAAGGTTTTGAGTCATTTTGTCCTAAGTTGGGAAGTTTAAATCATATGGTAATGACCCTGAGGTCATTTATTTTAGATATATTTTATCTATTGCCATGATTATTTATCTAATTTGTGCTTAATCTTTAGTAGTTCAACATAAGATGCAAATGAAATAGTAAATTGGTCAGTAAAATAAGGTATTATATACCATATAAATAGTGTAAAGAAATTTTTATGAATATTTTATATAGTCTATATATATCAGGATCAAGGTCATATGACCTAATCAGTCTTAAAGAGACCTAATTGACGAAGAGACCTAGAAGGCAGTTTGAAAGGAATAAGAGTGTGAAGAAATGAAGAGGTGGTCATCATTAGTTGATTGAGAAATAAGGTTTTCTAAATTTTATAAATAAAATAATGTGAATATGTTTTTTTTTGAGTCATCTAGGTTTTTCATTCCTCCTTTCATGTTGGTGCTTCCTAAATCCTAGTTGAGTTGGTGCTTAGCTAGTTGGGTTTGGTCCTCTATGTGAATTTGGTGATTCTCTAAATTGTGATATTTTGACTTATAGGATATAGTAAATTTTTAGGTATCAATGGATTTTTATCCCCTTGAGGGTTTTCCACATATATGACATGTTATCTTATGTAATCTTGTTTCATGTTTGTATGGGTGATTGCAAAGAAAATTTTAGGACACTTATTCACCCCCATCTCATTTATTTTTATTCTAATATTAGGATTAATAAATCCATATTATCAATAGGTCATCCACATAGAGACCCAAAATCAATAGTGAATCATCCTATTGTAAAATGTATACATAAAAATGGCATTTAGTGAACCAAATTGAAAGAATAAAGGAGTCCATCTTGGCATACCAATATCAAGGTGCTTGTTTGATGCCATAGATAGATTTATAAAATTTTAAAACTATAGAGGAATCTTTCATAAATACTTATGGTTGTTCCATATATATTTCCTCTTTAAGGTTACCATTAATAAAGACACTCTTCACATCCATTTGATGAACGTCCTAGTGATGTGTTACAATAATAATGAGAGTGAGTCAAATTTATTTACTCCTATAAATTAGGGTTAATGTATCTATATATTCAATGCCAAGGACCTATAAAATACCCTTTTCTACCAAACATTATTTGAACTTGTCTATGGCTCCATTTGATACAAATTATATTCAATAAATCCACCTACATAAAACAAGTTTTATTCCCTTAAGAAGAATGAATAAATCCAAATTATTGTTCCTTAGCAATGAACCTATTCCTATTTCATAGTATTATCCCACTTATGAGTGTTTGATGCCTCATGAAATGACTATGGATCAAAAGTAGATACAATGAAAGCATGTGGGGCATCATGTAATTATGAATGGGTTTGCCTGGTGTTTGATAAATATCCTACCCATTAGCCAACACTTTGTAGTGTCTATCTATCCTAAATAGGACCAGTGATTGAAGAGTTAAGATGTGATTACTAATCCTCTAAATGTATTCTAGGATAAGGAGGGGAATCCTCATCACTACTTTCATCATCATAACTAGAAGAAGAATCTAAATCATCAAGAATATTTTTAAGTGATTTGAATCATCATAACTATCATCAAATCCTATATCATAAAAGGAAGGTGGAGGAGTGTCATGTGTGGAGTCTTGAGGACCCTCTTGAAATAAAACACTCCTCTCAATGAATAACTCATGAGTGGTGGGATGTAGAATCTTGTATCCATTATCAACCTTACGATATCCAACAAAAATGCAAGGTTCATTTTGAGGTTCCATTGCCTTACATTTATTATTTAGAATGTGGGACATAACAAAGATCCAAACATTGGAATTGTTTTAATATGAGTATTTAACAACACCAAGATTCAAAATGAGTGACTCTCTTCAATGCTTTATGAGGAACACAATTTTGGATATAACAAACATAGTTGATGGCCTCTTCCCAATACTCATATACAAGAGACTTGGAGTGTAGTATATGATTGAAAATTTACTTAAAGGAAATAGTATTGCACTCTAAAACACCATTTTGATAAGGAATATATGGAATTATACATTGTAGTTCAATCCCCTTTGATGTATAAAATTTCTCAAAATGGATAATGACATACTCATCACCATTATCAATGTACAAAATCATGATGGATTTACCTAACTATTTTTATACAAATGCTTTTAAGTCTTGAAAATAATCAAACATCTCTAATTTATAATTAATAAAATACACCCAAGTATGCCTCAAAAATTTATCAATGAAAGTAAGCATCTAATTTGTCCTATTGAATGAAGGTTTTAGAAATGGGATAACAATGTCACTATGGACAATATTGTCATGTCCCCTTTTTCGTGGACATTGACAGGCATGTTGGTTAGTCTATTTTATGACCTTCGTAGGCTAATACGATGGATAGAGGGTCATAATGGAGCTTGGCTTGACTTTGATTCACAGAATTTCTACATTTGGTTTTCATTCAGGTTATTTCAGATGCATTGGGCCTGAGCTCCTACTTTTTAGGGATATTTGATATGCAGTGGAGCACCTTTATTTTGGTATGGTCATGTGTGGAATCACTCCCTGATTCACCTGCTTTGATCGGTTTGAGGATCCGACATATATTGAGGGAGATATTAATATTTGATTGATTTAATCAAATATTAATTATTTGGTCTCATTAATAATTAATTATTAATTATTAATTATTTGCTCTAATTTTAATTAGAAACCCTAATTATAATTTAAGAAACCCTAATTAGGGCAAGCATATCTTTTTGAGGGTATAAGGGTTTCTCATGGAGGCCATTGTGATTATGCATAGATTATTGATTATTGAAAATTGAAGAAATTCTTCTGTGAAGACTGAGCCAAGGGTTTCAGGATTCCATTGTAGTGGAGAACATTCCCTCTTCATTGTGTGTGATTTAGAGGCTATGAGATATCAGCTGATTTATTACCAAATTGAGAGATAGCTTCATCCAGAAGTTATCACAGAGATACAGATCTGAGAGATAGCTTCATCCAGAAGTTATCACAGAATTCCAGGGTTGAGAGATAACTTCACTCAGAAGTTATCACAGTATTACAGGTATTTATTTTATTAGTTTTGATTCAATAAATTATACAGATAGAAATATTCTGTATTAGAATAGTATATCTTCAGATCAGGGTGTTCAGCAATCAGGGGTTAAGAACAGACAGGGTGGCGGCCATACTAAATCCGTACAGGTCCGTTTAGATCAGCTCAGGCACCAACCTCGGCAGACAGAGGGCTACAGTGACCGACATCGGTCGACTGAAGACCGACGTCAGCAAAAAGCCGACCGACAGGGACCGACGTCGGTGATATATCGACCGACGACGGCATCTGTGTGTCGACACAGAAAGGCTGAGACCTTCCAGAATCCAGTTTTCACTTCCAGTTTTGCTAAGCCAGAATTTTAAAGACTATATTTCATTCTTATATTCATAAGGAAGGACTGCAATTGTAATAGTTTAGAAGGACATCTTTTGTAATCATCTGAATGAATGATAAGATCTGTAATTTGTTTATGCATACTTGTATCTTGTTCAGAGCTTTATATGTTTCTATATTCCCTAATTGAAGGGGATATTACAGTTGTTCAGAGCTTTTGTAGGAAGAAAAGAGTCCCTAAGTAAGGGATATCACAGTGGTATCAGAGCTTTTGTGCAGATAAGGAGCCCCTAAGTAAGGGACATTACAAATATCCAATATTTGTTTATCTCTCTATGGTTTTACCTTTTCATACATATTCTCAAGATGTTTCCAAAGTATGTAGCCCTATAAAAATCCATTAGAAAGCTTGACTTTTGTAAACCCTAAAACCATGTCTTAATGATTGAATTTCTTCAGGGAGAAATAGTTGAGATGGTTGAATTACTCATTCTATAATTTACTCACCCCATTTGAATGAGTTAGTAGTGTATTAGAGGGTTGATAAAGAATAAAATATGATAAATTTTACAATCGTTACTAGTGATATAATATCCAAAATGAAATAATGGAGTCACTATCTACTTACCTAATAAATATAGAATTGGGTGTGAACTCAAGTTTCTTGCTTGAGCCAATATGAATGATATGATAAACATATAGGATATTGATGGATAAAGAGGGACACATAAAAATTCATGAAATGTCACATCATTCACTTCAATATATCCTCTCCCATTAACTTTTGAAAAATTATAATCACCCAATAATATGGAAGGCATAAAACAAGGCTCCAAAGATGAGAACATCTCCTATGATGAATCCATGTGGTACAATACACTAGAATCAATTTCTCATGTGAAAGGCTGAGATGTAACTATAATAAGTGTTTTTCCCTTATCATTTCCATTATTACCATCTTTTGTCTTTTAATACTCAGGAGTCTTGATGAACATTGATTGGAAGACTCAGGGAAATTGATTTTATGCTTCTCAAGCATCTTAGTCAGTTATTCAATATTATTATTATGGATTTGGATTCATCATGCCAAGATTTCTTGTAGTAGACAAATTTGAGTCACTCTTTCTTAGGTTTTCCTTTTTAATAAGAGGACTCTTTTGATGATTTGGACTTAGTATCATATTTTTGACCCTTTCTTTGTTATGGGTATTTATTCTATTTCTTCTCCTTACTTTTAGAATCCCTTTTTTTTGTTATGGCTAATTATTAAGGCATGCAATTTAGATGAATGAAGTGTACCCATTTTAATGAATTTATCTTGATCTTGAGTCAATTTAAAAGTAAATTCATCCAAGGATGACATGGTCCATGTAGATCCAAGGGCACACTTGGTGGCATGGAAGGTATAAATGAAGACAAAATAGTCATATCCTAACTTAGAAAGGATGGAAAGAATCAATTGATCATCCTTTTTGTCAATGTTGCATAGTTTTAATACAACCTAAGTGATTTTAACATAATGAAAAAGTTTTATACCATATAAAAATAACCTAGGCTCAAAATTACGAGCTCATTATCTAACTCATGACCTCACATTATGTCTCACTTCACAAATAGTTTTTTTAATATGGTCCAAAACTCATTAGGAATAGTGGAAGAGTCAATATGAAAGAGCAAGTTAGGAGATATAGATAGGCATATAAGACAATGAGATTCATCACTTCTATTTTACCACTCCACCTTATTTATCTTAGGTTTTGGTTATCTTTATATACCCATCATGGTTCAGTCTAAGCCTTTACTACTCAAGAAGATTTACACTTTGACTTTCCACTCATGATAGTTGAATAGTGTAAAAATCAGAACATAACTAAGATTCATGATGTAGAAAGGTATTATGTGTTGAACTAGATGTGATGAAATAATAGGAATTTAAAACCCCCTAAATATTCATAGGTTAAAATTACAAGTCATTAGAATATTACCAATGTGTAGAGCTAAAGAAACTTGCACTTTAAAAAAAATGACACCTAAAAAGGAGTACTAGGTTTAAAGTTATGCATGTTTGAATTTATAGATGGCAAGGGCAATCTCCAATTTGAAATATTTGAAAATTTTTGGGTGTGTATAAGTTTATTGAATTTTTTTGGAATAAAATTCCCATAATTAATACCTATGCCCTTTTGGAGAAAACATTAAGCAATTTTGGGTTGGAAGTGACCAAGGGATTAACTTCCATGTGACCAAGGGATAAGACATATTTTAGGTGCTTCTCCCCACTCAATTTAATTTATGTGATTGATAGTGGAGTTACATCAACCATAAAATTATTATCTTTTTCAAATGAATAGTGTCACCCTTCAGAAGCTTAAATTTAACGATCACTCGTACATCATAAGTTGAAAATTAGCTAGTGGAGATTTCAATGTGCTTAGATAGGGGTTAAAATCCACCTATTTTTATTTTAGTTACATCAAAATTAATGTGTAAACATCATATTTAGACTTATCAAATTCTAATAGGGTTTCAAGTAGGTATGTCAAAGTTTGGCAGAGTTACAAGTAGGGCCATCAAGGTTTGGCAGCATTGCTAGTAGGCCTTTTAGATTATGATAGTGTTGTTGGCATGCTATTAGGATATGGAAAGTATGTTGGTAGGTTTTTTAGGATTTGAAAAGTGTGATTTTAGGAACCAAAAATTCCACCAACTACCAAAATTACATGTGGAGGTTGAAAATTATGTTGAACTAGAAAAAAACTGCAAAAATATGGATTTTTTATGGCTTCTCCAAAATATTCAAGAGACCCACTTAGGTTATTAACAAATTTAGAAAAAAATATAAAAATTATTTTTCCTCAAAGTCATTGAAAAGTATGTATTTTTTTAAAATTCAAAAAATGACCTTGAAACCCTCTAAACATGGATAAAAATAGACTGTCACAAAACTAGGTCTTGTTTACATTTGTTCCTAGAGTTTTTTACCTTCTAAATCCAATGGTGTTATCTGTTTCACTTAGAGACTTCATGTGTGTGTGTGTGTGTGTGTGTGTGTGTGTGTGTGTGTGTGTGTGTGTGTGTGTGTGTGTGTGTGTGTGTGTGTGTGTGTGTGTGTGTGTGTGTGTGTGTATTCATGGATTTATAAGAAACCCCACCAAACCCTAAAGAATTAAAATCAATGAAAATATATAGCAATTAAGAATAAAATATCTCAAAATAAAATCAATAGAGTCATCTAATAACATAGCTCTAATACCCTATCAGAATGGGCCATAATTAAGTATCAACTATATATGGTTGAATGCATGAGGTCGAATCTATATGGAGTAGTGAAATTTAAAGAGAAATGAACTTATCTTCAAATCAAAAAAACTCATTAATAAGCATTCATTCATTCATTAGATAAAAAGTACATGGGAAGGTACATTATAGAGTGAGCAATTAGGTCACTTATAAAGGTAATTAACTCAACTTAGAATTCAAAAATGACTTAAAGTACATTTCCCTTAATGATTTATTATTAACCTAATCAAGATAATTAGACCATGTAGGTAGAACCACATAGTGGGAAAAATTATACACTAACATAGAAAAGAGAGGGAGAGAAAAATAAAATACCAATCAGATGGTCTAATATTCCTTTGTTGGGAAGTAAAGATCCAACCCTTTGACCATCAAAATGAGCCAATATATAGAAAATGGAGTCTTCTAAGGGGATAATTTTTCCTATAAAACACTAATGACCATCATAAATGTGCCCAAATACATCCATCCTCTTCATTATCCTCCAAAATTTTCCACTTTCATTGTTCATAACCTAAAAATAGACCCAAAATAAATCAAACGTTACAACTAAAAGCATGAATAGTAAAATAACATAAAAAATATAAGCACATTTTGGTACACATAAAAAATGGTAAAATTGAAGGTAATGTTACATTTGAGATAGAGTCACATTTCCATAGATTTAAACATTTATAAAAATGGATGTTAGAAACTCAACTTATCAACAAAAACCCACTTCATGCTCAAAAACATGCCCAATAGACCTAATTGGGATTTTTGGGGCATCAGGGAAGTTTTTTAAATTTAATTTTTTTTTTAATATCTTAGTTCTAATTGGGATTTTAAATCCCAAATAGAAACATAGAGAACTTTTTAGGCACTATAGATCTAGTCAGGTCTCATTTTATGAGTATATATAATTAACCTTTTGGTGGGAAATTTGATTTGGGGCCCCCAAGACCTAATCAATCCTATGACCCCTGATAATTTCTTGGCTGTAATATCATAGCCTTCACCATGAATTTTAAGTCTCAAATCCTAGTTATAAAGGATAGGGTGGTGGGGGATAGTCCTAACTTAATCAGGAATCCCACCCCCGATTATAACTACTAGTGATACCACTAGAGACCATCGACCTAGCTAGGATTTAAATCCTGAATAGTACCATAATTGTTTTAATGTTACATGATAAGATTTGGGGGGAATGTTTTTCAAATATAACTATATAGGACCTTAATAAATAATCTAGACCTAACTAGGTAAAAAAGTTTGGTTAACAAAGATATTAATGCCACAATAAATCTACAACCTAATCGGGGCTTATATTTCTAGAAAGCATAGTGAGATGTGGGATGGGATCTCACTGACCTAATCATGTTTTTTACCCTCGATATCAAATTATGAATTTTAAATGGTTATATAAGACTTAATCATGAAAACAAACTCTAAATAGAACTTTAACTGTCAAGTAACCTCCCTACAGACCTAATCATGATAATAAGTATGGTTAGAACTAGGCAAGGCCAAAAAACATTAGATAGACCTAATCAAGGTTTTGAAACCTGATTATTCTATATAATTAGTAATTTTTTGATCACTTATAGTTATACCTATTTTATTAAATAGGCAAAACTTTCCTATACTTGGAAAGAGTGATAAGTCAGTCAAGGAATTGTCTAGAGACCAAGTGTAAAATATTAAATTGACTCACATGAACTTGGTCATTTGACTGGGATAGGATATTGAGACTAAAAAGGCATGGAAATCTAATTTACCCCTAAAACTAGTTAAAATTAGTTGGTACATATAGAGATCAGATCTTAGCTAACATGAAGAAGTGAAACAAGACTCCACTTTGGGGCCAAGTGTTTTATATGAATCTTTAATGCTCAGACTTGGTTATCAAAATGGGATATATTTTGGGAGATAGAGTGGCACAAAAACTGATATGACCACCTATATTAAGATAATATAGATAATCAATCTATCTTTTAAATTCAAAATAGGTGGTCAAAACTCTACTTTGATGTTAAGTGCCTTGTACAAAGTTTTCTTACATGGACGTGGCATTTCTAATAGTGATGATACAACTATGGATCCAAACATCAGGATAATTAATGCTACATTGAGAATTCTTCCTCATAAATTACTCCATTAATAGCTAGGCATCCATAACCTTGATGGATTTATATTTGATCTCACTCAAGACCTTGCTTAACTATCAATTAGGTGTTAATAACCCTAGTAAAGGTTGCTTGAATCACTCAAAATTGATTTTTATTGAAATTATTTTTTCTTTTCTTTTCTTGATTTCTCTTTTCACTTTCTATTTTAAGTATCTCAATTTTAGGTTGGGGACCACTATGGAAAGCAAAAGGTAAAATTATATATTTTCACCTTAGATATTCACCATACCTGATTCACTTAAGCAAAACTAGAAATAATTAAGATGTTATTTTTGTGCATGGTTTCAAGATAATGTCTTCATTGACCAAATATTTTACACAAACTTAACCCAACTCAAATAAATATAAAATGCATATGATAGCTTAAGCTTTCAAAATTTATTTAGAAATTAAATTGAATGCTACAAATACTTGGAGTATTTAGGCATCATATAATCAATTAAGATACCTACATATAGGCATTTTATTATTAATTATTTAACCAAAAAGGGAACTTTACATGTTAAAATAGATAATAGAGACCAAAAAGAGACAAGCAACAAGGCTAGACCAACAATAAAAAGTATATAAAATAGGAAAAATAAACCAAACAAATAACAAAGTAGGAAAAATACATGAAATAAAGTAGGAAAGGGAAATAAAAGGTATTCACATGAGTGTTCCAAGCAAATTCATGTTTGGAAACAATAATTTGGTGAAATTCACATGGACAAGCCAAGGGATGTCCTCACCAGCTAGACACCTAATACATAATGTACACATTCAATATTTTGAGAAAGTTGGCAAAGATCCTACCATAGGAAAACATGTACTTATGTCTGTGTTGACATATACCTCATGAACACTATCCCACAAAGTTCTATCTATGTTATTTTTATGTAATTTAATCAAAATTTCATCATTAAATTCAATAATGTACTTTTTTTTAATTATCAAAAAAAACTTGGGATAGGGTTGGATAAATACCTCTGCCAAAACATTAAATTATAGTGAGGGATAGAGGTGGGTAACAACACATATAAGAGTGAATTGTCTACCCAACCTGATAGATATATTTTCATTTGAACCTCTAATCAACTAATCCATTATTGGTTATTCCTTATCTAGTATGAATTCTTTTACAACATCATATTTGTTATCTTCATCATCCAAAGGAGTAAGATTGGTTCTTCCCACATCAAGGACCTTCTAGATTTATCATCAATGGTGGGAATGTGTAGGGAGTTGCATTGGATCAAGATAATTTTATCCCTAACATCCCCAAAATTAATTTCTTTATGGATTGGGTATCCATGTTCATGATCACACATTTCTATTTTGGCTAACTCCACTATGGTAAAGAGCACAAAGCTGTTGCAATGACATTCCCTAGGTTGTTCCAGAGGATCTAAACCTTTAGATGTGAGAAAAATAACCTAATTTTATTTTTATTTCCACCTATCATCAATAATATATAGGTGTTACTCTTAAATGGAAAGTACTCTCATGACGTCACCATTTAGGTTTAGGCTAATTATATCAAAGGTAATGTTGTCAGGGTGAGATATCTTCCATTTTTAGCTCTTCAAACTCACCTTATTCATGTGCATAGCTTATTTCATCATTATTTTCCTCTATTTATTCCATCTTGAATGATAAGATGGGTGTCACACTACTATAAATGAGTTATCTATCCTCTCAAGTTAGTTTTCTAAGTGTAGGAACAATAAAATATGATAAGAATGTTTTGGATGCATAGCAGGAATCCTCTTAATCTAACTATTCCAATTCATCTATTTCATCTTCTAGTTGATTTAAATATTTTTATAATGTTCCTTATTGTGTGTGTAGCTCACTAATATTCCAATTTTTAGTGAATAGGTGAATTTAAAAAACTATTGCTTATTTATCATCTGACTCATCTTTATCTCTACTATTAAAGATCAGTTTATGCTTATAAAATGGTACATTATCAATCAATAGGACTGTTTCAACATTCATTATCTTTTCATGTCCATAAACCCTAAGTTATGAATTTTAGATCATGGTCTCATAGGCTATTTTAATCATTAATTTTTGATAATTTCTTGTAATAAATGTTATTAGATTAACAAAAGCACTAAAATATATGCTTAGACACTAAAATAATGCAAAAGAAACTATTGACTAAATATTATATTAAAATAATTACATACGTTAAATTAACATGCAAGGTTCTCATTTATCATAGGGAGGTTTGGATGGTTATGTTCTTGAGGCAATGCTTCATTATAAAGTACAAAGTGGTCTACTAGCTATCTTAAAGGCAAGTAAAATGAAGGATTTGGGTGTAAACAACTAGCTATCTAAGTGAATAAAATGGGTCCACATAATAATCATGTGACATTGACTGTTTTTCAATTATGAAATACTTTTGGTAAGTCAACATCATATATGTGAGAGAAGATGAGGTCTTTCGAATAAACATAATGATAAAGGAATACAATGTTTTAAGGTAAACATTAATAAGGACCTCTTTCTAGTTGTAGGAATAGGTCTTTTAACCTCTTATATAACTCATGAAAGTGAATTTTAAATGTGCTAATGGATTGATTTCACTCCCTATGGGTTGTATAAAATTTTTATTACAAGGAAATAGGGTTGATGGGCACACTAGAGTGATTAAAAATAGGTTTTAAAAGATATCCCATGAGATAATTCACCCATCTAGCAAGCCAAAGTACCAGTTATATACATCCTTATCCATAAAATAGGGAAATATCCAACAAGAAGCATCTTCATGTTATATTTGTGTCTTGACTATGGCATCTTTGAATGCTTTAATGTGTTATTTTGTCACCCAAATACCACCATGTGTGTATTTTTGACAAAACTCATTAGGATCTTTGGGAAAGTCATGAACAGGGCCATGAATTTTCACATGTAGCCACTAACACCCATCCAAGCAAAATCCACGGGTGGGTATAAAATTTAATTTTCTAATAATAGAAAATAAAAGGTTACTTGGGGCAAAGCCTCTCAAGAGTTCAAGTTTAAATTTTATGATAAAATTTAAGTTTTAAATCTTTTGGTGGCCCTCCTAGTGCCAAACTATTTATGTGCATTTAAATCATGGAATAGGTTTAGATAAAGCATACAATGTGGGAAACAAGATTAAAATCAATGATAGGTCTAAAATTTTATACTAAGGTACTCCTTTTAGTGCCAAAAATGTTGATGTGTTATTTGGCATGGCCCACCAACATTAGGCTATCAGGGCGATGAATCTTATTAAGCCTTTCCTGAAAGGAGTCCCATGAGATAGGACTCCCCAGGGTCTTTATCTATCAAATCATGATGCACTAATATTAATGTAGTTGTGCATTATGTAATATTATAATAAATTGGTCCTTTATTGGTTTTTGAATATTTCAAACTTTATTTTTATCATTTTATGGTCCTTATTTCATTTATATGAAAATTTTAGTTTAGTGTCTTGTTCATGCATGTTTTCAGGGTATTTTAGAAAACATGAAAAACTTGTAGTTTTAGATTTTACCCATGAGGTAAAATCAACATTTATGGTTTTTGTAAATGTGAGTTTATGTTGATTTAAAGTGTTCATTCATTCCATTATTAATCATTCAATAACATGTTTACAAAATGTAAATGATCTTGCAATAAAGATAAACATTAATATCAGATTGCATTCAAATCCTAACTAACAAACTCCTAAAAAGGATAAAACAAGAAAGGGGAAAGATAAATAAAGCCTTTTATTATGTAGAAAAATAAATTCATCATGAATAACATCCATAAAATTAAACCCTCATCTAGCAAACATGTGCACAACCATTCAATGGGGCCAGTGTAAGAGTCTAAGGGAGAAGGAAGTGAGAAAAAATAATAACACCATCACCATTCAGCACATACAATGTTATTAAATATCCACAACTTCCATTAAAATGAAAAAATATTGGATAAAAAAAGTGTTCAAATTTTTATAATTAATCTAAAAAAAATTCACTAGCTATTGTGGAGAAATTTTGCTTATATGCTTTGGAGGAAAGAGAAATGAAAATTGATAAGGATATGATTAGTATAACCTGATATGTTGTGTGCACCTTGATCCAAATGGTTTTAGTTAATCCTCTTTGGTTTGGGAGGAATGACCTACAGATAAGAAAGTACTCAAAGAAATGGTTGATTAGTCAGATAGTAGGGTAGAGTGCCTAATAAGCTATATCCAAGAATCAAAAGCTTCCTTGGAGGCTATCAATACACACTTTTAAACAATCAAGTTCTGAAAGTTAAAGTACTTGCATATATCATAGAAGATATTGAAATGAAATACAAGAAGTGATTGATAAATGAATAGGTGAATTTTACTAATTATAAAAATAAATAGATTGATATTAATGCTAAATAAATCAAGTGTGGTCTAGAAAATAAGGTATGGTTCTATGATTAGGTAGAGGATCTAAAATTTTAATTTGGTTGAGGTCTAATGGGTGAAAAAAACTTGTTATTTGTTTATCTAATGGTGACCATCAGTGGTTGGGTGTGATTATCAATTTTTAGGGTGATTATTAGTAGTTGGGATAGACCATCAGTGGTTAGGGTGACCATCGATAGTTATTTTGGGTTCTAGGTATGTTTAACAAGTTTGATTTGATGAGGTTACAGAATGGAATTCTAAGGTATAGGTTTAGGTTAGGTTGATTATGAAATAAAAACAAGGTAACTAATTTTCTGAAAATAGATACTTAGTTTACTAGTTATTGATATGAAAAACAATTAAAGGATTTGTTGGTAAATCTTAGATAAATTTTGGTAGAGTAACGATGCTTGGTTGTTGGTCGATGAGTGACAGTGCTTCAAATCTCTATTATGCCTACTAGTTCACTAGAAGAACACTTACAAAAGGAAGTGCTCATGTAAGAGGCTTTGGATCTAGATGTGGATTCTTAATTTATTTGGGATTTTTTTCACCTCCTCTTCCTCTCTTTCTATAAGAAAATGGGAGAGGTGGTAGTGTAGGTTTAACAATAGGTTTAACTTGTCTAATTTTAACGTTGACATCTATTGATTCATAAGTGGATTAGGAAAGATAATTATAGAAAAAATAAGTTAGAGTTGAAGTTGGTGTTTAGTGTTTAGGTGGTGAAAACCTAACTATCGATGATTAGGCCTAACCATCGATGGTTAGGGTAAGCATCAGTAGTCAAAGTTCAAAGGTAATGTTTGGTCAAGGTGGGTTAGTGAGCTAGTTTAGCTAGTTAGCTAACTAGACTCAATTTTGTAGTTAAAGGATTGGGGAATGGTCCCTATGGGGTCCCAAAGTGGTGTAGGGGTATTTCGACATCTATAACCATTGTGTGTGGTTTTTAGTGTCTACATTTTACCATTTTTTATTATGTAATTTGTATTAGTAAGTTGAAAAACAAAAATGGATTATGGGTTGAAGATTAGGTTTCCCCAAGCATGGGAGGAGGTGTTACCCCTTAAACCAAGAATCGATGAGGTGAAACAAAATTGAGTGAAGGTTTGATAAGTGGGTATATTAGTAATGATGTGGGTGGTAGGTTGGGCACTGAAGTCTAAACATGTGCAAAAAGTGTGACTAAGTGTAATATCCAATATCATGCATTGACTATATTTCCATAGTTGGTAAAAATTAGGTAATTACTAGAAGGACAAGTGACAAGTATAACCTGTGACCGTATGTGATGGTTGGGATACACTCATAATCACAATCCTCCTTGATAAGGTTAGTGTATTCATGGGTATCCAAGGTAAGAAGTAATCCCATGAAGATACAAACTAGTCTAGTTTGTGTAAGGTAACACAAGTTTAAAAACCTATATAATATGTCAATTTAGTTGGTGTGGTTAAAAGGACAAAGGCAACGTCATCATAAAACATGTGATAGTCAGGCCATAATGGCTAGTGGTGAGGGGATGTGGTGGATTTCAATGTGGGCATAGAAAGTGATCTCCATAGGTGCACACTTGATGTGGGTATGTGCTAAAAATTTTGTGTGATAAGTTGGTGGTTGGAAGAGAGAACCTAAAAATTATGACCATTGATGGTCAATGTTGACCCTCAAAGTTGACCATTAGTAATCACCTTGACCATCGATGGTCATGTGTTAGCCTTAAAAGGGTGAGGTTAAAGAGAACACCATGGGACCTTTTGCACTCATTTGAGTAGTTTGACTTTTGAAAATGATTTTTTTGGCATTTTGTGAGAGAAAATGGGTATGGATTGCTAGTGTTTGATTGGTTGAGATTATTGATGTAGACTAGTGTTGTTGGAAAGTTGAGTTGATTAAGGATGTAACATGGATGAGAGAGGGCACATGGCTAGTTTATGGGTCCTTGGGTTCCACCTTGATATATTTTTAGGAATGAGGTAGGAATTATTGTTCAATTGATAGCTTAGTGTTAATTTGGCGAATGTATTATTTTAAATTTGCTCATTAGGATTGGTTGAGAGGGGGTGGGTATGGTTTTACCTAGGTTTAGGATTTGATAGATTTATTTAAATTTAAAGTTGAAATGGGATTTTAGATATGGATTGGCAAGGGAGGGATAGGGTAGGCTAGGTTGGAGGGTAGTTTGGGAAAAATGTTTAGGGGTTTTGGGTGTGTAGGGTTTAGATTGATTATTGATGGTAACTTTACAGTGATCATCAATAGTTATTGTCAATTGTCAGTGGTCACTACCAACCATCAATGGTTGATAAGTGACCGTCGATAGTAGTTATGTAGGGATCATTGATAGTTAGGCTCCCAACCATCGATGGTCATCCTAATCATTAGCATTCGATAGAGGTTGGAAATGTTTTAAATTTTTTTTGAATAGATAGTTTTAAGGTTAATCGTAAGAGGCTTATAGGTAAAGATTTTTATGAATAATAAATAGTGAATGATTTGATAGGTAGTGGTTAAGGGTTAGTGCAAAAGCTAGTGGTAAAATTTCAAGGAGTAAGGGTGATGAATAAATAAGGTTAAGTGTTTGAATCTTAGGGTAATAATTGAAGGCTGATAGGTAATAGTTAAAGGTGGATTATTTAGATTAGATAGGTTAAGGGCAATGATGTAGATAAGTCATAGGTATAGGTCATGGTAGGAAAATGATATGAGTTGAAGATATTATCATAAGAATTAGGTGTAAGAGGTTGATTTTGTAGGCCAAAATAGTATAGATAACTAAGTTTTTTTACTATTGAAACTTATAGTCATGGGAGAGGATTCAAATGAGGAATAAAGTTCCCCAATTTTTTGACAACATTCATTTAGGTATGATTATTGATGATGAGTGCACATAGAGTATGTGGGCCTTAGGGGTATGATGTATTGCTAACATGTATCATGTGATATGGTGATGTTAGTGGTACTCATCGAGACATGGGATATAGCCACTTATACCTTCTTATTTCCTACCAAGGAGATGACCATCCTACTTGAGGACATCCATAGGATCATGTGGCTACCCTTATGGGGGAGATGATATATCATATTAAGAGGAATGAACAAGATGAGATTATGGATTTATTATAGAGATGATATGAATTTTGTGATATGGCATCCCAAAGGTCTTCATTACACACCACTCTACCAAAGGGATAGGGATACGAGGAGGATTTTCATGATGATGATGATACCGGTGACATGTTATGCATTACCTAATTATAGTAATAAGAGGTTTCCTTATTTATTACTAGGGTGCTGGTGGAGATGTTTTTGGGTCACATAGTGTTCACATGGTTACTTATGTTGTTATTTTAGATATATGGAGAGATATGGAGCTTTTATGCCCATAGGAGATATGGGATCAATGTTGACTTTATTCTACATTATTATGTTTACGAGCACATCCAAGTTCTTAGACTGATGGGGATACCATGGGAGGGTTATGTTTAGATGTATTTTTTAGTTAGATACATGTGGTATAGGAGTGATTATGCTCTTTCAGGACCAAGAGGAGGGTCACATGATATTGACTGGTTCAAAGGCCGATTAGATGCCTTAGTCATTGGAGACATGATTTGGAGACCATATGTTAGGTTTTTGGGGTGGGCAAGAGACATATTATATCCCTATAGAGATATGAATGGATATAAGGTAGACAAGAGGGTGAGATAGAGATCATTCCATTTGATAGGATGTAGAGGAAGTTCAGCCTAATGTAGGATATACTTGGGGTATTATTGAAGTAAAATAAGGAGGATGTAGAGTTATCACTACCTACTCCACAACTAGTGCATTATTTCATTGACCATAAGAATTTGCCAATAAGGATAAATATAGATGATGTAGGTTTTATAGATGGGCATCTTGCATGATACTAATCACTCTTGTCATAGTTGATATTGGTCATGAGGATGGGCATTATCAAGATATGGATGTTGATGTCAGAGGAGATGAGAAATAGGTTTAGATGCTGGGGGATATCCTAGATGTATAGGTAGTTACCATGGAAAGGAACTAGGCATGAGTAATATTAGACACAACACATGAATTTTTCACAATAACATAGACATTGCCAAAAGTAGTGCAAGGTCAGTTGGTCACTATTATAGGTGAGAGATATCAGGTTAGGTCTTAACTAGCCTTAGTGATATAAAAGAGAGATTATCTTTGATAGATAGGGGTGGAGTACCAAAAACATTTATACTAACAAATATTATCCCTATGTAGAGATATGTAGTGACTATGGAGGAGTTGCAGTACTATAAGACCTTGGTCTTTAGACATTTTCCATATGATCCCTGATGGGGTGAGTACATGTCTGCGATTGCAAGTGGTGCTATCATGGTGACACCAGGTCAATGGGATGTATCTATAGGAGGATAGACAGGTGCAAGAGGGTAAGATATAAGAGTCAGTGGTGCACTAGGATCTTAGAGTTATGATGAGACTTGATATTTTGATGTATTACATGATTTTTATATTGGCCTATAAGCTGATGCAGTGAGATATACATTATGAGAGAGATATGTATTATTTTTACATGATGATGATTATGTGATTATATACTCATAATTTATGGATATGATTCTTTGCATATGGATTGTGTTCCATGGTTATGATTTTCATGTTGATTATTTTTTATTATGGTTATGCTCATGATCATGTGGATGTGGACTCACCTAGCTAGACATGTGATGACATATTTATTTATTCATGTTTATGATGATGTGTGATATGGATTGATGTTATGATGTAATTATGATGATAATGTGATGTGGTTTGATGATTAGGATGATGGTTTATGACATTTATGATTAAATTTATTGATGCTCATTATTTATGGATGATTTTTGATATATTGTTGACATGACGATATTGTTGTGGTGGTCATGTTAAGATTTAATGAGTATATGATTCATCATTTAGATATAGACATGTGGTGAATATGGTTTATTGTGATTATGATCATGGATGATTTATGTTATGATGTTGATATGATAATATTGTTATGAATTTTGATGGTGATATTATTTGATGTGGTTATGATTATGGTAATTTGTTTAAATTAAAGTTATACACATAAAATAAATTAAATAACAAAACTATATGTGAGAATGAGAAGATAATCAAGGGACAAATGTCTAAGTGAATATATCAACTAGTATGAGATAATAAGAAGGAGAAATAATTATTATTCTTTGATAATGATAAAAATAAACCGATGTTGGATTGGCTTAAGGAACATAAGCCCTTTGAATGCTTCACATTAGCATTCATTAGTTGGTTAAAAATGTGTCTTGATCACATTATGTCAAGTGAGCTCAAAAAATCCCTTGATTATAGTGTATGAAGGGGAGGGAGATAAAACTGGAGCCTTCTTGGGAGACTGTCATGCCTCTTCTATAGGTCACCAAAGAGCCAGTATAAACAAGTCCATGTTATACAAGGTGTATACTAATCAATGTGGGAAGTCTAATTATGAAAGTTGAGTATGGATTCCAAATTATTTTTCTTTTATTTGATTTTTATAATAGGTGATTTGTTGTTTTTTTCTTTCTTATGAGGATTAGGGGAAGTTGATTGATGCAGGAAGCTTCCAATAAATTTCTATGATTTTATAAATGCTCTACTCAGCCATCCTTCAAGGGAGTGGTCTAAGTTTTGTGTTCTTTGTCTAAGGCTTTTGATAGTTGTCTTTCATGGGAGTAGTCTACCTTGTATTGAGTAATTTTGATATGTTTTGGCATCTGTCCTTCAAGGGAGTAGTCTATGAATGTTAGATAGTGACCCATGTGGGTTATTTTGATTTTATTTTGATGTCATGGACTTGCTTATATAGGCTTAAAGGGTCACATTTTATTAAAGCAAAACTAAAATCACAAAAAGGTTGATTAGGTGTAAAAAACATTTAGGTGACAATGATCATGAGATTCCATCCTAGGAAAGGGGTATAAAGTACCATGAGAATCATGCCATGGGTAGATACATGGTACCATTGTTAAAGATTAGGCTATGGTTATGATAGATAATCACATGGTTTAGTTTTCATAATTTATCCATAAAATAGGGTGATGGATGGGGTTTGAAAGAAAGGGATGAGATTAAGTTGGATAAAAGGCGAGTTTGATCTCATTTTAACAAAAGAAAGGATGTAGATATGAAGTATTGAGGGTCTCAAGTTTCTAGGTTACCTTCAAGAGAGGACAAATGATAAGCTTATGATCCATACTTGTGCATTATGATATAAAGTCTAAGCCAATTTAAATCAAACTTGCCTCACTTGATTTTCTCCATATTGATGACATGTTGATTTTCCTTTAGTATGATTTCTATGATATTGAATTATCATACATTAAGGTGTTTATTATAAGAGTGTTTGACTCATTATTAATAGATGAAAATATGGGTGAGTGTTTCTAAATGACACTTTTCAAGTAGCTCAAGTTGGGATAAACATTCATGATGATAATCACTCTCAAAGATGAGATATTGAAAGGATATGTGAAAAGATGGAATTTAGACTTTGACAGGCAAGACAACCTCTACTCAAAACATAAGAGAGAAAGTGGTAGCACCTGTAGGGGTTAGAATTCTAGTACAAAAGGCCCATAAGGCAAAGGGGATGTGTAAATGCCAATCTTGACTAGATGCATTAGCCATTTTAGTTAGCATGTTATTGAGAGTTTTGTTAGAGTTTTCCATCTATCCATTTGCTTGAGGATGATAGGATGATGAGACTTAATTTGATACCAAACACATCATAAATATCTTGGACTTGTTTTTTTTTGAAATATTTTCCATTGTCGGTGATCATTCTTTAAGGAACACTAAAATGATAGATGATGTGATGGTTCATAAAGTCAACAATATTTTTGGCTTTGGTTGAGACAAGAGGAATAGCTTCTACCTAATTGGTGAAATATTTGATCATAGTGATGATAGAATGATGTTATTTTGAATAACGTGGGTTAATTTCATCAATGAGGTATAAACCCCATTGTAATAATGGCTATAAATATATGGATACATGAAGACTATAGCTAGGTGTGTGATGTAAATTAGTATGTTTTTGACATTTTACACACTTTTTCACATAATCATAGCAGTCTTGGTTAAGGCTAGGCTAGTAATAGCCAAGGAAAGGATGTATTTAGTGACGGCCAGGCCACTAAAGTATCCCCCATAGATTCCATCATGTGTTCCTCTAATAGAATGAGAGGCTTCATGACTATATAGGTAGTGGAAGAGGAGACCATCAAAGCCACATTTATAAATAATTCCTTCCAGTATGATATAACATGAGGTAATTTGGATAAACACTCTTTGAGAATTTCTAAAAAGACTAGAAGGAATGATGGAAAGGTTGATATAGTCAAAGGTCTACTGATACCAAAGGTCAAATTGGGTCTCTTCCACATTAAATATTGTGAGAGAGTCTAGTTTGACATAATAAGTTTGGGTAAGTCTATGGATAACAATAGATAGATTAGAGTCAAAGGGTGTAGATAGGATCTAAGAGGTGAGGGAAGCCATCATATCAACAAACTTATTCTCCTTTTGATAAGTTATGAGTCCAAGGCTCATCATGTTGATGAAAAAAAGCTATGGGGATGATGTTAAAATCCTTAGCTATTGATGGTGGAGTAGATGGTGAGGATGGGACTTCGTCATCAATGACAGTAGTGGGAAATGGTTTGGTTTGTTGTTTAGGTGGTGTGAAATCAAGGCTATGATTTTCATGAGGTTTTTATATTTTAATTAGAATCAACTCATGTGGCCTATGTTCGTATCAACCTAGACCAAATTCCTTCCAAGCACACCTATAAAGGTATGTCTAGGAAAATTGTAGTTTGTCTAGATAGGAGAAGATGGAGGTGAATGGCCAAGGTGAAAAGAAGGTGGTAGATGTATCAAGGGGTTTATCAAGTCCCCCATAAATGAAATTGGTTTGATGAGTTGAGGGCCAAAAGGGAACAATGGTTCTAATATTAGGGTCATATCTAGGTTTTTGGTCAAGATTCCCATACTCTTGGGGAGTAGGGAAAGTGTCAAGGGTCAAAAGGTGATACTCCCCCAATCAAATATACTAGAAATTTGATTTTAAAGGTTCCATTGTGGGGATTTGGGTGGAAGGAATAGATGAATTGGTAGAGGCTTCAGTGGAAAAATATGTATCCTCATATGTTTTTGGTGAAGGTTTTTTGGATGGAGGAAGGAGAACATCATTGGGTTAGTACATCATATTACATGATGTAAAGGGACTAGGGTCAGCTTCTATGGTAATAAATTAAACTTGATGCTCAAATTTGATGCACTGATGTAGGGTAGATGGCGGACAAACCATGGAATAAATCTAGGGGTGTCATAGTAAGACATTGTATTAGATATATCCTTCTACTACATAGAAGAGCTCTAGAAGGATATGGGTTCATAGGAAAATATGAAGGAAAACATTTCCTAAAGTCAAGGCCATGGTATCAATAAATGATTAGATCACTATTTATGTTTTTGACATAATGTTCTCGAGTAATTTTAGTTGGTTGTAGGCATGGGAAGAGATGATTTTGACACTAGCTCCTTTATAAATCATAACCCTCTTAATGTGGGTTTGGTTTAAATAAGTGGTAATGAATAGAGGAGGGTTTGGATCGTCTAGATAGATAGAGGGTATTTCTAAATCCTTAAAGGTAACAAGGTTGGAAAACTATATAGCTCTAAGAAAAGCTACTAAAGGTTATGGGTTTTCTATCCAAACCTCTATAGATTGCAAAACTTCTATTATTGCTTGGTGATGATGGGGTGAAGTATTAATTAGGTCATACAAACTCATTTTTATTGGGGTTTGGTGAATTTATTTTAGAACTACCTTTTGGATTGATTCAGATGGGTTAGAGTGAGAGGGTCCCAAGATGGACACTTTGGGCTTGGTTAAAGTTAGGGGTGCTTGGTTTTGACCGAGTAATTTGGTGGTGGAAGAGAGATATGTCCATTAAATAGACACCTTATCTTTTCCCTTGTTCTTGGGCTGATCTTATGATCATGTGACCACATGGATAGTATAGAATAGGGGAGGAGTTAGGTTGGATGATTTCTTCAATTCCTCTTCATTCTAAGGTGAGAGTGGTGGAGTAGGCAGGTATTGTTTGATGGTTATTCCTTCTTGGATCAATATTAAGTTCACAAAAGGATTATTTGATAATAAGTCATCTTCATGATATAGCTAATGGGATATCACTTAGAGATATTTTTAGTTATTTATGTCATGCCCAAGTGTCATATGGTATGAACATACTAATTTTTCATTGTACCAAGATGGTTTAAGAGTATGTGGGTCAAATGGTTTGATAGGTGGCCAAGTTAGGAAAGATGGTTGTAATAACCTATGTAGGATGGCTGCAAAAGACTCAAGTAATGGTGGTAAAGGTATAGGGATCTCAGGTTTGGTAGTTGAGGTGGAAGCCCTTTTAGGAGTGGGCTTGGTGGTAGAGGTTTTAGGTTAAAGAGTGTTTTTGGTAGATAGTTTCAATTTTGGTAGAGAGGTTGATAGTTTGGGGTTAGAAGGTTTTGGGGTAGACATTTAGGAGATAAGAAATTTGTTTATAACTAATTGGGAGATAGGAAGTATGTTCATGGGTGGCAAGGTGAAAATAGGTGTGGGTGAAAATAAAGTGATGGTGTAACCAAAAGTGGTAGTTGGGTTTTGTTTGGGATGGTTGATTCCCGATTAAGGTAGAAGGGTGAGGTCTCAAAATAGAGGGAAAAGTGGAGAGGGGAGGTAGAGTTTTGTTTTTTTGGGTTTCTAGGTGGTTTTACCATCTTGGTTGGCTTAGCTTGGGGATTGTTTGATAGGTTTAGTGGGCTTAGATCCAAATTTACTAACAAGTGAGTTATGTTATGAGTAGGAAATATGCCAAGGTTCTTGGTGGGTTTGGTTGGGATGGTAAGGGGTGATTTAGTGACTTTGGGTGAGTTTGGTTTTAATGGTGTTATTATAGTTTGATGGGTAGAGATGTATGATGGCTAGGTTGTGGTGATAGTGGAAAGGGTGGGTTTTTTTTATGGTGAAGGCTCCTACTTTGTTCTATATAAGATTCTAAGATGTTTTCAAAATGTGGCTCAATTTAGGTTGGGCTTAGATATGAATTCTAATTTTTTAATAAGTCTAGAAAAGGGTTTATAGATAGGTCTAAATCCCTCAGTAATGGAATCAAAGGATAAACCCAGGGGTTGAGTGGGAGGAATTATTACCTCATCCTTTTCCTAATTAAGAGGTTCTAATATTTAGGAAGATAACTCTTCAATAGGAGGTGTAGGTAAATTGGTTTCTTCCTTAGGAGTGATTGACAAAGGAAGAGTAGACTATTGTATGATTGAGGAAAATGATGAAGTGGGAATGGTTTCCTCCTCCTCTAATGTGCATATAGAAGAGGAGGTTAGTGAATCCACTACCTTAAAAAATAGAGTGGGGGAAGAGGTGATTTGGTTGATGGTTTTCTCAGTAGTGAGTGCACCAAGAACCATATTAATAGTATGGGCCTCATGAGTATGAGAATATTTTGCTTTGTTTTTTTTATTGGTAGAAGGAGAGTGTTTGTGAAATTATTGTTTGAAGATGTCAAGTGATTGGTTTGAGGTGCATTAGGGTTATCTAGTATAATTCCCCCCTTATCAATGAGAGTTTGGATAATGTTCTTGAAGTTATTAAACCTATTAAAGTCATGGCTAAGGACTTGGTGGGAGGTTCACAATTCATTCTCCTTTTACTAACTAGGTATAGGTTAAGAAGTATCGAATTGCTACAGAAGCTTGATGAGGGGAAGCTGTATGATATTGTCTTATAACAACTTCTCCAAGACTAAAGCATATGACTCTCCAAGTGGAGTAAATTTCCTCTAGGTATTGTATTTTGGGTTCTTGGTATTTTTATTAAAGGAATTGGAAGAGTTAGATTCATTGACAATGGGCAGAAGGGTGCTCTTAAGGACAACAACATTCATAGTTCCCTTGTTTTTGGGATTAGTGTTGGTTTGGTTATTGGGTTTGGAGGAGGACTTATCATTTAATTTGAAGGTAGAAGTCTTATTTATCAATTTTAACTTCCCCTCATCAATGTCCCTATTCTCTATTTTTCATGCCATGGTGAAAGATTCATCAAGGTTCTAAAGCTTTGTATGCATAAAGTAGAGGAGATGTGTTTGGTGTAAGCTTGGGGAAAGATTTTAATCATCTTGGGTTTTGGTAGAGAGGATATTTGGTTTATCAAACTTCTCTAATGGGTTATGAAGTTAGCAATTGATTCATCATAAAATTTGTAAATGAAATAGAGATCGGTGATGGAGACTTTATTATAGATTTTTATAGTAAAATGATCTAAGAAAATTTAGGCTAGATGGGAAAAAGAAAAGAGGGAGTGATTTACAATATCACTATACCAATCTAGTGTCAGACCTTATAGAGACAGGGGGAAGGTATGAAGAAAGAGAAAATCATCATAGGAAATCATATATAACAAATGCCTAAATGATCTTGGGTGCTTTTGAGGGTCCTCCTTACTCTAAAATTTAGAAAACTTAAAAAGTTCCCATTGAGGAGCTTATGGTCAAATAGGGACATATGGGTGAATTAGTTCATTATAGATTTGTTCAGATGAAAAAATATTATCAGCTCCATAAATGGATGACTCCAAAGTATTCATTTTGTGCATATACATTTTGACAAGGTCGATTTGGGGTTGTGCACCCCCATAGTTATAAGGTAGATTATGTTGGGTTTGGGAAAATTTAACATATGTATAATTGGTGAGGGGTTAAGACGTTACCACATATTGGTATGTGGACATGGGTGGTTGGGATGATGCCACATATGAGTACATGGATATAGGTGGTTGGGTTGATGGTAGAGGTACGTACCCTTGTGGGTTAGGGGCATAGCTTGGGTTTGGTGTAGTGGGCACTTGTTGAGAGATTAACATGGGTTGGGTAGGAGGTATGGTTAGGTTAGTAGATAAAGGGTAGGTGGTGACTTTGGTATTGATGGGTGGAAGGATAAAAGGTATGGGAACCACCAAACTCTAAAAGGGAGTGGAGGTAAGTAGGTTAGAAATGGGAAGAATGGTGGTGACACTGGCAGAGGGTAATCTTAGGGTAAGGGATGTGTTAAATCCCAAAGGTTAGGTTTTTTCTTATATTAATAGGGCTATAAGTTGGGGAAAAAGGTGCTTGGGTATTTCTTGGTTTAGTGAGTTGGTTTTAGATGGTGGTATCTAAAGGATTATGGGTAGAAGATGATGCCTAGGTGACTAGAGGTTGAGTGGAGATGGTGGCGATATAAGTGTCACCTATAAGGTAGGGTGGCATGCCATAGGGTGGGTCAATAGGTAGAACTGAAGTAGGGATATAATGAGATATGGTAATGATAGGGAGCTATGGGGTTGTTATATAGAATGGTGGAAAAGTTTGAATCACCTTGGGTAATTGTCTGAGGGATGGTAGGACTCCTAGAAGGATGAGGATAACTTTATGCATCCAATATTTACTCTGTGGATGAGGGAGAAGAAGAAGATGGATGATTAAGAGGTGGGTCTTAGTTTGATTTATTTCTCATTTCTTGCTTAGTTAAAACCATGCAGATAAGTAAAGGAGGAAAATACAAGTAATCTCACAACTCAAACAAAGAGAATACAAAAAAAAGTAAAGGAAAAAAAACACACACTAAAGCATGTTAAATCCTAAGTTTTTTAGTCTCTCTTGTGGTTTATGCCTTAAGATTTAAGAATTATGTGATCTAACTTGGATTATATAGGAGGTACTAGAAAAGATGGTTTTAGGTTGTGTTTAGGACCTTAAAGGGATCTGTATTGGAAATTAGTACATGGCATGATATTGGGGCCTACCCCCTCACTTCACACACTACAATGATAAGGGTGTTAGGTGCTTAGCCAAGAAATACCGATTGTTAGAGATTATACTCAACCATAGAGCTAAGTTGGTTTTCCCCTTGGTGATTAAATCCAAGTAGGATGGTTGAGAAATGTGACTACTAGGTAATGAAATCCCATTTGTGCCTTATGTCAATGTTTGATACTTTATTAGATGTGAGTGGTTTAGTCTTGTGTGTGTGACAAGAGTGAATCTATGATTGAATTACTTTGATTTAATTTAAACTATATGAGCTAAAGTTTTAAGAAACTAATGTATGTAGTTAATTTTAAGCCCAAAATGAAATTTTGATTTCATTATATGAGTAAAAAATAAGAAGTACATAAATGCAACTATGAAGCAAAAAAAATACTCAAGGGTCTGACTAGGCATACCAAAATGTTTTAGAGAAATTTTTATTCATTTATTTGGAGGAAAGAGAAGGGAAACTTGAGGAGGGTATGTTTATTAGAACTTGATATGTTGTGCACACGTTGATCTAGATGGTTGTAGATACTCCTCTTTAGCTTGGGAAGAATGACCTATATATAAGAAAACACTCAAATAAATGGTTGATTAATTAAATAGTAGGGTGGATTACCTCATAAGCTAGATCCAAAAAACAAGACCTTCTTTGGAGGCTATCAATCCACACTTTAAAAAAATCAAGTTATGAAAGATAAACTACTTGCATATATCATAGAAGATATTGAAATGAAATATAAGAAGTGCTTGATAAATGAATAAATGAATTTGACTAATTATAACAATAAATAGATTGATATTAATGACAAATAAATAAAGTGTGGTTCAAAAAATAAGGCAAGGTTCTGTGATTAGGTATAGGATCTGAAATTTGGATTTTATTGAGGTTTGGTGGGTGAAAATAGTTTGTTATTTGTTTGTCTGACAGTGACTATTAGAAGTTGGGTGTGATTATTAGTGGTTAGAGTGACTGTCAATAGTTGGCATAAATCATCAATGGTAAGGGTGACTGTCATTGGTTACTTTCAATTCTAAGTGTGTTTAAATATTTTGATTTGATGAGGTTATAGAATGGAATTCTAAGATATAGGTTTGGGTTGGGCTGATTACGAAATAGAAAAAAAGTAACTAATTTGCTAAAAATAGATACTTAGCTTTTGGTTGTTAATTTGAAGAATAGTTGAAGGAGTTTTCTATGAATTGTGAAGCAATTTCATCAAAGTAACAATGTTTGGTTGTTAGCTAATGAGAGTCAATGCTTCAAATCTTGTCCATGCTTGTTGGTTCTCTGGTTCATTGGAATAACACCTACAAAAGGAAGTGCTGATGTAAGAGGATCTAGATCTAGATGTGGATAGTTGATTGATTTGGGATCTTTTTTCACCTCCTCCTCCTCCTCTCTTTTTATAGTAAAATAGAAGATGTGGAAGTTTAGGTTTAACAATAGATTTAACTTGTCTAATTTTAACCTCAACATGAATTGATTTGTGAGTGGATCAGACAAGCTAATTATAGAAAGGTAAATTAGAGTTAAAGTTGGTGTTTAGTGTTCAGGTAGTGAAAACCTAGCCATCGATGGTTAGGCCTAACCATTGATGGTTAAGGTGACTATCGGTGGTTGAGGGTCAAAGGTAAAGTTTGGTCAAGGTGCGTTAGTGAGCCAATTGAGCTAGTCAACTAACTAAACTCAAATTTGTGGTCAAAGGGTTGGGGGATGGTCCCTAGGGGATCCTAAGGTGGTTTAGGGGTATTTCTACATCTAAAATTGTTATGTGTGATTTTTTAGTGTCTACACTATCATAATAGGAAAAGAGCAAAGAGATGGAGATAAAAAATACAAATTAGTTTGTCTAATATTCCTTTGTGGGGACATAAAGAGCCAACCCTTTAACTATCAAAATTAGCCAATATGTAGAAAACATATTCTTCTAAGGAGAGGATTTTCCCTCTAGATCACCAATAACTATCATCAATGCACCTAAATACCTCCCTTCTTTCATTCTCCTAAAAAATAGCCAAATTCACTATTCAAAACCTCAAAATACACCCAAAAAAAAGTCAAAATTTATAATTAAAAGCATGAATAGTAAAATAACACACAAAAACGTGAATAGGTTTTATCTCACAAAACAAGGCAAACTGGAAGGTACCATTGCATTTAGGCAAGATTCCCTTTTTTTGAGATGTAAACGATTCAAAAAACTAACTTTGAGAACTCAAGTTATTACTAAAAAATCAACTTGGGATCAAACATTTTCCCAACAGACCTAATTAGGATTTTTGAGGCATCAAGTTTTTAAATTGCACTTTTTAATTTTTAAGCTCCTAGTTCTAATCAGGCTTTGAAATCCCAAATAGAATTGAGTATTACTTTTTAAGCAATATAGATCTAATCAAGTCTTAATTTTTTAATAAAACTAGCCTTTTGGTAGGAAAATTGATTTAGGATCCCTAAAACTTAATCAAGGTTAGGACCCCTAAATAGGTCTTGGCTCCAAGATCATAATGTCTACCATAAATTTAAGGGTTCAAATCTTGGTTAGAAAGGATAGAGTGGGGGGATAGCTATGACCTAATTGGGATACCCACCCTTGATTGCAACTTATAATGATGCCACTAAAGTCCACTAACCTATTCGAGCTTTAAATCTTGATGAGTTTTATCAAAATTTCAATGTTACCACTAACACCTAAAAGGGGAATGTTTCTTATATAAAACAATATAGTACCTTGAGCAATAAACTAGACCTAAATAGGTAAAATGTTTGGTTAATAAAAACATCGATGCCATAAAAAATTCATGACCTAATTGAGATTTAAACTTATAGATAGCATATTAAAATGTGGGATTATAACTTACATACCTAGTTGGGGTTTTAATCCTATAAAGAAAAGTATGAATTTCAAATGGACCTATGAGATCTAATCATAAAAACCAACTCTAAATATAATTGTAATCGTCAAGTGACATCCCTCTAGACCTAATCAGGATTAGACATCTGATTAGAATTAGACAAGGCCAAAAAGAATCAGATAGACCTAATTAGGGCTTTTAAAACTAATTAGATATATATACTTAGTAAAATTTGATCATTTATAGACAAACCTTTTTGGATAAATAGGCAAGACTTTCTTAGACTTAGAAAGAGTGATAACTCGGTCAAGGAATCATTTAGAGACCAAGTTTAAAATATGAAAATGACTCACACAAGCTTGGTCATCTCACCAAGACATTGCATATATATTTAAATGGAATTTAAATAAACTTGAACCCCCAAATTATTTTTAGTAAGATGACAAAACCAAAGAGTGGGTCTCAACTAGAATACAAACGTGAAGTAACACTTTTCTTCAAGGCTATGTTTTATATGAAACTTTTTTTATCAGACTTGAAAGTAATAATGGGATAGGTTTTAGGGGATATACTGGCATATAAACTAAGATCAACTCATGGATTAGGCTGAAAGAGTTAAGTAATACATGTTTCAAATGTAAATTGGGAAGTCAAAACTCTACTTTGACTCTAAGTCCCTTATACAAAGTTTTCTCACACAAACATGGTCTTTCCAATGGTAATGGTTATAGGTATTGATTTGAAATGTAAATTGAGACAAGCTACTAAATCAACATGATATTATTGAGACCAATGAGTCATGAGCACAAACACGAGTGACTGTAACATCGAAAATAGGTTCCCTAATTCTTGTAGTAATTAAGGTGTGTTGATAAAGTAACAACAATAGTGACCATGATTTATCCTCTTTATAATCTAATAAATGGGCATATAACAATTAGATAATCCTCAAGTTCTCCTATAATCACTACCTATAGGATAACATGGTATCTAAATAAATTAGCAAGAACTTGTTAGATGTAATTAAGAAGATCTTAGAAAAGAACCCTAGGGATTGGAATAATATTTTAAAATTTGCATTATGGTCTAATAGGAATATAATTAAAGTCTCAACTAGGCATGTCTCCATCCCACCTCATCTATGGACAAGACCCTATCTTCCCTATGAACTTGAGAATCCCAACCTTGAATTTTATGAGTTACTACCTAGAAACTAATGATAAGTTAGAGGTTCAAATCCTAAATTTGATACAAATCAAGGAAAAAAGTGATGCAGTCCTTTTTAAATTTGTCAATAACCAATGATTCATCACGTATTTGTTTGAAAAATTATCCAAATTAAAATTCTTTAAAATAGCCAATTTAATCTTTCTCTAGGACAAGGCTCACGAGAAAATGGGACACCATGATAAGTTTTATGACTTGTCATTTGGTTAGTACCAAATTTATGAAATATTAGACAATAATGCACTCTCTCAGGTGTCTAACTAACAAGGATGTCTCATTTATTATCAATGTGTAGTTCCCCAAACATTAATTCCAAGCTTAAATTGGCCTATCAAGCTCATGTAAATAGATTCTCTTTTCTTTCCTACTTTTTTTTGTTGTTTCTTTCTTTCATTTTTAGTTTGACCTCTCATTTTATATTTTTTTTGGTCTAGCCTATTTTTTTCCCCTGTGAGTTCTTTATTGATCAAATAATGAGGACAATGGTTTGTTTGTAGGTAGCACAAGTGATATTTTAGTGTGTAATTAGTTTGTCGCTTAATATTAGTTTTTTGAATCAATTTATAAATTTTGGGTTGTCATGTGCATTTTGATTTTTTTTTTTCATTTTTAAGTGAGTTTAGTTCATCTCTTTGGCCTCTAAATATATTCTCTTGAAACCATGCCAAAAAAATCATATTTTAATTGTGTTTAGGTTTTTTTGGATGAACATATTATAGTTAATATCTAGGGCGAAAATCCTATATTTATTACTTTTATTTTCTATGGTTGTCACCAACCCATAATTGAGATAGTAAAAATAAAGAAAGAAATATAAAAGAGAAATAAAAATAAAACCAATTTCTTAAAAACTCAACTCATGGGCATTTCAAATAACCTTTACTGGGGATATGGGTGCCTACTTGATAGTAGAAAAAGGCTTTGAGTGGGATTTTATAAATATTTATTAATTATATGAATGCTTATATAGTAGTAGAGCAATGCCCAAACATACATTCTCAAGTAATAATTAACTATATCAATGGTTGAATCCATAATAGTTACTCCTTGAAAGTTCCACAAAGGGGTAATTTTATCATATGTACACACCAGGTCAATGAGAATATCAAAATTGATCTAGTATGAATTCAATTATTTTTCTCTCTTGGATTTATTCATGTTTCATGCATGGTCTTAAAAAGATATTTTGGGTTCTTATAAATATTATCTAGTTTTAAAATAATTAGGATTATTTTATAGTAGAGTCATTGTATGTTTTTGCTTACACAACATGGCCTAAATCATCCAGAATCATAGAACCCATTGTTTTCCTTTTTTGTTGATATTGCTTGTTATTGTAGGCTAGTTTTTATTAAACTCTCAAGTTGCCTCAGTAATATATCTCAGTTTACATGTTGAATCAGTTCCCAATACCACCTCATTTAAATAAACCATGTCCATGTGAGAAAATTTCATAGAAATCACTTAGCACAAAATTAGAGACTTGACCACCTAGGTTTCCTCTAAAAGTTAATATTTTTGTCTCTATTGAGCCACTCCAAGGGGTAATTTTGGTTTGTGTGATATATTAACCTATTAGAAATATCTCATTGATACAACCAAGCTCACGTAAGAAAGTTTAATATTTTTCACTCTGTATAAAAATGGGTTTCTAGTGCATTTTTTACACTTAGAATATCTTATCAAAAATTTGTTATACACCCTATCTAGGTCTATTGTCAATGTTTATGAAAATTTATATATTTCAAGACCTAATCATGATTTTAGTTCTTTTATAGGGCATTATGTTTCAAAATTCATGTTCCCTTTATTAATTAGACCTTCTCTTTTGATTAGGTCGTGCCTTGAAAAAAAATTATGTTTTAGTTGTAATCAAGGTAGTCAACCTCGATTAGGTCTTGCATGGGGTGGTCAATGAGATTATATGTTTATTGGTCCTTATAGCCCACTTAGGTCTTAGTGTTTTGTTGAGTAATTTTATATTTATTTTAGACCTTCATAGTCTCATTTACATCTTGGAAGATTACGAAGTGAGTATTTTATTCTATTCGAGGAGTGACTTAGTCTTGGGGAGCATTAATAATTCGCCACATACCTAGACATTTAAAAAAATCTAACTGGGTCTAATGCTTTAAGCCTATGACTAAAGTACTATTAATTAGGTTGTAGACCCTAACCAATTTTACGATCCCATACATTTCAAATTTCACTATGTTGTGGCCAACACACTGCCTTTTCTTTGAAATGGGGGACCCCTCTAAAAATTTCACAAACCAAATATTCAAAAGTCTCCCTTTGTTATCATCGGTAACACTTTCTCAAAACTTTAAAATATACATCACCTTTATTTTCTTCAAGCAATAACATAGCTTTTTGAAACTTTTCTAAAAATAGCTAAGTAAAGTTTGTTCATTTTTAGATTATCATGGCATTAACATTGTAGGTAAAATTTCACAAAAAGATGTTCCCAGAGTCTAATTACCTTCCTAGGGAAAAAAAATCATTATCCTTCATAGAAAATTGAATGTATGATAGGTAATATTTAATGAAACATTTTATTTTTGTCTTTCTTACTTCATTTTTTCATGAATCTTGTAGAGATTAAACTAATGTGGAGTTGTCGTGTCATTTGGTGTCAGACAGGCTAGTCTCCCAAACCTATCAAATATGTTAGAGTCTAATATATCCCAATTTTGGAATCACAACCATTAAGATGGGGGGTGAATAAATGTCCTCAAACAATCCTTTCTTTCCACCTAACATGAATAACATCTCAAGCTAATATAGTGATCAAGCAAATCATAGAGAGGTAGTCACATAAAATATGAAGAAAAATATCAATACATGAACACAAGAGATATGTGGGAAACCCTCATGGGGTATAAAACCCACTAAAACACCACTTGGACTATAGTATTATAAGAAATTAATCAAGATTTAGTGAAGCATTAACCCCACAAGGAGCACCAACCCCTCACTAGTCAAAAACCAACTCATCTAAGTCTTTAGAAAGATCCAACTTAAAATAATGCACCCACCACCTAAGTGACTCAGTACCAACTAATAAACTTCAAGAACACTTCTTAAATATTTAAATCTCTCAATCCATCTCACAAATCACCAACTCAGCCAAGATCAACTTGATCACGTCAAGACACCTTATTCCTCAACTAATAGATGGTGACCTTTTTTTAGGTATTTATCCTCTCAATATAGATTCCACTCATTTTCATACACCAATAAAAAATATTTTATGCATCTCAATATTCAATCAACTCATTAATCTCTTCTCAATATTTTACCCCTCTCAAAATAGCCTCTAGGCTTCTTTGCTCGAACATGTCTCTTACTAGGCTTATTAGGTCAACTAAACCTGCCATTCACATTTAGAACTCCTATTGTATATTCATGAATGATCCTTTTCTCCCATTTTATGGTCTAAATTACCTAATTTTTCTCCTCAAATATCTCTTTTCTTTGCTTTCTCTCTCATTTCTCTTACTTGTCCAAAGAGGCCTATTATGCCTTGTACTTATATAAGACTCTTGCTTCCACCCTCTTTGGTCAGCCAAATAACTCTACATACTTGGATCACCCTTGAAATATATTAATACACATTTTACACATAATAATAGTATCACCATCAGGTCATCCATAGTTACTTATACCTCAATTATTTATTAGGCCTACTTAGAGACCTAATGCATTAGGTGTATCTTCTCCATGGAATAACTTGGACCATTACGGCCTAGATAGCCCTCACCAAAGTCCTAAAACATGTAAAAAAATTCATTGGAAACATATAATTACCCATTTAATGCTTAATAAGTCACATATCCTTTGCCTACCTCATGATAGCTCCATTAGGACTTAAAGACCTATTAGGCTTAATTACCCCAAAAAAATTATCTATAACTATATAGCTCAAAATCCTTGTAGAAACACTTTGAAGGAACAATAAACATATGTATGGAAACTTTATGACCTAAAGGTCATCATAAAATCCATTATACATCTTCTATCAGGATCCAAACACTTATAAACACTTATTCAAAAAGCTCACTTTGATCTGCCAGAAAGCTCCAAAACACAATCAAGAACCTTTGACTATTAACAACTATACATAAAATTTATAAAACTAAAAATGAATGAATAATATCCCAAAGAAATTATAAGACATCACAAAATTCTTGGTACACTGACAAACTGATCAAAATGACATAGGAACATCATTCTCACTCACATATAAAAAACTACCTGTAGCTTCAAAAATATAGTCATGAAGAATGTTGTCTTTGGATTATACAAGATAGCTTACAAGACTTATTATACACATTAATAGTTCCTATGTGACATATATACCATCCTATTATACACACAGACACACACACACACACACACACACACACACACACACACACACACACACACACATGTATATATGTATGTATGTACATACATACATACATACATACATACATACATACATACATACATATATATATATATATATATATATATATATATATATATATATATATATATATATATCATTGGTTTTGGTGTCAATCATTGGTCTTGAATACCAATTGGTTAACCATCTCTATCACAATTCTCACACAACTAGATAAGCCATTTTGGATTCCATATTAGAATTCATTAAAATGATTATAAAAATTATATAAATCATGGATAGGTATTTTGGGTTATAAAAAACAATATAATATTCATTAAATACATAATCGAAGTGTATATATTCTCCAACTCATCAATCTCACTTACTCAGAAAGATCATTCTGTCTTGTGAACCAATCAAGGTAAACATGCATTCCAACACCTATGTATACATAATAAATATGTCATGATGAATGATTATTATCCTTATATATCTTTATAACATATCAAAATACAAATATATAGAGGTCAAATGGTAAATATGAAATATATATGCCAATATCTGAACCTTACACCTTCATTGTCACCTCTTCACTAGATAGGTCATCTTATGAACAACATTTGAAACATTTTAAATGAAATAAAAGGAAACCAACCAATATTTAAATGTGTTATAGGTATTTAAAAAACCTCAAGCAATTGTATATATTCCTAATACAATTCAAATTTTCCCTTTAAATGTGTTATAGGTATTTAAAAAACCTCAAGCAATTGTATATATTCCTAATACAATTCAAATTTTCCCTAAACTCATTCTCACTCCTGCCTAGTTTTCTCACTATCTTCCTCACTAGGATGTTTTAGAAATAGGCCAACTTCCATTAAAAATTTAGAATATTTGAATTATATAACCTAATTATAAATAATAATTGGAATGATACATAATTTTAAATCTTTAACCTCCATCCATTTTTATTATTTAACTTGGCCAACCTTGTCTGTTATACCAAATTTATGAGAAACAAGTAATTTCCTATAGCTTTCACTCACTCTCATAAACACTAAATTCCACATATAGGGACATTTAATATTAATATATATGATAAAATCATCAAAATATCCTTACTAATCCATTCTAGTAACTCAAAAACAAAATCTTTACCATCAGGTCACTATAAGGACTTTTTGAGGGTTTTAGACCAGTTTCCATTATTAACATTTTTCATAAAAATTTGACCCTAAAACCAAATAATAATGCTTTTAAAAAATATTTAGGACCATTTTAAATCTCTCCCTAATATCTCAACTTCTCATTCAATAGTCACACATTCCAACAAGCATCAAAAGTTCCTTCTCAGGTCTTCATCTCTCCATTCTGCATAGATAAGAGACATCAAGACATAATTTTCATGTTTTCTCCTTCAAATCAAGACCTAAAGCTTCATGATAACTATTTAAAAAACCTATCACACCTCAATCAATTCTTACATGATCTCAAAATCCTCTAAATATGATCAATATACCTCATCATGCCACATAGGGTCTTAAGATAAGGTCCACGATAAGACCACTAAAGAATAACATACCCCTTTAGCTCACTCTGAGAGTCATGTGGCTAAATAAACACCTTTATCATATGTTATAACATTTAATTTAATAAATTTAGGTACATATACATCCATACCAACATCATCATACCTCTTCAAGCTATATCCATACTTGAGAACTAGTCCATTCAAATAGACCTACTAGGTACCATACCACTTTGAGATCTTCATTCCACTATAGATGCACTATAAAAATAATTATAATTCCAAACCAACTCATTAATTATTATATACTACTACACATCTCCTCAAAATCCTTATCTCACTCACTTCACCAAGCTTCACTATACATGCCTTCACTAAGATAAGACTAGGCTTTGTGAACACCTTATCCACAAAGACTTGCTTCTTATAAACTTAGTCAATTAATGACCTTATAAAAAAAATTCAAATAAATACTCTTTTATTGATGATATTATAATATCAATAAAAACAAATCATTGTTCATAAGCTTGTCATATCTCAATATTTTGTCAAGACCTTGTGTAGAACTCAAGAACCTACTAGATCATGTTTAAGCCATCATGATCACTTACCATGAAAATTAACAAGATCACCTTTGAGAAATAAATGAAAATTAATTACCTTTTAAATCAATGACAACATCACTATATCAACACACTAATATGAACATACCTCAACACCCAACTGAATGGGACCTAACCACGTCATTTGGGGATAGAAAGGCTAGTCCCCTAGACCTGTCAGAGATGTCAAAGACTAGGAGATCCTGGTTGAATAATATCTCATTGCATAATTTAGGGAAAAACTTATAATCCCTTAGATCTATCAAATATGTTAGATCCTAATAGATCTCAACCCAAGGGGAATTTATTGCATCATCTAGTCTGAGGAGGAACTAGTTTCCACTTGTGAACTGGGAAGCTTAGAATAAAGTATGAGTGGTTAACCAAGTCCAATTGGGGTATGCCACATGTCCTTCGGTGACATGTCACCTATTATATGGGAAATTTATATAGTTAAGATCCATGTTTATATGTCTACCATGAATGGGAGTACCAATCAATAGATGACACATGTCAAAAATCAAGATCTGAATGAGGGAGGTAACTTCATTCCTACAATACACTAGGCATTAATAGAATGGGAATTTGGACCCAATTGGATAGTTTAAAAAAAATCCAATCACCATTTATATATTTGACTAGTGATAGAGGATCATGGGCTCCAAATTCAATTTAGGATATAGAAGTGAAAGGATAAAATATTTCCACCAACTCAAATTCAAATTCACAACAAGTGAGCTACTAAACACCACTAATGTAGGGATATATGTGCATATGATTATAAATCCTAAAGGAATCCCATTAATGGTTACCATTATTTCCATTGGATAAATATCACACTTATTACTTTCAAATATACATAAAGCCCATGTATCCTATTCATCTGATGCCCAAAAGCTTCATAATTTCCCCTCTATCTTACTCTGATGTTTACTACATACTCTAACCTGAAGGCATATCCCAAGTACCAAGATGCTACCTTTCCTATTGGTTTAAATGGGTAAAATCACTATAATGACATATTCAAATTAATTGATTGGGTCCCCAAGTATTTTGTCAATGTTGATGATAAGTTGGCTGAATATGAGGATGCCCTTTAGTCCTACAAAAGATATGGACTTCATAGAGTTGAAACTAAATGTAATGAATTACACTATGCTGACCTAGTGAGAGACATCCTCCATAAGTCCATCCACATGAAAGATACTATAAATTATTAGTATGTTCACCCACATCTTGATATTAAATTATTGATATATCTAAAATGCTTTCAAGGCATACTATTCCTTGTTGGACTTATTGTTCTCATACGATGAAATGACAATGTTGGTTTTGATGAATGATCACTAGATCTATGATTTCCTCTGTGAATAGGCTAAGAACCCTAACTCAAATTGGTTTGACAAGGAAAACATCAATGCCTACATAGCCTATAACTTTTGAGAAGATATTTTAGTAAGTATGATCCTACTAAATCAATTTTTTAGGGGTTCAAATTACCAACACATCAATGAGTTATGGGTGCCCCTAATACACATGATCTTGAATCATTATGACACCCCGAACCTTGGAGTCTTGATCAACTTCAAGTTTTTATATGACATCATAAATGCCTAGAATGAGGGTGACTTCTACATGATGAGCTACCTATTCGATGTCATCTATGGGACACTCACATTCAACCCATTTATGTTTCCTACTTAGGTTCTTGGTAGAACAATTTTCCATGTGGTTTTCTACAAGATCTATGGCTCCCAATTCCCACAACATGTTTGGGATGTTTATGACTAATTCTACCTAGTGGTTTACCAGATGGTTAATGAATCCCCCATGACTCAAATCTTAAAGATAATTTGGGACTCCATCATAGATATAAGAGACTACTAGATGTATAAAAATGGCATAGTTATCTAATTTTTGGGATTCCTCCAAGACCACCTATACCTACCATACTATGTGCCTTATTACCTAGTAGAGTATGAGATCACCTATCAGCTGGTGAATAGCATATTTGAATTTTGTGTATAATGTTAGTAGAATGTGTGTCCACTATTCTTGATCACCATATGAGGGAAAATATACAATAACCTCCCCTCCATATAAAATATAGCAGTCGAGTGAGACTCCTTCACCCTTTAAAAATGCAATATTTGGTAGTGGGACCTAAAATAGGTGATTTAGGCACACACGACATAATATTAAACTCAATCCAACATCAATTATATCCATTATGATAAGGATGCTTATGATCTATATTTAAATGGTGTTGATGACTAGGAGGTGTTATCCTAGATAGCCACTAAGAGGAAAAAGAAAGGGAAGAAGGCTTAAGTAGGCTCCTTGAAAATCCCTCCAACTCCTACTCAATCCATGGAGGACCTGACTCCAACTTCTCTAGCCATCTCCTAGGAATCATTAAGGCTATACTTCTACCTTCTCCTTTTCAATATCTACCTTCACATCCTTTAGTTTATCCTTGACCTCCACTTCTAGCAATGGCCCTAACTCATCAACCTCCACCTCTGCCTCCTCCACTTGCTTCTCATCCTCTACCTCCACTTCCTCTAGTACTAATTTACACTAGGCTCTGACATCCCTAAGCCTAGACTACATGATGATAGCTAGCCCAAGAGTAGCCTTCTCAACCATTAAAACCATATCCTTTAAGATTTTATACTATCAGTAGCTTGAAAGTGATCCTTGAGCAAGGCACACAACATGCACCCATCTAGGTTCCCCTTCTCGCTCCTCCATCTCCTCCCAATTATCTTCCACCCCTTATTCTTACTAATTTATAAATCTATTTTATGGATCCAAGTATTCTTCTCCCTCTATTTCCCATTGACTCCCCTCCATCTTTCACTCAAGTGCCCTTGGCCTTGGTCTTTTCAAGTGTCCTCACTTCCCATTTCCACTCCACCCACCTCAAAACCTAGAGTCCTCCTCGTACCTCCCTTGAGCATACCGTAAATAATAGGGGTAATTACATCCTTTAGGATCCTACCACCTATAGTAAGGACCCTCAAAATCCATAATTTATTCATCAAACTTCTCCCTTTTATGGCTCAAAGTCATCCACCATCAACTCCTATAGCCCCAAACATCATAGTCAAACTATCCACTACAACACCCAAAGTTGACCCAAGGAGGAGGCTAAATAATAAATAAAAGGTAACCTATCCTTTAACCCCTTTATCCTAAAGTCATTTAATTCTAGTTCCACTTCCTTCATAGGTCATAATGATACCTATATCCCTAGTAGAAGTAGCCTATAAATTGGATTCTCAACCCCCTCTCTCCCTTACCCAAGGCCCCACTAGCTTTGCCTTCAACCATCCTAACTTATTCCTATTGGTTCATGATATATTCCTAGGGTAATCTTCCCTCAGGTGAACCTCATCTAGGATCAATTATGAGCTCAATTTTTCCATGGGCCTCCCCTTTAATTCTCCCTACTTTTTCCCCCATGCCCCCTCCATCTCCACTCCTTTCCTCTTTCACTCCTTCCACTTCCTCCATATCCCCTCCACCTCATATTCCTCCCTTCACCACCATTTTAGCCACACATCGTACACTCCTAACAACTTAAGGGATGGTCCTAAGGTCACATATAACATAGATGGATGTCTAGGGTGACCTAGATGTGTAGTGGAGTTTTGATAGAGCCTCCGAGAGCATCAAGAGGATGCTCACTCAAAGGTTCATCTAGGAGGGGAATCTAGTAATATGGTAGACACATTAGGATCTATTTTCCCTCCCTAAGGTGATGATTTATAATAGGGAATAACATATTGATGAGGACTCATTATCTATGCTTTGATCTACCTGGGACATGTTTGATAATCTCCTTGAGGACATGTAAATCTAAGTCTAGACTCTTAAGGCCCAAGTGAAGAGTATGTTCTTGGTCAGACTAATTATTTAGGTTAAGGACTCCCTCCTATTAATTTTCACAATCCTTGGAAAATTAATGGGGAATTGAGCCTATATAGATTCAATTATATAGAATACATAGGCATATATAGGGATAATCATGTAGATTAATGAGATGTTTTAAAAGTTGTAGGTCATGGTCAATAAGGGGATGTTCCAAGAGCTCAAATTGATACCAACCTTAGATTTAGCATTGTACCAAACTTATGATAAGAACATGAGAGTAGTGATGGAGGAATGGCTAGACTTGGCATGTACTGTAACATATCCCTTGGTAGAGGGTGAGAAGAGGATATTAACATACTTATGGGAGGTCAAAATCTTTGTGTTATTCCACCTAGAATTCACTCTACTCCACCAAAGGGAATTCAAAGTATACCTAAGTCAATTTTAAAAATTTATGAGAGCAAAAGTGGCCAAGGAAAACTAGGAAAGAACTTGAGTGGTGTTGAACCTATCAACTCAGTCCATTATAAGTATCAATAGAGTCTCAAGAGTCCAGGCCTTGATGGAAGTAGGTTTCTAGATCTCCCAAAAATTTGTAGCTCAGGAAAAGGTGATCTTTAGGGATCCTCCCATGAACTTGGCCAAGTTGGATAAAGAGTTTGAGCTCATGGTAGCCATGATGGAATTTGGGGGTGCCTAATCAAAATAGTTAGGAGTTGGCCCCTCTTAGCTACCTTCACATGTTTAAAAGTGGTCCCCATAGATTTTTTATGGGTTTGTTTAGATTTTTTTTTAGTTTAAATTTTTAAATACAATTGTAACTACAATGAGTGTCCATTATGGCCCAAGATGGGATCCTCATGCTTTTTTGAGGTGATCCCCAATCCTTATATATTTATAAAAGAGTCTTATTATATTTTGGGGTCAACCCAAAATTGTTTGAAACTATAGTTGGATTATTGATAAGATTTCACTTGAATTTTCCTCTACACTCTAGACTATAATAGTGGCCCATATTAATTATTGTATCAATTTTTCACCTTTTAATGAATACAATCTCTATTTATGTGAAAGGGTCTTTTCTAAGTTTAATTTTATTTCATCTTCCTGTTTAAATGATCAACAATGTTATGTTAATTGGATTAACACTTTGTCATTTTTTATATGCCATGATTATGATGTGATTAGCTATTATATGCTTTGTGTGAATTTTTTCATTTATCTTCCAGTAAGTGTTGATAGTTTGAATACTTAGATGAAAATTTTGATATGGGGTTTATGTGTTTTCGACAATAAACCTCTAGTTCTAGTTTTTGGTAAGAATTAATGTTGAAGTCATACTCTCATTTCCATCAAACTCTCCCCATTATATTTTTTTATAGGTAGAACTTTATTGAAACTCAGTTTATAGTGATATAATTGTGGTAAAGTCACCTAGTTCAATAACCATTGCATTAATCTCATTTTAGACATGGAGGCCTCATTTTATATCTTAACCTTCCCTCTCTTTTGGTGTTTATTTAGTGATTCTAAAATTCCCCATTCCCCTTATGTTTAGAAAGAACAAACCTAAAAATTAAAATATTCATAGTTGAACTTAAACTATGTGAAGCATAGTGTAATGAATTTTTGGTGGTAATAATGAATCTCTTAGAGACTATTCATGTATACTCCATTTGTGAATTCTAATACCCATATGCATACCTTGGTCTGATCCCAGATTAATCCTAAAATAGAGGATGAAATTATTTATTTTTCCTCACCTTACCATTTTTAGGGAATGCCCAGTCTCATGGGTGTCTTGTGGTAAGGAGTAAATCAGAGCAAACAATAGCTGGTGCTAAAGGAGGTCCTTTCATGCTTGTTTTAATTTTATCTCATTTTATGAACATATGTTGAATTAGGTTTTTAGGTAACAAAATGATAACTATTAATTGATCATGAAACATTCTAAAGACTAGTTCACCTGTTACCAGGGCTAGGTCCCACTAAGGTAGATTTCCCCTATTTTTCCATATAAAACCCATGTCTTATAAAAATATACCTATAATGATTCCTATTATATCCTCTCTATAACCTATCATAAATGCATAAGCTAAGATATCATAGTTAGTTCGTTTAACCATTAACATCCTTAGAGTCATTTATGATCTACCTGAGAACCTAGAGAGGTATCTTCCTTGTTTCAACCTTGGTGTACAACAAACCACAGAGGAACACATAACCTCCTAAAAGACCACTTTAGTACTCTTGAATGTAGAATAGAAGATGTGACATGTAGGTTATTCTATTTTACTCTAATTTACTTTGCCTATGATTAGTTCTTAAACCCTCCTAAAGACTTTATACCAAGCTGGGACCACTTTAGTTTTCCTTTCCTTGCCCAAGTTGGCCAAGTAATAGACCCTAGTGTCCTATACCAACATTTTGATTATATCAAGAGGGATCCTAATGAATCTATTATAAATTTCAATGTTAAGTTCCAAAATATATATAGTTGGGTAACCACACTTTAACAACCCAATCCTTAACTAGCACTTAAAAGGTACAAAAATGCCCTAAAGCTTTAGATGGCTATGTTCCTAAGAAGAGATGTAGTAATAATAGACCTATCCTTAGCATATCCTAGGGCCATCAAAGTGGATAGGTAGCTAAATCCTCATGGATACACCATAACCCCTACTCCCATCATGTTACCATAAATTCTTGTATTTAACATCTTACCTAATGTTAACTATAATGCACCTATGCCCCAGCCACTCCTTTTAATGCATCAACTCCCTCTAGGTCATCTCATGTCAAATCAACTATTAGGTTTATTAAACCTAGGGGGTCAAAATATGATTCCCCAAACTCAACATCAAGTGATGTTATACACATCTAATAACACATAGGTTGTACCTCAAGAGTCCACTAAAAATGAGCTAGATGCCATTTAGTGAATAAGATAAAAGCTCACCAATGACTTCTTAGGGGTGCAAAGACAAATTAGTAACTCTAATACATAAATCTCTAACAATAATTTCATGTATAAAAGGATGAACATGAGTTATAATTACCATTGCAACCCCCCATAACCTTCACCCAATAAGCTCCCCAAGATAAATACCTTTAAAATAGACTTATCTAACTAGTGTCAAGTGCACAACAAAGTATCACATGGACAACTAGACTACATAGAGTATTGTTATAATTTTAATATCTTCTAGAAGAAAATGGAAGAATATGAGTTAGTTCCCAACCATACAAAATCTTCCAACTCACATAAATCCCTCATTACTAACATGGTACTAGAAACCTTAGATTTCCATATCCAAGAATAAAATGACCCAGAGTAATTTATTAATGAGGTACAATCATTTTAGCAATTCTAATGGATCAATTATGCCCTTAGAACTAGGCAATAATAATGGCTGCTTACTAACTTGATGCCCCCAAATCATGGTGTAACCCCATTAAATGAAATAATAGGAATGATCCTCCACCTCTAGGACCTTAAGATCCTAAGACACATGTGGAAACCCTACTAGTCCAAAAAAAATGGGGTTATAACATAGTGGATGAGATGAAGAAAATCAAGGCTAATATTTACCCTCTATGAGATTTCCTAAATAACAAAGCAATAAGACCTATTATTAAAATCCTTAACCCAAAATCTAACCCTATAGACCCAACCAAAATTAAGATAATCACACACCAATGTGCTTATCCACAAGAATAAGATGGAGGTTTCCCCTTTCCTTTTTACCATATATTTATTGGAAAGAATCTGCATAACTGCTTAGTGGATTTTGAAGCCTTAACCAATGTGATGCTGATAGGAATATTTGATAAAATTAGTCTATACCCCATAAAATCATAAAAATTAATGGTACAATTGGATAAATCAAAGATTTAATTAATCGGTGAGATGTAAAAGATCCACATCTAATTGGAATTTAAACCTAGGATTCAACACTTTATAGACATTCAAGTGGTTGACATCCTGGAAACCTATGTTGTGATCCTTAGTAGAGATTGGTCCAAGGACCTAAATGGGTATATTTCCATGGATTTATCCCATATTTGGTTTCCTTGGATAGGAGTATAAAATCAAATATGCATGGATAAGGAACCACACATGAAACACATTATCATCAAATATAACATTCATAATGAGAAGATAAACCTAGATTCCTTGGACTTGGGCATCTACATGCTAAGAACTAAGTCTCCAAATATGTAGGCCAGTCATATCCTAGATTCACTTGGCCTATGGTCCCTTTATGTATATGGATCTCACTCCAAACATGGTAGTGGAGCTGGTGTTTTAGTTATATATCCTTCAGAGAGGAAACATATAACATCTTATATGTTATAGTTCCCTTGTAAAACTTAGTATAATATGAATCTATAATCCTAAGATTATAATTTTAATTGAGACATGAAGTGAACAAACTAAGAGCATTCAATGACTCTGAACTAGTAGTCAACTAGATAAAAAGTATGTTTTAATGTAGACTATCATACCTCATAAAGTATAAACACATAGCTTGGGACCTGATTGAAATGTTTAATATTTTCAATATCATCCTCATTTATTAGGAGGAAAACCAATTATCATACTCACTAACTTCATCTATGGTGAGCTTAACCCCTCTAGATGACACTAAGCTACAAGAATTCTCTATAGAACTTGTTCCTTATCTTTCTATCCTAGATAATATGACTAACTTCTATGTATTTGAATATGAAAAATCAATTATCCAATTCCTTGTTAATAAGAGGGTATTTGAGTCCCAAATCATATATGAAAAGGACAAAGACAACCCCAAGATCAATTTGGATAAGCATGGGATCCTAAACATTTATGGGAACAAGATCTTGAAAGTTATGATTTCATTAGAAAGAGTGTTTAATGCATTAAATATAACCTTATAGGACAAAATGCCTAAATTCAAAGACCATAAATGTCTAATAATTAATATCATCCTGACGGAGAACCCCTACATAGTCAATGTGGGTCCAAACTAGATAGACCATGCATTAGAATAGTTACATAGATTATTGCTAAAGTACAAGGATGTAATTTCTTGACCCTATGGAGACCTTAAGGTATTTTACCTAAGAGAAATTACTCATACCATCCCTTTAAAACCTAACCAAATAACCTTCAAACAAATTCATAGGTTGGTTAACCCAATCTTGCAACCACTATTCATAAAGAGGTTCCCAAATTACTCTCTATAGGTATAATTTTCCCAATCTTCCACTCCACATAGGTGTCTAACCTAATCTTGGTGTAAAATAAGAATGAAAAAATATTCCTTTATTTAGACATATCTAATTTAAACTGAGCTTCAAATAAATATAATTACCCATTGCCCTCACTAGACAAGGTGATCCAAATAGTGAGCGGGTCCTAGATGATGTTCTTCTTGGATGGCTTCTCAATATATAACTAGGTCTTGACCAATCTAGGAGACATAACTAACCCTATTTTCACCTCTAAGTGTGGCACATTTTCTTACAAACAAATGCCTTTTGGAATAATAAAAAATGATACAACCTTTCAAAGGGAAACATACTTTGCCTTTGAGGGACTGATAGGTAAGTGTATAATTATATATATGGATGACTTAAATATTTTCTATAGATATAGGTTAGATCATATACAACACTTGGAGAGAGTATTTTAAAAATTCAAAAGGTATGGTGCATCTCTTTAAACCCAAAGAAGAGTGTGTTTAGTATCACTAAAGGTAGGTTTTTTAGTCACATCATCACAAATGAAGGTATTACTATCAACCCCAAAAGGGTAGATATAATTTATAAGTTATATTTTCCTTATATTAAAAATGAATTAAAATATTTCTATGGGAAAATCAACTTTATATGCAAGTTTATTTCTAGATTTTCTGAAATAGCAAAGCCCTTAAATGTAATATTGAAGTAAGATGCTAAAGTGGAGTGACGAGTGAAATTAAACAAATATTTCAAAGATATAAAATACATTGTCATTCAATATCCATTCCTTATCATCCTAAAATATATACAATAATTCTGCATTTACCCTTTCACTTTAGAGCACACCATTACCACTTGCCTCACCTAGAGTTTAAAAGGATATTAAAACCTAGTAGATTCTATGAGCACCAATATTAAAGATGCTGAAGTCTAGTATTGTACCCTAGAAAATAATGCCTATACCCTTGTCAAGGTAGTAAATAAATTCAAGCATTACATCCTCTGGAATAGAGTGCATGCCAATGTCCTAGACCCAATTATAAATCAAATGTTGGGATAAAATGAACTAAGAGAGAGGAGAGGCTGATGGATGATGAAGCTACAAGAGTATGATTTGGAAATCAATCTAACCAAGTTGGTCATAGGATAAAGACTCACCAAACTAATCATGGAGAAAGACTCAATAATCACAATACACTAGGTGAACCAACAAAGGGTATAACACTTAGATTGGTATGCCCTAGTTCTATACTTTTTACTTTATGGAAACACACCCCCAAGACTCAACCATTCATAGAGAAGAGTCTTCCAATTGAAATTTATAAATTATATTCTAAAGAAAGGAGTTATCTTTATAAGAAACCAAGAGGGCATCTACCTTTGGTTTGTAACATAAGAAGAGGCCAAGGACATAATGGCCAATTTCTATGAAAATTTGGGAGCTAGTCATCCTATGAAAAACACCATAGCTCAAAAAATCCTATAAGAAGGTTAATATTGGCCCATATTGCTTAAAGATGTTCACATTTCTATTCATTTTTATCACCAATGCTAGACCTTTTCCAAAATGAAAACACATTTCATAATGCCATTAAACCTATTGTAGAATTTATGCCATTCACATAATGGGGACTAGATTTCATGGGGGTGATTAGAACCAATTCATTATACTATCATAAATTGGTCCTCACTGGCATGGATTACTTCACCAAATGGTTTGATTTAGTCATGGCCAAAAGAATCACCACATCCAAAGTCATCAAGTTTTTAGAGACTACCATAGTCACCCATTCTTGGGTCCTCATTTCTTTAGTATGTGATAATGACCCCATATTTCAACCCAAATAATTCATAGAGTGGACTTATTATAATTTAATCACACTCAAGTTCTCCTCTAATCACTACTTATAAGGGAATAGATTGATAGAATCCACAAACAAAAACTAGATCAATGCCAACAAGAAATCAGCCAAAGAGAAACCCTAAGAGTGACTCTCGATGCTAAAACTTTCTTTATGATCAAACCCCACTAGGTGTAAACAATCCATCAAAATATATCCTTTCCTTATCATCTATAGATTAGATCCAATCATGTTGGTCAATCTCAAAGTGCCTATGTATAATTCCATGTAGTAATTCATGGGACTAGATGATAAAGTGAATTCTAGATTCCTAAACCTAATTCAGTTAGAAGAAGCCTAGGACAAAGCCTTGCTAAGATTTAACAAACATCAAGACATATTCAAGAGGTAGTTTGACAAGATGAAAAGGTTCACATGCAAAATCTAAGATTCAGTCATAATGTGGGATAAGGCCCATGAGAAGAAAGGCCAACATTCAAATTTTGATCCCCTTCTAGACCAGCTTGTATCAAGTTTCCAAAATACTAAGCTAGAATGCCTTTCATCACAAATATATTTAGGGAAATGACTTATCACTTTAGTAAATGGAAAATTCTTAAAGAACTATTTCTTAAACATTTCTCAACTAAAGTATTATTTCCAATGGAGGTGGTAATGTATATATTAAATAGGTTTGATTTACTTGTGTGCTTGATTTTGTCAAGTGGTTAATTATATTATGTGTTTTCTTTATGTTATGTTTCCCCCTTTGTCCCCTTATTTATTATGCATTATTAATTTGACACCCAAATTTTTTTTAGTAACTACTTCAACAGGTGGTTAAAGCCTAGGAGGATTGTCCAGACATGGGAAGACCCAGGTTGAAACCTTTGATCCAAGAGATTTGATGACTATGAAATGGGACTCTTAACATCCCAAATTTGAGAGGCTAATGATTCTAAAAGAAGCAGGTGGATTTTATAATAGCCTACACCTAATATGGGCACTAAGCTACACTTAAAATAACATCTCTAAAAATTATTGGATTATCCAAGTTGATTAAGGACTAGATGCTATTCATAACTTCCCCCTATTTATTTACCTTTGGCTTGGTCCCAAACCCTCAATGGATAAGACTAAATAAGTAGTGATATATTTAGGGGACACTTAGAAAAGAATAATGAAATCATGCATAATCTAAATTTTGAGTTTATCTCAAAAGGGATATATAATAAATCTCCACTGCATGCTTTTCATCCTAGATGGTAGTTGAACAAGGCCATGAACAGGACTAGAGGCATCTTTTTTAGGGGTTATAGACACCTCTCTAGAAGAAAATAAAATCCCTAAACACCCTTAATCCATCAAGACAATAATGCCCTTGGAAGATATATGATAACCCATCCAGCCTTGGTTGCTTGAAGGTAATCTAAGAATGAATCTATATGAAAATCACTTCTCACACACAATAGTGGACATCTATGGGTGGAAGCTCAATATGGTTCTTTCTATTGTTAGACTTTAGTGCCTCATATTTTTTTATTGATGATAAAATACTTTCACATAATCTATGTGATGATCAAGAAAGAAAGAAGAAATTGGTTGGGTTTATGTGCTTCTCATCACTTTCCCTCTAAATTTTTCATTTATTGTGGCTAACATGCCCCCTTTTCTATGAAATGGGGGACCCCTCTAAAAATTTCATGAGTTAGAGTTTCAAAAGTCTCCCTTTGTTCTCATCAGTAATACCTACTCAAAACTTTAGAATATACAATGCCTTCATTTTATTGAAGTAGTAATAGACCATTTTAAACTTTTATAAAAAAATAGCTAAATAGTGTTTGTTTGCTTTTAGCATATCATGGCACTAAAATTGCAATTTGTTTTCACAAATAACTATTTCTATAGTCTAGTTACCTTCCTAGGGTAGAAAATTCATTATTCTTTTCGGAATCAAAATGAATGAGAGGGGGGGCTGAATCAGTATTTAAAAACTTTCAATCAATTATATCCACTCATATATGAACTATGAAAGCAACACAGTGATATAGCAATTCATTAATAACCAATCACATAAGCATGAAACAATTTAACACATCACATATGTGGGAATCCCTCATGAAGAATAAAACCCATTGAAAAAAATCTTGGACAAATTGTCTTATAAGACAATGTATCAAATTTAGTTGGTCACCAACCCAACATGGAGTATGAACCCACAATTTATCAAACACCCATTTGAATTTATCAAACACCCACTTTCTAGGAGGATAAAAACCTTATGAATAATAAAGAACTCAACCAAAGAATAATTATACAAGCACCAACCTATAAGTCAGATCCAACTCCCTCTTGACTATTGAACACAACTATCTACTAAGCGGGGGGTGAATCAATAGATCAACTAAAACTAGTTGATTTAAAATTTTAGAGGATATATAAATTCATATGAATATTAAATAATATATGAATATATCACACACACAAACACAAAAACACATTACACCAAATTTATACGTGGAAATCCTAAAGGGAAAAACCATAGTGAGAATAGCTACTAAAATCTACTATTCTAATCCAGCTGCACAATTAAAAAACCTCACTGACAAAACCACATTAGTTAAATTTTAGGACACCTATCCTTAGGAGACACCAATCCCCTAATTGAGCACTAACTTAATTTTTTTGATGGCACCAAATAATCAAAACTATGGAGATACAACTCCAGTGTACAAGATAGATTCACAAATGAATCTAGTTCAGTCTCTTTGTTATAAGTCTAGTTTGTAACTACTCATTTTATATGTGCCTTTTATTAATCTCTACTCAATCTCTACACATTCTCCGTGTGCCTTTTCTTCCTCCTTGATCAATATCTATCCTCTAAATTTCACTCTATGTTTTCATACATCCTAAGTTGACCCACTTTGAGTTGCTTTGATAGCACCTTTTTCAATTATGACAACAACAGCAGCAAAAACACATTACAATGTTCAAGATGTCGTATATGTATAGACAATGAGTCAAGAGTTTCACATCTTCAATTGTGTTCACAATTCAACTCCACTTTACTTGTTCTCATTCAATGTGACTTTGAAATTTACAGTTTTGCATGTCTCAGTTCATGTAACACACTATAATGTTTAGTTCTATTTACTATGTTTGGCAAATGATGGATTTAGGTCATTATTGATATACTTCCTTAATCGATGATTGATCATTTGGATTGATCAATCTCAAGCTCTGTGTAGACCTTTTTAGCTAACTATTTATTTGTTCATGTATTTAAATGAGGATTTTTCATCTTATCTTTGTCACTATTCACTATCTATCTTGAACCATCAAATATTTTGTATGTACTATTTCTACTTTTGAAATAGAACTATCGATCTCTCTTGCATTAACTGTTGAGCTCTTTCTCACATCTCAGTATCTCCTATATGATTAGTTCACTTTCACTCCTTTTGATTTTCTTAGACATGATCAATCTTTATCTTTGTCTATATGCCTTTTGAGATCTTGTCATGGAAGCCTTTCAACTTTTTTAATTGGCATTGTGTCCTTCACAATTGTCCTTCGACACTTTCAAGTGTCCTTTTTCTTCAATAGAACTACCCTTCAGGATTTTTTAAATTGTCTTTTGGAAATTTATAAATGTCCTTCAGAAGCTTTGGAAATGTACTTTCTTCATTCAAACTATCCTTCAGATAATTTTTTGTGGGATATTTGTCAAGGTGCTCTTCAGGACAATTTTCATTAGCTTTTTGTCAAAGTGCCATTTGGGACAATTTTCATGGGCTTTTTGTCAAAGTGCCCTTCGAGATAATTTCATTGACAAAATGTCTAAGTACCTTTCAAGAATTTAAAAATGCCCTTCATTTCTTTATTCATATCTTTCATAAATTCTATGTATGACACATACCCTTCAAAACTTTTGTAATAGTCCACATACCCTTCAAGATTTTTGAAAAGATCCCTTTGAAAGCTTTGAATGGTCTAATTATCCTTTGGTATTTTTAAAATATCCCTTTTAAGATTTTGAATGGTCCACTTTCCCTTTGTACTTTTTGAAATTATCCCTTTAGAAATTTTAAATGGTCCACTTGCCCTTCAAACTTTCTGAAAATATTCCTTTGGAACTTTTGAATAGTCCACTTGCCTGTCATGTCCCCTTTTTTAGTGGACATCATAAGAGTTGATGGTTATCCTATTATGCAACCCTCGTAGGCTAATAGGATGGATATAGGGTCATGGTGGAGCTTGGCTTGGCTTCGATTAGCAGAATTTGTCTAGTTGGCTTATCATTCAGGCTCTTTCAAACACATTTGCCTGAGCTCCTATTATTTAGGGAATGTTGGCACTCAGCAGACCATCCCTGTTATGGCATGATCATGTGCAGAATCACTCCCTGGTTCACCAGCTTCAGATGGTTTGAGGATCCGACATGTATTGAGGGAGATATTAATATTTGATTGATTTAATCAAATATTAATTATTTGGTCTAATTTTAATAAAGAAACCCTAATTCTAATTTAAGAAACCCTAATTCTAAATTAATAAACCCTAATTAGGGCAAGCACACCTTTTTGAGGGTATAAGGGTTTCTCATGGGAGAGAGTTGGGATTATTATGAATGATTATTGATTATTTCTAAGAATTCTTCTATGAAGACTGAGCCAAGGGTTCCAATATTCCATTTTCATTAGAGAATGTCCATTCTTCATTGTGTGTGATTCAGAGGTTGTGAAAGATCAGCCAATCTATTGCCAATTTGAGAGATAACTTCACACAAACGTTATCATAGGTATTTCAGGTATTTATTTCATTAGGTTTTGATTCAATAAATTATCCAGATAGAGATCTTGAGATCAGGTATCCATAATCTAGGCCACAACATATTATCTTGCTTCTGTACAAAATCCATATTGATCTGTGTAATTCTATACAGTTCTGCATCAGGTCATACAGGCCATAAGTAGCTCAGAGACTGACATCATCAGTTAAGAGACCAACATCGGTTGACTTCATATCGACAACGACAGAGCAGGTTGACTGATTGAGACTGATGTCGGCAGTATATCAACCAATGATGGCAATATAACTGACGTCATTGACTATGTTTTGACACAAAAATTTGAGCCATTCTAGATTCAAGTTTTATTTCTAGATTTGCAAAAGACCAATTTTTTAAGACAATATTTTCATATTCTTTCTATGCATGATAGAGGACATCTATTGTAATCATCTAGATGAATAAATAAGATCATTGATTTGCCACTTAAGAGATTATACTGTGTTTTATTTATTTTATTGAATTTATCTTGCAAAACTGCATCTTTATTCATGCAAAAACATCAAAAGAAAAAATACAAAGAAATAGTAAAAAAATATCCAGCTTCAGAATTGAAGGGAAAAAGGGGATATTACAGTGGTATGAGAGCTTTTGTCCTGCCATCCTATTGGGTAGTTTGGGTAGAGTGGTTTTTACAGTGATACCACTATTACAGTGGTATCAGAGCTTTTGTTCTACCATCCTATTGGGTAGATTGGCCATTGAGTTAGAAAAGTAACCATGATTACTTTAAGGACTCGGAAATAGTGTGACAAGGATATGGAGATGCTGAAATAAAGTTTGAATATGTTGGTTGAAAACCAGAAGAGGATGAATGAATTTCTTTCAGACCCTACATTTGAAGACAAATTAACACGGTATGTGGCATCCATTGTTAAAGGGTCCACAACACAAAGTAGAAAGAAGGAGAAACAAGAGGTCTCTACAAGGGTTGATGGCAACCCTACACCAGTTGTTAGACATGTTGATTTGGCTCAAGAGAATATGAGGGCAGCCATGGGGAATGAGTTGTCTATATCATCTTTGCAAGAAGTTTCACTTGAGACTTCTACATTGGAGGCCAGCATAGAGCATGCTAATGATATGGATAATAAGGGTATGGATTCTTTGGATGATCATATTGCTACTTCATCTTCACATCATGAACATCACACTTGGAAGGATATGGAAAGGACCCAAAAGTTATGTGATATGTGGTCACAAAAGGCCAAGGAGGCTAGATTAGTGGCTTCTAATGCAAAATAGCATCTTCGAGACATAAAAGGAAAGGTTAATCTCTCCAACATGGAGAGACATAAAGGAGTTATAGTAGGGTCTTCTTGTGATGACTTATAGTGAGATATATAGGAGTCACAGTTTCAGTCAGATGAGGATGAGTCCAATGCTTGCATTCAGAGTGTGGAGGTGTACTCAGATGTTAGTACACTAAGTGTTAGTGGTGAGTACATTCCTATAGTTGTTGCCGAGGAACATGTTGTTGGTGCTAACACACATGTTCAAGATTTGGGAGTACTTGGTCCTGATGAGTTTGGGATACCAGTGGAGTTGAGTCTCTAAATTGATTCTTCTCACACAGATGACAATGTGGTACAGTTGGTTTTGCCACCTTTATAGGAGGATCAGTTGTGGTGTGCGAGGGAGTATGTTGATGCTTCCTCATATAATTTTTACTGTATTGAATCATTCATGGAGTATTTTCTGGATAGTGTAGGTGTTCATTTGGACTTACATAAAGTAACAGAAGGTGTTCTCATTTGAGGTACTAGTGCTATTAGTAGATTGGGTGGGGAGATTATAGTGACCCTTTCTACTATGCTACCTCACAGGGATTTTGAGGTGGGATTTGTTGAGCAGATTGCATAGGGTCTTATCCAGCCTACAACCACTTGGAGTCAGAGATTAGAGCCATCTGTTGATTCCCAATTTAGTAATGGTGAGCTAGTAGTGGAGTTTGGGGGTTCCTACCTGCATTATACGGTGGGGTATGCTCATTATTATTCTCTTGACTCAGAGATCAAAGATTTGATTTCACATAGGTGTAGATCAGCACTTGTTTCTTACCATCCATTATGGGATGGATTGGCACCATCTTTTGTAGATGGGATTGGTAGTTGTAAGTTACACAGCTTATAGTATCGACACAACTAGGATAGTTTATCAGAGATTGGATTTGGTGGCAGTGACCCAGGTACCTATGGTTGTTGTCATATCCATAGTGCAGTTGGGTGCGAGTGTCAATTAGATAGGGACTTGAGTTTTGACAAAGTCGATGTTTTAGTTGACTTGAGTTCCACAGAGTGGTTTCTTCTATCAACATTTATAGTTGGTCTTCAGATAATTTTATCAGTGATGTCAGTTATTTGGATGTTGAGTGCAATTTCTCAGTTACTAATTTTTGTACTATTGATGCTGATGATTTCTTCACAGGGGTTGATTGGTGACATAAGGGACATTATCCAACCTTTTCCTTGGGATGCAGGTGGATCGAGTGGTTTATTGTTATGTGATTGCTTGGGGACAAGCAATTTTAGGAGGGGCAGATTGTCATGTCCCCTTTCTTAGTGGACATCGTCAGAGTTGATGGTTAGCCTATTATGCGACCCTCCTAGGCTAATAAGATGGATAGAGGGTCATGGTGGAGCTTGGCTTGGCTTTTATTAGAAGAATTTGTCTAGTTGGCTTATTATTTAGGCTCTTTTGAATACATTTACCTCAGCTCCTATTATTTAGGGAATGTTGGCACTCAGCAGACCATCCTTGTTATGGCATGATCATGTACAGAATCACTCCCTAGTTCACCAGCTTTAGATGGTTTGAGGATCCGACATGTATTGAGGGAGATATTAATATTTGATTCATATAATCAAATATTAATTATTTGGTCTAATTTTAATTAAGAAACCCTAATTCTAATTTAAGAAACCCTAATTCTAAATTAAGAAACCCTAATTAGGGCAAGCACACCTTTTTGAGGGTATAAGGGTTTCTCATGGGAGAGAGTTGGGATTATTATGAAAATTATTATGAATGATTATTGATTATTGCTAAGAATTCTTCTATGAAGACTGAGCCAAGGGTTCTAGTATTCCATTTGCATTGGAAAACGTCCACTCTTCATTGTGTGTGATTCAGAGGTTGTGAAAGATCAGCCGATCTATTGCCAATTTGAGAGATAACTTCACACAAAAGTTATCACAAGTATTTCAAGTATTTATTTCATTAGGTTTTGATTCAATAAATTATCCAGATAGAGGTCTTGAGATCAGGTATCTAGAATTTAGGCCACAGCATATTATCTTGCTTTTGTATAGAATTTGTACCGATCCATGCAATTTCATATAGTTCTGCATCAGGTCATACAGAGCTGCAGGTAGCTCAGAGACCGACATCCGCAGTCAAGAGACCAACATCGATCAACTTCATACCAATGATGGTAGAGCAGGTTGATCGATTGAGACTGACATCGATAGTATATCGACCGATGATAGTAATAAAATTGATGTCAGCGACTATGTTTTGACACAAAAACCTGAGCCATTCTAGATTCAGGTTTTATTTCCAAATTTGCAAAAGACCAGGTTTTTAAGATAGTATTTTCATATTCTTTATATGCATGATAGAGGACATCTATTGTAATCATCTGGATGAATAAATAAGATCATTGATTTGCCAGTTAAGAGATTATACTGTGGTTTATTTATTTGATTGAATTTATCTTGTAAAACCACATCTTTATTCATGCAAAACATCAAAAGGCAAAATACAGAGAAATAGTAAAAAAATATCTAGATTCAAAATTGAAGGGAAAAAGGGGATATTACATTGCCCTTCAAAATTTCTGTAAAGTGCCCATTGGATATTTTGTTTGAGACAATTTTTTTGAAATAATTCTCCAAGACACTTTCTTTGAAAGAATTCCAAGTGGCACTCATTTCCTTCAGAAACTTTATTGCATATAGTTTTTCTAACAAAGACTTAGCCAATTTTCCAAAAAATTACCTTTAACATTTTCCTAAAAGAATTTTCTTATGTGATGCGGGTTTTTTTTCTTTGATAATTATCTTTACCAATATTTCTAAAAGAATCCCCTCAATAAATATAAGGGTGTAAAATTGACTAAGTATGAAAACAACCTTATGCATTTGTAACATTTGATCTATTCATATTTATCACATAGAACTTAGACTATAAAGAATAGACACAAACCTAATTATCATAGTGTGATCATTTCCTCTAGATGCTAAGATACGTGCAAGTGTTGATAACATCATCCTATGTTCTTATCCATATCTCATCAAGATAACCATGTGAGAAGAGGCATTCAAAGTACACACATAAAATTTTGTTTAACTCAACATGTTTGTCATTAATGTATGATAGCACATGCTACCTTTGACATCAATGATAATTATTTAGACCTCAATGACTATGTCCAAAAATATCCCCCTTTTTTATTGATGGAAACTCATCATCGTAATGACTTAACTCCTTCATCTTCATTATAATTTCTTCCCCTTTGACATTAATGACAAAACATCTCCACCATAATATATCAACAATCTACTCCTTTCCTATTATTTTGGTTGTTCTGATCCTTAGACCTAACGATCTAGAACATTTTATAAGGAACTCCCCCTTAGGTAATGGTACATTATCTCCCTTGGCTCCATGACTCTCCAAATGATCATTTATATAGCACTAGTCTAGGAGACCAATAAATAATTGACATATCTCTATATAAATAGGCATAATGATCTAAAGCCAAAACACCTTTGTCACCTCCTTTTCTATCACATAGTAAAGGGACCGTAACTTTCTCACCAAACTACTTTTTCTCTAAATTCAAGAGTTAATAATGTTCTTTCAATACTCCCCCTAGATTCATGCTCTATCACTAGAAGCTAGTGATGTGGTGTGGGAGCGGCTACTACCAAATTCTCTCTTAGATACTCAAATTACTCCTTGGGAAGAGGTTTGGTAAATATATTTGAAATTTTATCCTTTGTTGGCACATACTCAATTTTGACCTCTTGATCTGCAACCTTTTCTTTCAAAAAATGATATTTTATGGATATATGCTTGGTTCTAGAATGCATCACTAGATTCTTAGATATGTTTATGGCACTTGAGTCTACCTTGATGTCTCTGAGAGTTTTATTTATCCATAAGACTTGGGTACAACATATTGCTACAGTTACATACATTGATTCTATTATAGAAAGTGTAATCAACTCTTACTTTTTGCTTAGACATGACACAAGTCTATTTCTTAAGAAGAATACACCACCACTAGTGATTCTCCTATCATCCAAAATTCCTACCCAATCAACATCTACATATGCAAACAAAGTGAGAACTTCACTTGTAGGGAACCATATAATATAGTCAATTATGCTCTTGATATATATATAAATATTCTTTTCATAGCTTTGACATGTGAATCCTTGGGAATTTCTTCAAATATTTCAACCATGCATATAGATTGCATGATGTTTGATCTTAATGTAATTAGGTACAACAATCTACCTATCATTGATATGTACATGGTATTATTCACATTAGGGGACTCATATTCTTTGCTCAGCTTGTATCCAGTTATCATGGGAGTATTGATTGGTTTGTTGTCTTCCATTCTAAATTTCTTGAGTTTCTCTTTTGCATACTTGGTTTGAGATATGAATATCCCCTCATTGGTTTGTAAAATTTTTAGACCAAGAAAGAAAGAAAGTTCTCCAAACATAGACATTTAAAATTCACTTTGCATTTGTGTAGTAAATTCTTTGCACATATTATAATTCCACCTCCAAAGATGATATCATCCACATAGACAACAATAATCAACATATGCTTACCTTCTAATCTAAAGTAAAAATTGCTATCTTCACATCCTTTTCTGAAACCTTGTTGTTGTAGGTATTGATACAATCTTGAATACCATACTCTAGGTGTCTGTTTTAGACCATACAGTGCCTTCTTCAGTCTACACACATAATTTTCTTCATCCACTAGCTAAAAACCTTTTGGTTGTTCAATATAGACTTCATCTTCTAATTTTCCATTCAAGAAGGCTAAATTTACATCAATTTGATATACTTTGAACTTTTTATGCATAAAGAATGCCAAAAACATTCTTATAGATTCTAGTCTTGCCACTTGAGCAAATGTATCTTCAAAGTTTATGCCTTATAATTGTGCATATCCCTTGCACACCAATCTTTCTTTGTTTCTTATGACAATTCCATCTTCATTGAGTATGTCTTTGGAAACCCATCTAGCTCCTATCACATTCTTGTTTGAGGGTCTAAGAACCAATTCCCAAGTTTTGTTTTTTTCTATTTGACTCAGTTCTTCTTCCATGCCTTTTAACCAGTTTTCATCATTGTTGGCTTCACTAAAGGTCTTAGGCTCAATTTTTGAAAATAGAGTAAATCCTACTTGCTACTTGTTTATTCCATCTCTTAACATGGTTTGAACTCCTTCATTTTTTTTTCCAATTATCTACTCCTTAGAATGATCCTTTTGAAAAAACTTTGGGGGTGACTTTTTAGACTTTTCTTCCTCCTCTTTAGTATATTCTTCTTCATTTTCTTCTCATTTAAAATCTTCTAATCTCCTTATCAGGATAAACATGTTTAAATCTTTCTTCAATCTTGACATTTATGCTTTCAACTATTTTATGTAGCCTCTTATTGTAACATACATAGGCTTTACTCTGAGTAGAGTAACCAATAAAAATTCCTTCATCATATCTTGACTCAAAGCTACTTAGTTTGTCATCCTTTCTTCTGATATGGCATTTTATTCTAAACACTCTAAATTACTTGACTGATGCAGGCTTTCCATACCATAGTTCATATGGTATTTTATCACTTTTCATGCTTAGTTGAACTCTGTTTAAGATGCATATTATTGTTTGGACTACTTCTCTCCAATATCCATTAGATAGTTTGGCCTCTTTCAACATTATTCTGGCCCTCTCCTTAATAGTCCTATTATTTCTCTCAACAACTCCATTTTTTTTTGGATTTCTTGTAGTATATTAGTGCCTTTTAATCCCATGATTCTCATAATATTCTATGAAATCATTAGAGGTTAATTCTCCACCTTTTTCAGATCTCAAATATTTGATCTTTCTTCCAATTTCATATTCAACCATGGATCTAAAATATCTCAAAGGCTTAAGATTTGTCCTTCAAAAAGGTTACCCATGTAATTCTTGAGTAATCATGTACAAATAACATGAAGTAATGAACTCCTTTTGATCTTTTTGTCTTGGTAGGACCACAAAGATCTGTATGGAGTAATTGCAAAGGCTTTTAGTCACATATTCTTTTGTTTGAAACTTAACCCTTGTTTTATTGCCCAATTTACATTCTCTGCAAGTATTATTTGTGGGTTTGGTTATCTTGGGCGTATGCCTTACACACTTATTCAAACTTGCTTTGACTAGATTATCGAAACTGACATGTCCCATTCTCTTATGCCACAACTTTTATTAACCTTTCTTATGAGGCAGCATTATTATTTACCTCAATAAGATTGTAGTTATTATTCTCAGTCCTTTTCCCTTCTGCAACTATTTTTCCAAATCTCTTTATCTTTCAGCCTTCAACATCAAATATGACCTTATATCCATTTTCACACATTTGGATGACACTTAGTAGTCTATGCTTCATGCCTTTGACATAAATAACATCATGTGTAGGTTCCTTCATTACACTTGCTCAACTTGGTGAAATTGTTTTTATCACCAGTCATGTGCTTTGAGCACCCACTATCTATCACCCACAAGTTTTGTTCTTTGGCATGGAGTGTCATTTGTGAAATCAAGTATTGATTTTTCACTTTCCACATTTTTTTGGGTCTCTCATATGTCCTTTTCTTTTCTTTATTAGTGACTTGTGAACCTTTTTTATTATTAATAGACTTGCGTTTATTTACATTGTATCCTTTTGATGTTGGAAATTTGGTCCTACAATGCTTAACTATGTGACTAAAATTATTTCAATTGTAGCACATTAAACTTGGATCTAGCATAGGAGAAAATGAGTTTATACTTACAAAATTAATTATTCTATTAGGAACAACTCTACATTCAATGGCACTATGACTAAACTAATTACAACTATAACAATAACCATAAAAATATGAATAATACCTTATCATAACATTCTTTGGTATAGTATAATTAACTTTCATACACCTTTATTTCTTCAAGTCTATCACTTGAGTATATACTTTTGCATCTTTGATTTCATACCTTTTCCTAGAATTTATTCTCCTCACTTTATCCTTGTTTGAATCATTCAAAGTTTCCTTGATGACCTTCTCTTTCTTTACTTCTTCTCATCCTCCTATCTTGAAATTATCATATAGGCTGGTCGACATACTAGTTGATGAATAATTTCCTTTCTCATATCTAAGACCAGATTTTTCATTTAAAGGCTTCTAACTATTGATTAATTCATTAAAAATGTTTGATCCTTTTGTCAACTTTATACTTTTGTCTATTTGAATTTTTGCCTTTTCCAAGTTCTTTCCTCAAAGCTACTATTTCTTCCTTAAGATCCATGCATTCTTTGGATTTTTTCTATAGTTCCATCTTAACTACTTATTTTATTCTTTTAGCCTCCTCAAGCTGAGTTTTTAGACTCACTATCATTTGATTAAATTTGTCAAGTTCCTTCTGCCCAAGTTTCTTCTATTTTGAGTTCTCTTTTCTTAGTTTCCTAATATCTTTTAGAGCATAAAATGGTTCACCTTCTAGATCAACTTCACCTTCTTTTTCTTCATCCCAATCTTCATCTTCATCATGTTCTTGATTTATGGGAGTGGATTCTTCTACCATGAATAGGAATTATTTTCCCTTTGCTATAAAAGCATAATCATGATCATAATCCAAATTATCACTATCAATACCATTCACAGAGTCACTATCTTCTTTTGTATATAAAAATTTCTTACTCTTGAAGAAGTTATTGCATTTTTCATAGTGAGGTTTCACCTTTTTGTTGCTCTCTACTTACTCAGAATTGTCCTTTTTATTATAGGGACATTTTGTAGTGAAGTGTCATACCTTACCATAGTTGAAGTATTTGAAGGGTAGCTTGCCTTTGTATTTTATTGATCCTCTCTTTTGTTTTCTCTCAAAGTTAGCTTCTTCTCCATCATTCTCCTTAGATTCATATGTGAATATTTCTTCTTTTACCTACTTTGATACTTTGAATGCATCATCTCTTTTAAACGTGTTAGTCTCTCCCATTCTCATCTCATAGGTTGTGAATGTTACATGTATCTCATCCACTCTGAGCATGTCCAAATATCTTGATTATTCAATTGAAAATATTTTGGATTCATATCTTGAGGGTAGTGATCTTAAAACCTTCTTGACAATATTTGAATCTTCTATTGTTTCTATAAGTCCTCTAATAGCATTCATTATCTCATCTACCCTGAGGAGGTAGTCTACAATCTTTTCCTCTTAATTCATCTTAACACTTTCAAACTAAAATTTGTGTGTGTGTAGCTTGGCTTGTTTTACTTTGTCATCTCCTTCATAGATGACTTTCTAACTTGTTCTAAATATCTTTTGCACTTTGTTAGTGCATAACTTTGACAAACTATTAGTTTGACAGTCTATAAAGAATAGTATTCTTTGCCTTGGCACTATTCTCATATGCCTTCTTAGTAGATTGATTAGTAGGAGATACAATATCAACTATATATCAATTTACCATAGAAATCCATACATCAAACCCTAAAGAGGACAAATATGCTTCCATCCTTATGCTCCAAAAAGCATAGTTAGATCCATCAAAGAGAGGTGTTTTATTTGAGGAGGATATTTCTCGACTACCCATTATGTTCACTAACCATGATCTGCTTGAGCTAATTAAGCTTCTTCCTAAGGAACCCTAGGCTCTGATACCAATTATTGAACACAAATATCTACTGAGATGGGGGGTGAATTAGTAGATAAGCTAAAACTAGTTGATTTAAAATTTTAGAGATACAAATTCATATATATATTAAAAAATAGATTCAAAGATCACACACACACACACACAAAATCAAATTACACTAGATTTATATGAGGAAAACCCAAAGGTACAAACCACAATGAGAATAATTTCTATAATCTATTGTTCTAATTCAGCCTCATAGTTAAAACACTTCACTAGTAAAACCACATTGGTTACATTTAAATACACCAATCCTTAGGAAACGCCAATCCCCTATCTGAACACTAACTCAATTTTTCTAATGCCACCAACCAATCAAAACTATAGAGCTATAAATCTAGTATACAAGATAGATTCACAAATGAATCCAATTTAGTTTCTTTATTACAAGTCTAGTCTGTAATTGCTTACTCTTTGCTCGTTCTCTATGTGCCTTTTCTTCCTCTTTGTTAAATCTCTGCACATTATCTATATGCCTTTTCTTCTTCTCTACTAAATATCTACACATTATTTGTGTGCCTTTTCTTCCTCTCTACTCAATCTCTATCCCTCTGACTTTCACTTTATGTCTATATACATCCTGAGTTAACCCACTTGGAGTTTCTCTAATAGCACCTTTTTTAGTTACAATAATAGCATCAACAAAATCACATTACAATGTTCAATATGCCATATATGTATAGATAATGAGTCTAGGGTTTCATATCTTCAATTTCATTCACACTTCAACTCCCCTTTATTAGTTTTAATTCAATGTGACTTTGACATATACGCTTTCTCATGTCTCAGTTCATGTAAAACATTACAATGTTTAGGTCTCTTTACTATGTTTGGAAATTGTTGGATTTAGGTCATTACCACACCACTTCCTTAATAAATGATTGATCAATTAGATCAATCAATCTCAAGCTCCATGTAAATTTTTTCAGTTATACATTTATTTAGTCATGTATTTAAATGAGGATTGTTCATCTTATCTTTGGCACCATTTATTGTCTATCTTGAATTATTAGATATTTTGTATGCACTATTCTAATTTTAAAATAGAACCGTTAATCTCTTTTGCATTAAACATCAAACTCTTTTTTACATCTCGATATCTCCTATATGATCAATTCACTTTCTCTCCTATAAATTGTCTTAGACATGATCAATCTTTATCTTTGTCTATATGCCTTTTGAGAGTTTATCATGGAAGCCTTTCATATTTTTTGAATTGGCTTTGTGTCCTTCACAATTATCCTTTGGCACTTGCAATTGTCCTTTCTCTTCAATAAAACTACCCTTCAAGATTTTGTAAACTATCTTTCATAACTTTGTAAATGTCCTTTGGAAACTCCAAAAATGTCCTTTCTTCATTTGAACTATCCTTTGAATAAATTATTGTGGGATTTTTTTCAAGGTGCTCTTCAGGATAATTTTTGTGGGCTTTTTGTCAAAGTGCCTTTCAGGACAATTTCCATGGGATTTTTGTCAAAGTGCCCTTCAATAAAATTTCCCCCAAAAAATGTCTAAGTGCCTTTTAGGACTTTCAAAATTCCCTTCATTTATTCATTCATATCTTTCAAAACTTTTGTGTAGGACACATACCCATCAGAACTTTTGCAATAGTCCATATACCCTTCATGTTTTTTGAAAATATCCCTTCAAAAGCTTTGAATGGTCCACTTATCCTTCAACATTTTGGAAATATCCCTTTGGAGATTTTGAATGGTCTACTTGCCCTTTAGACTTTATGAAAATATCCCTTTGAAACTTTTGAATCACCCACTTGCATTTCAAACTTTTTGAAAATATCCCCTTGGAACTTTTGAATGGTCCACTTGCCTTCAGACTTTCTACAAAGTTCCCTTCAAAAAATTTATTTGAGATAATTTTTTTGAAAGAATTCCAAGTGGCACTCATTTCCTTTGAAAACTTTATTTTAGATAATTTGTCTAACAAATACTTAGCCAATTTTCTAGAAAATTACCTTTAACATTTTCCCAAAATAATGTCCTTATGTGTTATGGGTTATTTGTTTGAAGAATTGTCTTTACAAATATTTTTTAAAGAATTCCCTCAAAAAATACAAAGGTTCAAAGTCGACTAAGTATGGAAACAACCTTATGCATTTGTAACATTTTCTCTAATCATCCTTATGACATAGAACTTAGACCATAAAGAATAGACACAAACCTAATTATCATAGTGTGATCATTTCCTTTAGATTATTTCATACGTGCAAGTGTTGATAACATCATTCTATATGCTTAACCATATCTCATCAAGATAAATATGTGAGCATAGGCATTCAAAGTACACACACAAGTCTATTCAACTCAACACCTTTACCATTAATGCATGATAACACATGCTAACTTTGAAATCAATGATAATTCTTCAAAACTTAATGCCCATTTCCAATAATCTCCCCCTTTGTCATTTATGGAAACTCGTCATCATAATGACTTAACTCCTTCATCTTCAATCTACCTTTTCCCCCTTTTACATTAATGGCAAAGAGTCTCTACCATAATATGTCAACAATCTATTTCTCTCCTGACATCTTGGTTATTTTGATACTTGGAATTGATAGGCTAGAATGCTTTGTGAGGAACCCCTAATAGGCAATGGTACATTAGCTCCCCTGGCTCCATGATTCTCCAAATGATCATTTATATAGCATTGGTCTAGGATACCAATCAATAATTGACATATCTCTATATAGATAGGCATAATGATCTAGAGCTAACATACCTTTGTCACCTCCTTTGTTATTACATAGCAAAGGGACTACAACTTTCTTACCAAATTTCCTTTTCTCTTAATTTAGGAGTTAATAATGTTTCTTCAATATTCCCCTTGGATTCATCTCTATCACTAGAAGATAGTGATATGGTGTGGGAGCCACTAATCCTAACTTATTTCTTAGATAGTCAAATTTATCCTTGGGAAATGGCTTGGTAAATATATCTACAATTTGGTCCTTTATTGGCATATAATCATTTTTAACCTCTTGATCTGCAACCTTTTCTTTCAAAAAATGATATTTGATGGATATATGCTTGCTTGTGGAATGAATAAATATATTCTTAGATATGTTTATGGTACTTGAGTTATCATAAAAGATAGAAATAGGTTCTTGGTATTCTACCTTGATGTCTCTAAGAGTTTTCTTCATCTGCAAGACTTGGGTGCAACATGTTACTACTACTACATACTCTAATTCTAATGTATAAAATGTAACTGACTCTTGATTTTTGCTCAGCCATGACACAAGTCTACTCCCCAGGAAGAATGTACCACCACTAGTGATTTTCCTATCATCCACACTCCCTACCCAATCAGCATCTACATATGAAATCAAAGTGAGATCTTCACTTTTAGGGTACCATAGACCATAGTCAATTGTGTTCTTGATGTATTTGAAGATTATTTTCATAGCATTGACATGTGATTCCTTGGGAGATACTTGAAATCTTGTAACCATGCATACAACTTACATGATGTTTGGTCTTGATTTATTTAGGTATAACATGCTACCTATCATTTATCTATACATATTATTATTCACATCAAGGGACTCATCTTCTTTGCTCAACTTTCATCCAGTTATCATGGGAGTACTAACCAATTTTTTGTCTTCCATTTTGAATTTCTTGAGCATCTCTTTTACATGCTTGGTTTGAGATATGAATATCCCTTCATTGGTTTGAAAAACTTGTATACCACGAAAGAAATAAATTTTTCCCAGCATATACATTTCAAATTCACTTTGCATTTATGTGGCAAATTATTTTCACATATTACTATTGCCACCTCCAATGATGATATCATCTACATAGATAATAATAATTAACATATGTTTACCTTATAATCTAAAGTAAAAATTTATGTCTACACATCCTTTGTTGAAGCCTTGTTGTTGCAAGTATTGATCCAATCTTGAATACCATGCTGTAGGTGTCTATTTCAGACCATACAGTGTCTTCTTCAATTTGCACATATAATCTTCTTCATCCACTAGCTGAAAATCTTTTGGTTGTTCAATGTAGAATTCCTATTCTAAGTTTCCATTTAATAAGGATAAAATTACATCCATTTGATATAATTTTAACTTCTTATGAATAGAAAATCCCAAAAACATTCTTATAGCTTCCAATCTTGCCACTGGAGCAAATATCTCTTCAAAGTCTATGTCTTCTACTTGTGTATATCCCTTGCACACCAATATTGCTTTGTTTCTTATGATATTTCCATATTCATTGAGTTTGTTTCTGTAAACCCATTTAGTTCCTATCACATTCCTATTTTAGGGTCTAATAACTAATTCCCAAGTTTTGTTCTTTTCTATTTGACCTAGTTCTTCTTCCATGGATTCACTAAAGGTCTTAGGCTCAATTTTTGAAAATAGAGAAAAACTTACTTGATTCTTGTTCATTTCAACTCTTCTCCTAGTTTTAACTCCTTTATTTTTTTTCCAATTATATACTCCTTAGGATGATACTTTTAAACAAAATTTGGTGGTGCCTTTTCAATCTTTTCTTCCTCCTCTTCACTATCTTCTTCTTCATTTTTTGCTCCTTTTAATTCTTCAATTTTGATCTCCTCATCAGGATCAACATGTTTAAATCCTTCTTTGACCCTGACATTTATGTATTCAACTATTTTATTCAGCCTTTTATTGTAACATACATAGACTTTACTCTGAGTAGAGTAACCAAGAAAAATTCCCTCATCACATCTTGACTCAAAGTTGCCTAGTTTGTCCTCCTTTATTTTGATGTAACATTTGCTTCCAAACACTCTAAAAAACTTAAATAATGCAATATTTCCATACCATATTTCATATGGTTTTTTATCACTTTCACCCTTATTTGTACTCTATTCAAGATGTATACTGATGTTTGGATGCTTCTCTCCAATATCCATCAGATAGTTTGGCTTCTTTCAACATTATGCTATCCATCTCCTTAACATTCATATTCTTTCTCTCAACAAATCCATTTTTTATGTATTTATTTCAATAGAGTAGTGCCTTTTAATCCCATACTTATCATAATATTCTATGAACTCATTGGATGTGAATTCTCCACCTTTATCAAATCTCAAACATTTGATCTTTCTTCCCATTTCATTTTCAACCATGGCTATAAAGATCTTAAATCTCTCAAAGGATTGAGATTTTTCCTTCAAAAAGGTTACCCATGTCATTCTTGAGTAATCATCTACAAATAACATGAAGTAATGAACTCTTTTTTATCCTTTTATCTTGATAGGACCCCAAAGATCAGTATGGACTAATTGTAGAGGCCTTGTAGTCACATATTCTTTTGTTTGAAACTTGAACCTTGTTTTATTTCCTAATTTACATTCTCTCCATGTAGTATCTATGGGTTTGGTTATCTTGGGCATATGTCTTACACACTTATTTGAACTTACTTTGACTAGATTATCAAAATTGACATGTCCTATTCTCCTTTCCCATAATAAGATTTTATCAACCTTTCCTATGAGGTAGCTATTATTTTTTACCTCAATAAGATTTTAGATATTATTCACAATCCTTTGACCTTCTACAACTATTTTTCTATATCTCTTCAACTTGTAGCCATTAGCATCAAATATGACCTTATATCCATTATCACACATTTAGCTGACAGTTAGTAGATTATACTTTAGTCCTTTGACATAATGAACATGATGCATAAGAAGCTTACCATCTATATACAACGTTATTTTGCCTTTAATTTTTACTATTGTGTTGTCTCACAAGATGATAGTTCCTTCCTTACACCTACTCAACCTAGTGAACTTGTTCTTGTCACTAGTCATGTGCTTTGAGCACCCACAAGTTTTATTCTTTGGCATGGATTGTTTTTTGAGAAATAAAGGATTGATTTTCCACTTTACACATTTTATTGGGTATCTCATATGTCCTTTTATTTTCCTTATCATTGAATTTTGAACCTTTGTTCTTATTAAGATGCTTACCTTTATTTATATTGTATCCTTTTGACATTGCAAATTTGGTCCTACAATGCTTAGCTATGTGATTGAAATTATTGCAATTGTATCATATTAAACTTGAATCTAGCAAAGGAGAAAATGAGTTTCTACTTTCAAAATTAATTCTTCTATTAGGAACAACTCTAAATTCAATGGCCCTATGACCAAACTAATTCCATCTATAACAATAACTATAAAAAAAAATGAATAATACCTAGTCATAATGTTCTTTAGTGCATTGTAATTAACTATCATACACCTTTATTTCTTAAAGTCTATCACTTGAGTATATCCTTTTGCATCTTTGATTTTAGACCTTTTCCTAGAATTTATTCTTCTCACTTTATTTTTGTTTGGATCCTTCATAGTGTCCTTACTTACCTTTTCTTTCTTTACTTTTGCTCCTCCTCCTATCTTGAAATTATCATATAGGTTGGTCAATTTACTAGTTAATGAACCATTTATTTTCTCATATCCAAGAATACATTTTTCATTTGAAGGCTTCTGACCATTGATTAATTCATTAAGAATGTCTAATCCTTTTTTTCAACTTTAGACTTTTGTCTATCTAAATTTTTGCCTTCTCAAGTTCTTTCCTCAAAGCTAGTATTTCTTCCTCAAGCCTCATGCATTATTTGGATTTTGTCTATAGTTCCATCTTAACTACTTATTCTATTATTTTAGCCTCCTCAAGTAGATTTTTTAGACTCACTATCATTTGATTAGATTTTTCAAGTTTATTCTACCTAGGCTTCTTCTATTTTGAGTTTAGTTTTCTTAATTTCTCAATCTCTTCTAGAGTATAAACTAGTTCACCTTCTAGATCAATTTCAACTTCCTCTTCTTCATTCTAATATCCATGTTTATCTTATTCCTAATTTATGGGAGTGAATTCTTCTACCATGAACATGAATTATTTTCCCTTTGCTATAAATGCAAAGTCATGATCATCATCCAAACTATCAGTATCACTACCCTTTACTGAGTCACTATCTTATTTTGTATATAAACCTTTCTTACTCTTAAATAAGTTCTTTTTTTCATATTGGGGTTTCACCTTTTTTCTACTCTATACTTACTTAAAATTGTCCTTTTTATTGTAGGGACATTTCGCAGCAAAGTGTCTTACCTTACCACAATTGAAGCATTTAAACGGTATCTTGCCTTTGTATTTTCTTGATCCTCTCTTTAGTTTTATAAAAAATCTAGATTCTTATTCATCTATCTCCTCAGATTCAAACATGGATATTTCTTCTTTTACATTATTTGCTACTTTGAATGTAGATTCTCTTTCAAATGTGTTAGTTTCTCCCATTCTCATCTCATAGGCTATGAATGTTCCCTGTAGTTTATATACTATGAGATTGTCCAAATATCTTGCTTCATTAATTGTAGAGATTTTGGAGTCATATCTTGATGGTAGGGATCTCAAAACCTGCTTGACAATAGTTGACTCTTCTATTTTTTCTCCAAGTCCTCTGATAACATTTACTATCTCATCTACCCTGATGAGTTAATCTACAATATTTTCCTCTTCATTCATCTTAAGACTCTCAAACTTCCCTTTGTGTGTTTGTAGATTAGCTTTTTTAACTTTTTCATCTCCTTCATATATACCTTTTAACTTATTTCAGATGTATTTCACACTCTGAAACTACATAACTTTGACAAACTCTGAGTTTGATAATCCATAAAGAATAACATTCTTTGCCTTGGCATTGTTCTCATATGCCTTCTTGGCAACCTAATCAATAAGAGATACAATAGGATATGTATGTCCATTTACCATATACATCCATACATCAAACCCTAAATAAGACAAATATGCTACCATCCTTATGCTCTAAAAATCATATTTAGATCCATCAAAGAGAGGTGTTTTGTTTTAGGAGGATCCTTCTTGACTAGCCATTATGTTCACTAGCCAAGATCTACCTGAGATGATTAAGCTTCTTCCTAAGGAACTCTAGGCTCTAATACTACTTGTTGATCACAACTATCTACTGAGAGGGGGGATGAATCAGTAGATTAGCTAAATCTAGTTGATTGAAAATTTTAGAAGAGATACAAATTCATATGCATATTAAAGAATAGATGCAGAGATAACATACACACACAAAAGCACATTACACCAAATTTATACATGGAAAACCCAAAGGGAAAAACCATGGTGAGAATAACTTCTAGAATCTACTATTTTAATCTAGCCTCATAGTTAAAACATCTCACTGGAAAAACCATACTAGTTACATTTAAGTACACCTATCCTTAGGAGACACCAATCCCCTAATTGAGCACCAACTCAGTTTTTCTAATGACACCAACCAATAAAAAATATATAGATACAACTTTAGTATATAAGATAGATTCACAAATGAATCTAGTTTAGTTTCTTTGTTACAAGTCTAGTCTGTAACTGCTCACTCTCTTCTCATTTTTTTTTGCATTTTCTTCCTCTCTTTTTAATCTCTACATAATCTCTATGTACCTTTTATTCCTCTCTACTCAATCTCTACACATTATATATGTGCCTTTTCTTCCTCTCTACTCAATCTCTATCCCTTTGACTTTCACTCTGTGTCTGCATACATCCTAAGTTGGCCCACTTCGAGTTGCTCTGATAGCACCTTTTTTAGTTGTAACAATAGTAGCAAAAAAATCACATTACAATGTTCAAGATGCCATATATGTATAGATAATGAGTTTAGGGCTTCACATCTTCAATTTTTTTCACACTTCAACTCTCCTTTACTGGTTCTCATTCAATTCAACTTTGACATATACACTTTCCCATGTCTTGATTCATGTAACACACTACAATGTTTAGGTTTTATTACTATGTTTAGAAAATGCTAGATTTAGATCATTAATATTTCACTTCCTTAATTGATGATTTATTAGTTGGATTGATCAATCTCGGGCTTCATGTATACCTTTTTATCTAACCATTTATCTGGTCATGTCTTTAAATGAGGATTGTTCATCTTATATTTGGTGTCATTCACTGTCAGATATTTTATATGAACTATTTATACTTTTCAAATAGAACAATCAAGCTCTTTCTCGCATCTTGATATCTCTTATATGATTGGTTCACTTTCACTCCTTTCAATTATCTTAGACATTCTTGATCTTTATCTTTGTCTATATGCCTTTTGGGAGTTTGCCAGGAAGCCTTTCTGCTTTTTTGATTTGGCCTTATGTCCTTCACAATTGTCCTTCATCACTTTCAAGTGTCTTTTCTATTCAATAGAACTACCCTTCAGATTTTGTAAACTATCTTTCATAAATTTGTAAATGTCCTTTGGAAACTCTGCAAATGTCCTTTCTTCATTAGAACTATCCTTCAAACAAATTTTTGTGGGATATTTGTCAAGGTGCTCTTTTGGATAATTTCCTTGGGATTTTTGCAAAAGTGCCCTTTGGGATAATTTCTATGGGATTTTTGTCAAAATGCCCTTTAGGACAATTTTTCTTATAAAATTTATAAGTGCCTTTCAAGACTTTAAAAATAACCTTCATTTCTTTGCTCATATATTTTAGAACTTACGTGTAAGACACATACCCTTAAAAACATTTGCAATGGTCTACATACCCTTTGAGTTTTTTGAAAAGATCCCTTTGGAAGCTTTGAATGGTCCACTTATCCTTCAACATTTTGAAAATATCCCTTCATATCTTTTGAATGGTCCACTTTCCATTCAGACTTTCCAAAAATATCCCTTCAAAACTTTTGAATAGTCCACTTGCCCTTCAGACTTTCTAAAAATATCCCTTATAAACTTTTGAATGGTCCACTTGCGCTTCAAAATTTCTACAAAGTGCCCTTCAAAATTTTTGTTTGGGACAATTTTTTCAAAATAATTCTCCAAGAAACTTTCTTTGAAATAATTCCAAGTTGCACTCATTTCCTTTAAAAACTTTTTTGCAGAGAATTTGTCTAACAAAGACTTAGCCAATTTTCAAAAATAATGACTTAAAATTTTTTTTGAATGAATTTCCTTATGTGTTGTGGGTTTTTTGTTTGATAAAATTGTCTTTCCCAATATTTTTGTGAAAATTCCCTCAAATAATACAAAGGCACAAAATTGACTAAGTATGGAAACAACCTTATGCATTTGTAACATTTGCTCTATTCATCCTTATGACATATAACTTAGACCACAAAGATTAGACACAAACTTGATTATCATAGTGTGATTATTTCCTTTAGATTCTACCATATTTTAAAGTTTTTATAACATCATCCTATGTTCTTAGCCATATCTCATCAAGATAACCACGTGAGCATAAGCATTCAAAGTACACACACAAGTCTATTCAACTCAACACCTTTGTCATTAATACATGATATCACATGCTAATTTTGACATCAATGAAAATTATTTAGACCTTAATAATTATTTCCAACATTGACTAGGCACCAACTCAGTGAAGACCAATTCTTCAAGCACCAACCTACATATAAGCTTCAACTCCCTCTTTGACCAAGCATCAACTTAGCCAATCAACCTTATGTATTCTAGTATTCCACTCAGCTCTCTATCTACTCTATCCACTATCATATATGAATAAAACATATTTTATGTAACTATAATAGCCTCTTAATAAATAATGATCACTCCTTTAGCTCTACTCCACTTGATCTCTCTCAAAATTACCTCTACAATTTATCACTCAACTATCCCTCTTCAAGACAGAATAGGTCATATGATCTTGATTTTTAAATGCAAAACACCTATATGATCTTCATGAAATGATTATCTACTCTATCATTAGGGTTTACAACATGTCACCTAACCTCCTTGGGCTCAATGATTCATCAATTCATTCGCTTCCTCTAAGCTTACTCAAATATGCCTAAAAAGCCTTGTATATATACTCATCTCTTGTTCAAATACCACTTGGTCAGCCACACACCCTTAACCTCTTAGGTCAACCATAAAATAGGTCTTAGGACATCTCATAAACATGATTAAAATGATATTTGATTCCCTTTTGGTCTGTCATAACTCTATTAGACCTCATTTCACTTTTAGGTCTCATGGAGACCTAATTATATTAGGCCTTCTTATCAACACTACCATTTATAAAAACCCCACTAGATTAGACATAAAAATACATGATTTTTTAAACACATATACTTAAAAATAGATTACATAACAATAATCTATAGAGACCATAATAAATACTCGAGGTGTGATAATAATAATAAGCATAATACATCACATAATATTGATCTCTAATATCATGAGAGTACATGTCATAATGTGAATATAGAAGATAAATAGATTAACTCTGATATAACTAAAACAAGTCTCCAGGAACTATTGTCAATATAAAATAACAAGTAATTACAAATCTCATGACAATATCTAAGGATAAGTAAAATATAATATAATTTACATATAGATGCATGTCATCCATGGAGCATAGTTCCCAAACTCAAGTATCCATGGCAATCTCAAGTGTCATCTCGATAGGTAGCACTTATGTGGGGAGGGAGAGCATCATCTGAGTGATTTTCCACACAAACCAATGATCCCTCATTCTAATACCTTAAATAAATGGCCCCCTCTTTATGGATGAGTAGATAGTGATGGCATGGGAATCCAGAGAGACAAACAAGTACCTATGTGTTGTATGATTTCTAAACTAAATATGTAGTGTATCATAGATGAACTATTCTATTACAAGATATCATACAAATATATAAACCACACTCATGAAATGATAATGTCTCAATAAACATATGTTGGCACAAATTTTTACAAATAATAAATAATAATGATCTAGATCAATCAAACTCATAAACACCACTTGACCAGATTGCCTTCATCTATCATTATGACACTAGTAAGCTAGTGAAGTCCATCTCACACCTTACTCTGTATTATTAATGTAGATTGGTCAAATACAATTCAACCACAAGATTCATTTAATTTACATCTTACTACTAAACACATCATATAACATGATAACATAGGAATAACCAAAGCATACATTTATTCTGTCAAAGATATGAATGAATAATATATTAATTTCTATCCCAGACTAGAAATAATGACTATAGTTTATACCACCCAGGTAAATACATATTTACCTATAGATTTTCACTACCATAATTAGTTTCTAAACATAACACACCCTATGATAACCCACATTATGATAGTCTATTATTCTAAGACATAACTACTAGTTTTCCATTATCAATCATAATAAAGTAGTCATAACTACATAGAAACACAAACTTATATTCAAAAAATTAGATATAATGAATCAAATCATGGTTCTCATAGATCAAAATTATATACCAAGATGGTTTTTTTAAACTCTCCAGGTTGTATGCACGTATACATAAGTCCTACTAACTATCACAAAACATACTATTCATAGTAACAACCAACACATATATGGTCAAATAGTTGAATGTAGGTGTGATTCATATAGTAAACACCATCCAGGTTTAACATACATTACACTATAGTAATCTATGATATCCCATACTATCATAGTTCAAAACTATGTAAAAACACATAATTAAACTTATGATTCCAAGAATTAAATGACCTACATGCATAATAACAATCAAGTAATCATGGGATTATACCATCTGAGTATACCCTAAATTTAAAATATATACTAGCATTTAAAACAACATAACATATAATTCAGTATCATGATGCACCATAATTTGTTAAATATAACCAATCATCTATACATATTAGCATTCTCAAAACATGCATTGCATATAAGTACTCAATGCTGAATTTATATTACATCAATCAATCAATCATTTACAGAGAAAAAGAGAACTCATGAACCCATTAAATCATTAATTTAAACATCTAATTTTATTTTCTAAAAGACTATTTTAAATATGGTTGCAATTTTGGTCCCTCGGATGCCTACTGACTAGATAAAATCATGCTTTCAGCATGGCTATTCCATTAAGTACCTAGGTTGCATACTTATATCCATTCGTAGCTATAGTAAAATAAAATTAACACATACATGGAACATAGGATAATCCAAACTAGATATTTCTATATGTATTAGGGATTTGAATGCATGCATTCATGAACTTATGTAATCCTTTTAATATAGTTAATATCTCACCCAAGGACTATAACCGTAAGAATAAAGCCTTATGTTTCTAAATACACTATTAGGTAGATTCACACCTATGTATTCATAGTCAATAATCCATAACTTATTTTAGTGTTACTATTACGCCACATGTTTTAACTCACTAGTTGTATATGATAAGCAACATAGCAAAAATGAGACATCACTATCAATGTAAGTTGTTTTACAACACATAAAGTAAAAGAGTATCCTAAATATTAAGTTATTAGGGTAAAAACTGAGGTATAAAGTTATAACTTAATACACTTCTAAATAAAACATCTCTGATTTACTCAAATAGAGATTAAGTATAACCTAAATAGAGATCATATAATAATACTATTTATTATATTAACTGGATCTCTATTTAAATTTATCATACTTCTTTCCCTCTTTCTTAGTATAACTTGGATAACTTAATATAATCATATTAATTTATTAACTCATACGTATTTATTATTTAGATACACTTTTATTCCTTTATTTTGTGGCCTATATATTTACATTGACTGCTTATGTGATAAATTTAAAGGAATCACTACCAATGTAAGTTATTTTGCAACACAATGATAAAACTATTCAATATTGGCTAAGAGAAAGTCATATGATGAGGCCAATTAACATACATCTATGAATTATTAGTAGTTAAATGACCTAATAATAATATTAATTAGTGATTCATTTATATAACAAGTGTGGAATCCCTTTCTATGGCCTACTTTTATTTTATTTATTTTATATATTTTTTCTAATTTAATATAGCCTAGTCTATAAATAATATATCGATGTTATACTCTCTTGCAAAATCACTACATACCAATTATGGATCATTGAATATAATGGTTTAGTATTTAGTTTAATGCAGATCCCCCCATGTCAAGCTAGCATATATTTATTAATTTTAGCATTCATTTAACATGATTAAATTAGATTGTTGTTTTAAGAAAGTGTAGATACAATAAGTAATAAATACAAAATATATAATCCTGTATATATTAATCGTTAGTGCTTTATACTTCCAAAATCTTTGTACTTATTATACCGATTTGCTCTCAATTCAATAAATAATAAAAAGACCAATGTTGTAATTTCACTTGTATATGAAAATAACATAAATTATAGTCTAATATATATATTCTACTTTTAGATCAATATAATATCTACTTAAATTGACTACATACATATCATTGTTTCCAATCTAAATTAAAATGACAATGTGTGTGTGTGTGTGTGTGTGTGTGTGTGTGTGTGTGTGTGTGTGTGTGTGTGTGTGTGTGTGTGTGTGTGTGTGTGTGTGTGTGTGTGTGTGCGCGCGCGCGCGCGCACGCGTGCGTGCGTGCACGTGTGCATGTGCGCACGTGTGTGTGCATGTGTGTCAACAGATCTAAACCACACAAAAGAACAAGAGGCTTAAAATGATTTGAATAGAGAGACTTCTCAGAATTTATTGCATTGTTGAGTACCAAGATAACTCACCCTATTAAAAAAATCTAAATCATTGTAATTAAAATTGATTTAATATGAAAGCAATAGTTTAAATATCTAAGAAACATAATATAAGAGTAACAATTAAGAAGTTTGAAACTAACTTATGTACATATAAGTTTGCTACAATATTCTAAAAAGAATCATTACCTTTATGCATTAAATCTCCATGTATTATAACACAGTTGCAACTAGTTAAAAATAACTAAGTATATGGTTTCACTATAGTTTAGACTAAATCAAATATTGTTAATCATGTGAAATTTTCTACATAATGATGACATGCTATTTTAAATGGAGTATACTATAGTGTTTTTATGCAATTAATACTCCAAATCACTGCACTAAATCTATAGTAAATGCAATACTCTAAATCACTACACTATAAATTATAATACTATACATGTATATTATATTATTTTACTTCAATACTATAGAGAAAAAAATACTCTAGTCATTTCACTAAATCTATGAACCACTACCTTCATTTTAGGCTACTTTTAAATTCTACTAAAAGCTAGTGTACACAAATGGTTATGTGTGCAATCAGACATATATTCTCTAACAGTTATATATGTAAATAATGCATGTAATTTGCATTATTTACTTCTTAATTTGTTAACTATCTCAATTAGAAGGAGTTTTATAAGGTTATCTAAATATATTAAATTGTATGATCTCTTTTATAAACATTTACACATTGCCACATATTCGTCTATTGAATTAAAATAATATGCCTATTTGTCATGTTATGATCTTGATCTTGAAAAAATTCCTTTGCTCTCCTCTTGTCTCCTTATAAGAGTTCCTCTTGCCCCTTTAGGCTACCCCATCTCATCCTTAATGGCCTCCTTAAGTATGGCACTTTTTTTCTTTTTATTCCAAAATTTCCTCTTTGATTTCATCCTTTTTGTTTTCCTTAGTTTTATTCCTTTTTTAATATTTTATTTATTTATTTTTATGGATTTTATCCTTTTTTATTAATTATCATTTCAAATTTTCATGATAGTTTAATGATTAATTGTAGACTAATAACCTAAATTAGTTTAATAAATTAAAACTTTAAACATTCATGGGACACACAAGTTACACTAGACAAAATACACAAAAACATTAATAAATATTATCAAACTATAAGGAAACATATATCTATTTTAAATAACATTAAACCCATTATGTTAACCATTTTTTATGCATCTAACATGTGTTGTTTCTATGTGGTGTGTGCAAGTTACTAGTTAGTTTCTTTGTCATCCTCTGACATCTTGATCTACATCACCCTCTCTGATGATACTCTCCCTTTGACACACTATAAGGGTTGAGTTATCATACATCAACCTCATAATAAAATAGGTAGTTAGACCATACTAGTCATGATATATATCTTCTTCATAAATTTTAGTTATAATGACAAATCAACATAACCATCAAGTAAACATATACTTAAAACTAACTCATAAAACATGATCATGTTACCTAAGTAATATCCTAATGTCTCATAATAGCTTATATCTCAATCTTATTTAAAAATAAACAAATATAAATTTTTTATATATAGATATCCATAGATAATCTAGTAAGTTATCCTAGTAAGGAATTGGGATGTAACATCCTTCCTTCCTAAAGCTAGTCATCATCCCCAATGACTCTTACTTATAAATAAGTTTTGAATTAAAAACATTATTTAAAAAAGAGAAAAAAATGATTTACAATATCAAAATAAGCAATAAATGATAAATCACCTATAGAACTCACCATAGTTCCTTCAAGTTTCATCATTATCTGAGTATTGGTCCCAAAAGACCCTACTCAATTATATCTCTCTATTATGCAAAAATGGTTGTGAGTATTACTTACTTTGACTGGTTATATCATGACCATCTCAAAGTCTAAAAATATTAAGACAAGATTATATATTATAATACTGACCACTTTTGTTTCCTTAAATGATCCCACAAAATCTTCCAGGACCTTTGTACATCTCTCTAACCTAGAGAGTGTTTTTCTCATTCTAGAGAAAAGTATTTAGGGAACCTGGCAAGAATAGTGTGTATAAGTTAATACTATCACAACTTTACATATCTTCAAATAAGTATAACATGTCAATATTATCACTAATCCATAGATTTTTTGACAAGTATGATGATGAATAAGAACTATAAATGCTACATTTCCAATGTATACAAGATTAAGGAATGTATACAAGATTAAGGAATAAACATTCCATCATAGACATGCATATGGCCATATGATTGAATTTGATAAGTTCATCTATCAAATAATAAATTTGACAAGTCCATTTGTCAGATCCAAACTTAGTAAATATCGATTCAATGTGAGGTTAAGATACCATCCTATCACTTAGAACTCACATTCCTAATTCACCACTCTTCCATTAGGTCTCCATGACCTAGTGATCTCAAAAATGTGCACATGGTTCAATGAAACACAATTCCACATAAATTGATCATAAAAAGCATTAATATGAGCCAAATAATTATAGATGTATTAACATACATACAAGATAAATCATACAATTATTCTATAATTATATTAAGTTACCACAAGCCAATCATAACTAGTATCATATTTCACAACTTAACCTATAGTATTATTTTCATAGTTAAGAAAAAATAATGTTGAAATTAACCTAACATACAAAGTCCAAGTATCACATCATCCTTATAACCTCATAACGTCAGAATCAAGACAATATCTCCCTACTTGCTCAACTATAATGTTATAAATTAAAATTTTATCTCAATCCCTAGATTGATAAGATATTCTTCACATCCTTTACCCTACTTGATTCCATTGAAAGGTATAGAAATAAGTATTCAAACAACATGTTTTAAGAAAAATAAAAAAAATATAAATCTACTCAAGGGTAAATAATATCATATTAATTATAATCAAACTATAATTCTTAATCTAAAATTTAATATATAATTCAAGGTTTGCCACTCCACGTGGTCTAGAATCACAAGTTAGAAAGAGTAGTGAATCTAAGGAGTCATAAATGAAAAGTATATAACTATCATCTCAAAAATTCCTACATACCCTCAAAAGGTAAAAATAAAACACCACAACTCAATGTTGCCAAAACACTCCTTAGTTACCAAATCTATAAGTATAGTATCATAATCTATCTCTATAATCAGGAGAGAAATAAAATACTATTAATAAAGATATATCAATTCATAAAATCCTACAAATTCTCTCTCAACAATAATCAAAATATATTATCCCACAAAATTCAAGGGAAAATTTCAAAAACAAGTTCCCATTTAAGATAACACTAAATCAACATCATGAAAATAAGATTCTTTTCAGCATCTTATAATGACGTAAAAGAAGAATGAGATAATAGTAACTCACCTCTAAGATAATTAAGAGAGAGATGACACTCCTTCCTAAACCACATAATTTAAGGGGGACAATTTAAAAAACTCCTAACACAAAGGAATACTTAAACAACAACACTTTACTATAAGAAAATTCCCTCTGCACTAGGTGGTACCAACTAAAAATGGTCTTATAAGATTTTCCATTTCTAAGATTAGCGATCATAAGGCATGAAAACTATGTACATATATTTAAGTGAAAATAATCTCATGATTATTACACACTCATAATGAAAAACACAAATTATTAAAGTGAATTGGCTACCAAGAAAGATGTAATCATACTTGAGGTGTTCGATCTAAGTGACTATTCCATGGTAAAAATCTCTTGTTCATAGCTCATGAATTACACTATGTACTCACATACCCAAACATCTTATTCAACCATCACCATTGGGACACTCAAAAAACCAATTCCCTAAACATCTAAAAAGGTTAAAAATGCTCCTAAGATTACATACACAATGTTCCACACACATTAAATGAAAGTATCATGCCTATAAAAGTCACCAAGACATATAGTAAGATCTACCAAGTCTCAAAACTCCAATCATAGTGTAACATGGTTCTGCATTGAAGCATTAATAATCCAAAATACTAGTGTAATACTTCATGTCATTAGGTTCACATTGATAAATAGAAAGATACAAAAATTCTAATGGACTCATTAGGTCCTAGAGTTTGAGTCACAACTCTGATATCACATGTAAAAACCCCATTGGGTTAGACATAAAAATATGTGAATTTTTTTTTATACCAAAAATAGATTACACCATGAGAATATATAGATACCATAATAAATACTCAAGGTGTGATAATATCAACAAGCATAATACGTGACATAATACTGATCTCTAATATCATGAGAGTACACGTCATAATGAAAATATAGAAGATAATCAGATTAACTCTTCTACAACTAAAAAAATTCTAAAACCATTACTATCAATATCCAATAACAAGTAATTACAACTCTCATGATAAGTATAATAAAATACAATGTACATACATATACATGGCTTCCATGGAGCATAGTTCTCAAAATCAAGTATCTATAGCAATCTCAAGTGTCTTCTCAATAAGTAGTAATGTTATGGGGAGGGAGAGATAATATGAGAAATTTTCCAAACCAATCATAGACCAATGATCCCCCACACAAATCCATTAGGAAATGGACCTCCATTCATGGATAAGTAGATAGTGATAACACACGAATCTAGAGAGACAAGCAATTACCCATGTGCTATATGATTTCTAAACTAAACATGTAGTGTATCGTATAAAATTGTTCTATTGTAAGATATCAGAAAAACATGTAAACCACACTCATAAAATGATAATGTCTCACTAAACATAATTTTTCCCAATTTTTTACAAATAATAATGATCTAAATCAATCAAACTCATATTCACCACTTGATCGGATTGCTTTCATATGTCATTGTGACACTAGTAAGCTAGTGAAGTCCATCTCACTCCTTACTCCATATTAGCAATGCAAATTGGTCAAATATAATTCAATAAGAAAATTCATTTAATTTACATCCTAATAGGAAACACATCATATAGCATGCTAATAGAGGAGTTACCAAACCATACATTTATTCCATCAAATGTATGAATGAATACTACATTAATTTATATCCCATACTAGAAATAATTACTAAAGTTCATACCACCTAGGTAAATACATATTTAACTATAGATTTTCACTACCACAATTAGTTTCCAAACATAATACACCCTATGATAACCCATATTATTATAGTCTATTATTATAAGACATAACTACTAGTTTTTCATAAGCAATCATAATAAAGTAGTCATAACTACACAAAAACACAAAATTATATTCAAACAACTAGATATAATGAAGAAAATCATAGTTCTCATGGAACATAATAACATACCATCATATAATATATTAAAATATTCAAGCTATATGCATGCATACATAAGTCCTACTAACTATCATAAAACATATTATTCATAGGAATGACCAACACACATACAGTTAAACAGTCAAATGTAGGTGTGATTCATATATTAAACACCATCCAAGTTTAATATACATTATATTATAGTACTCTATGATATCTCATACTATCATAGTTCACAAATACATAAAAACACATAGCTAAATTTAGGATTCCAAGAATCAAATGACCCACTTGAATAATAACAATCAAGTAAGAATATGATTATACCATTCAGGTATACCTAAATTTAAAATATATACTATCATTTAAAATAACATAAAATATAAGTCAACATTGTGATGCATCATAATAGGCTAGATATAACCAAACATTTATACATATTAACATTCTCAGAACATGTATTGCACACAAGTATTCAATGCTGAATTTATATAACAATAGTCAATCAATCATTTATAGAGAAATAGAGAACTATGAACCCATTAAATAATTCATTTAAACATCTCATTATGTTTCCTAAAATACTTTTTAAAACATGGTTGTAGTTTTGGTCCCTCAAATTCCTACTGACTAGACAAAATCATTCTTTCAACATGGCTATTCCATTAAGTACTTAAATTGCATACTTAAATCAATGCATAAATATAGTAAAATAAACTTAACAAACACATGGAACATAGGATAATCCAAACTAGTTTTTGCTATACATTTTAGGGGTTTAAATGCATGCATTCATGAACTTAATAATATGTAATCATTCTAATATAGTTAATATTACATCTAAGGACTATAACTAAAAGAATACACCCTTATGTTTCTAAATACACTATTAAGTACATTCACACCTATGTATTTGTAATCAGTAGTCCATAGCTTATTTTAGTGTTACTATTATGCCACATGTTTTAACTCACCAGTTGTATATGATAAGTAACATAGCGAAAATGAGGCATCACTATCAATGTAAGTTGTTTTACAGCACACAGAGTAAAAGAGTATCATAAATATTACATTATTAAGGTAAAAACTAAGGTATAAAGTTATAACTTAATACACTACTAAATAAAACATGTATGATTTACTCAAATGGAGATCATATAATAATACTATTTATTATATTAACCATACCTCTATTAAACTATATTAGACTTCTTTCCCTCTTCTTTAGTATAAATTGGATAACTTAATATAAGAGTATTAAGTTATCGACTCATAATTATATATTATTTATATTCACTCATATTCCTTTATTTTGTGGCCTATATACTTACATTTATTGCCTATGTAACAAATTTAAAGGAACTGTTATCAATGTAAGTTATTTTCCAATACAATGATGAAATTCTTTAATATTGGCTGAGAGACGGTCATATGATGAAGCTAATTAACATATAACTATGAATTATTACCAGTTCAGTGCCCTACTAATAATATTAATTGGTGATTCATTTATATAACAAGTGTGGCCTCCCTTTCTATGGTCTAATATATATATATATATATATATATACCTTTCTATGGTCTAATATATATATATATATATATATATATATATATATATATATAATTTAATACAACTTGATCTATAAATAATAGATCATTATTATACTCTCTTATAGAATCATTGCATACCAATTATGGATCTCTACATACAATGGTTTAGTATTTAGTTTACTACAAATTTCCCCATGTAAATTTGCCATATATTTATTAATTTTATCATTCATTTAACATTATTAAAGTAGATTGTTGTTTTAAGAAATTGTAGATAGAGTGAGTAATAAATAAAATACATATAATCTTGTATATATTAACATCTAGTGCTTTATACTTCCAAAATCATTGCACTTACTATACCAATTTACTCTCCCTTCAATATATAATAAAAATACCAATGTTGTAGTTTCACTCATATATGACAAATACATAAATTACAGTGCAATATATATATTCAAATTGAAGACCAATATAATATATACTTAAATGGACTACATATAGATCAATTTCCCCAAGCCAAATTAAAATGATATATCTATCATAAATGTATTACATACAATTTATACATAATCTGCAATCATTAGATTTTACATCAAATATATTTACTCATAGGTAGGTCATTGATTACAGACTATGTATAAATTGTATGTAATACATTATATATGTATTAGGGGAGTATATATATATATATATATATATATATATATATATATATATATATATATATATATATATATATGTATATGTATATATATGTATATATATATATGTATATGTATATATATATATATATATATATGTATATATATATATATATATATATGTATATATATATATATATATGTATATATATATATATATATATATGTATATATATATATATATATATACTCCCCTAATACATACATGTGTGTGTGTGTGTGTGTGTGTTTGTGTGTGTCTGTATATGTATATGCCACACAAAAGAGCAAAAGGCTTACAATGATTTACACAAAGAGACTTCTCAGAATTTACTGCATTACTGAGTACCAAGGTAACTCACCCTATTAAAAAAATCTAAAGCATTGTAATTAAAATTAACTTAATATGAAAGAAATGTTTTAAACAACTAAGCAAATTAATATAAAATTAATAATTAATCAATTTGAAACTAATTTATGTACATATAAGTTCACTGTAATATTCTAAAAAGAATCATTATCTTTATGCATTAAATCACCATAATCCTATAACACAACTACAAATAGTTAAAAATAACTAAGGATATGATTTCACTATAGTTTAGACTAAAGCAGAGATTGTTAATCATGTGAAGTTGTTACATAATGATGTCATGTTATTTTAAATGGGGTATACTATAGTGTTTTTATGCAATCAATACTCCAAATTGCTATAGTAAATATATAGTAAATATAATACTCTAAATCACTACACTATAAATCATAATAATACAAGTGTATGCTATATTAGTTTACTTAAATACTATATAGAAAAAAATACTCTAATCAATGTGTTAAGTCTATGAATTGCTACCTTCATTTTAGGTTGCTTTTAAATTATACTAAAAATTAGTGTATACAAATGGTTATGCATGTGATTAGACACATATTCTCTAATAGGTATATATGTTAATAATGCATATAATTTGTAATGTTTCCCTCTCAATTTATTAACTATCTCAATTGGATGCAATTTTCAAAGGTTATCTAAATTTATCAAATCATATGATCTCTTTTATAAACATTAACACATTGCACATATTCATCTATTGAATTAAAATAATATGCCTACTTATCCCCTATGTTATAAAAAGCCTAATATTGATAAAATTCTTTTGTTATCCTCTTGTATCCTTCTTTGAATAATTCTGCTTGCCTCTTTAAGGCTACCCCCTTTCATCCTTATTGGCCTCCTTAAGTATGGTGTTTATTTTCTTTTTATTTCAAAATTTTGTCTTTGATTTAATCCTTTTTGTTTTATCTTTTTTTTCCTTATTTTTATTCCTTATTTAATATTTTTTATTTATTTATTTATATGGATTTTCTCTCTTTCTTTTTTATTAATTATCATTTCAAATTTTCATGATAGTTTAATGATTAAATTATAAACTAATAACCCAAATTATTCTAATAAAGAAAAAAACAAAACATTGATGGCCACATGCAAGTCACACTAGATGAAATCCACAAAACCATTAAAATATGATATCAAACCATAAGAAAACATTATCTATTGTAAGTAACATTAACAACATTATGCTAACCACTCGTTATGCATCTAACATGAGCTAGTTCTCTCTGGTATATGTAGGGTACCAGTCAATTTATCTATCATCCTCTAACATCTCAATCTACATCACCATCTCTAATGATGCTCTCCCTCTATCACACTCCAAGGGTTGATTTATCCCACATCAACCTCATAATAAAATAGGTCGTTAGACCATAACAATCATGATATATATATATATATATATATATATATATATATATATATATATATATATATATATATATATATATATATATATATATATATATATATATATATATTCTTCATAGATTATAGCTATAATGACAAATCAACATGACCATCAAGTAAACATATACTTATAGCTAACTCATAGAAGCATGATCATTTTTCCTTAGAAATATTATACTATCCCATAATAGCATATATCTCAATCATAGTTAAAAATATCCAAATCTAAATTAGTTAGCTATAGATATCCATGGATAATATAGCAAGTTTGTCTAGAGAGGAATCGGGATGTAACACCATTTGATCCCTTGGAGAACATCATAACTCCATACATGACACAAAAGTTTCAAAAAACATCTAAATATACCTTATCCAATATCCTCTGATCTCCATAACACCTTTTATGTCCAGCCACTTCATGAAACCCCTTTAAAAGTACTCACTCATATTAGGCCTTTGTACACCAAAAAGTCTACCTTTCAATATTGAAGCTCAAACACACTTAGTACACTCAAACATGATAAAAAAACACATAGATAGAAACTAAATGGCCTTAGGGTCATTAAAAAATTAATTAGACACTTTCACTTAGAGCTTAAGGCTTCAAGATCATCTCTGCAACTTACTCACTCAAAACTACCAATTTTCCTCAAAGACTGGTCATGGTGACATGGAAATACAAAACCCATATAGACACTTTAAAATACTCATGATGAATTAAAAATATTTTATGACATATTCATAAAATCAAAAAACAAAAAAATCATATGGTCTAATAGTAGAATATTGCTCTTTTAGACCAATCTCATGACCTTATATCTCACAACCCAGACAAGTCATTTTGTGAACAACTTTTCACCATATTTATTGACCTCAAAAACTTATTAAAAGATTATAAATGACATAAAAGTCATGAAAAACATCTCCATGAACTTGGTTTCATCATTATATATTGAAAACATACTCTGATTCATCTTTTCACTATTGCTTAGGTTTTACATTATTTACATCATTAGGCCTATTAGCAACTAGCTAACTTAGAAGACCTATTTAGCATATTTGAAGGGTAGAAATTATCTATAAACCTTCAAAAAAAATTATTATGAGTCTATATCTCCCTTTTACATCCATTTCATTTTCTTTACTAATGTAAATTTTGACTACTAAAGAAAATTATTCACAAACAAACTTGTATCTGTGTATTTTTTGTCTCATCTAACTAAACACCACCACTTAGACATACCTGGGAGAGTTGAATGCATGATCCAATATTTTTTCTATGAATTTTAGAAAATTTGGAGATGATTTGAAAAAAATATTTCATATTGAGTCATTTTTAGGGTTTAAGGGAGGTTTAACATAGGTTTTGATGTTAACAATTTTTCATAAAGATTTGCCCCTTAAATCCAAAAACAATACCTAGAGATATTAGCTATGACCCTTTCCCATCTCTCCTTAATAACTCAGGTTCCCATGTAGATGTTACATGTGCCAATGAACATCTAAAAATGCCTCTTAGGTCTTGAGACCTCATTTTGTGAACTTGAAAAGGTGTAAAAACCACTTTTCATGCCATTTCCTACAAACCATGACCTCATACTTCATGATCATACCTAAAAAAACTTGAATTACATACATCTATGCTATCCTTCACACATTCACCTTGAAATATGATCCTCATGCCTCATTATTCTAGGTAAGGCTAAAGAATGGTCTAGGTGCAAACCAAGATAGAAGGACTTACCTTCAAAGGATCACTTTGAAACATTTATTAATGCATCCACACCTTATTCCATGCAAACACAACCTCTCACATGTTTCATTTCACTCACCTCATCATGTTACAAAGTCATTCCTTCACCATGCCATGACTAGGCTCAAGCTTTTAATGCACTTGACACCTTGACCTATTCCTTCCATGTCATGACCTCAACAAAACATCAACCCAGTAGGAAAAATACATCACAACACATTCATATCACTACACTAGTCTATTTATGATGACAATAATCTTCCACATCCTCATACAAACCTAAAACCACATGACCAAGCTTCATATGACTAGATATCTCTCTTCCATGCACCTAAACACCTTTGACACCTTGACCTGTACCTTAATACAACCATAAGACATTAGTTTCCTTTAAATTCTCTCCTTACTTAAAATTCATCCTACCACATGGCTTACCCTAAAACTCTTCATGTCATGAATATGTCATAGTATGCACATACATTCCTCTACACATACCTTTTCATATCATGACATCAATGAATTGTATAGACCTATTCATAAACTATGATTCCTATGTAGACATTAGTTGTCTTCAAACATCTTCCATGACATATACCTTTAATTCTTACATCACTCATGATAATTATCATCAATGTAACACTCTTATGTACCTTGACATATCACATACTACCATCTATCCTTAGTCACCTTTAACATTGACCTTGATAGTACAATATTGACATGATACATATTTGACATCAATGACCATTATGCCCTTGCATGGTGTACCCTTTTTACATCAATTATAATAAAATTCCAACATGTCCTTTATGGAAAATTGAGTGTCTGACAAGTAAGATTTAATAAATTATTTTATTTTTATCTTTCTTACTTTATCATTTCATGAATCTCATAGATATCAGCCTAATGGGGACTCACTACATGATTTGGAGTAAAAAATACCAGTCCCCTAAACCTATCAGATATGTTAGATCCTCAGAGAGCAAGTCTAAATGGGAACTCATCATATCATTTAGGGATATAAAGGCCAATCCCACAAACCTATCAAAGATGTTAGAGTTTGAGAGAACCTGGATGAACAAGATCTTACCACATCATTTGGGGCCATAAAATCCAATCACCCAAAGCTATCAGAGCACAAGATATGCTATAACAATGGGAATTTATTACATCATGCAGTGCTAGGAGGAACTATTTTCCACTTTGAACTAGGAAGCTCTTAATAAAGTATGAGTTGTTAACTAAGGCTAATTGGGGCATTCCGCATGTCCCCAAATGACATATCACCTAGTCTATAGGAAAGGCATAGAGTATAGAGCTATGCTTATATGTTGGTCATTAATATGAGGACTAATTAATGGCTGACACATGTTAAAAATCAAGATCTAGATGAGGGAGGTGATTACTTTCCTACCATGCACTAGGAATTAAAAAAATGGGAATTTGGACTCAATTGGATAGCTTTGTAAACATCCCATAGCCATTTAGATATCCATATAGTAGTGGAGGATCATGAGATTTGAATTTAATTTTGGATTCAGAAGTAAAAGGAGAAAATCTTGTTACTAACTCAAATTTAAATTCATGACAAGTGAGCCACTAGACACCATTAATGCAAGATGTGTGCATACACTTATAAAACCCAAAGGAAGCCCATTAATGATTAACATTGATTTATTATAATAAATCTCACTCTCCTTAATTTTAAATATACACAAAACCCCTATATCCTACACCTATGACACCCAAAAGCTTCCTAATTTCCCCTTTTTTTAACTCTAATGGTCGCTACATCCTCTAACCTAAAGGTAGATTCTATAACCAAAAGGTAGATCTCAAGTACTGGGACACCACCTTACTTGTTGGTTTAACTAGGTAAAAACACTATAATGACATATTCAAAGTAATTGAGTAGGTCCCCAAGGATTTTATCAATGTTGATGACCAGCTAGATAAATACAAGGACACCCTTTAGTCCTAAAAAATATGAGGAACTCATAAAACCACATCAAAACTAAAGGTGTTACCCTATACCAACCTATTTGGTGACAACATCTATAAGGCCACCCACATGCAAGATAATATAAATGATTGGGTGTGTTCACCCACATCTTGAAACTAGATTAATAACATATCTAGGAATGCCTTTAAGGCATACTACTCCCTCCTAGGCTTCTCATTCTCATACGATGTAATGGTAGTTTTATTTTGGATGCATGATCAATAGATCTATGATTTCCTCCATGATTAGGATTAAAAAACCTAACTCTATATGGGTTTAAAAATAAAATATCAATGCCTATATAGTCTAAACTTTTTGAGAGGTCTAAATAGGCATGATCCTACTAAACCAACTATTCAAGGGTTCATACTACTAGCACATAAATGAGATATAAGTTCCCTTCCTACACATGATCTTGACTCAATCCAACACCCTAAACCTTGGTGGATTGATCAAATTCAATTTGGTCTATGCCATAACATATGCCCAGAATAGGGGTGACTTATATATGATGAGCTACCTACTCAATGCCATTTTTGAGACACTCTCATTCAACCCATCATCATTTCCTTAGTGGGATCTCATTGGCCCAAAACTCCATGTGGTTTTATATAATATCTATGTCCACCAATTCCACCAACATGTTTAGGACATATTTGACTACTTATACCTAGTGATGTACTAGGCAGTCAATGAATCCCCCATGTCTTAACTCTCAAATATTAAGTAGGACTCTATTACATCCATAGGGGACTAGTGAAAGTATAAAAATGACATAATGATCCAAGTCATATGATTCTTATAATACCCCTATACCTACCATATTATGTGACTAGCTACCTAGCAGAGTAGGAGATCACCTATCAGTTGGTGAATGGCATATTTCGGTTTTGCATATAGCATCATTAGAAGGCATGCCCTCTACTCTTGATCACCATATGAGGGAACATATATAGGAACTTACCCTCCATAAAAAAGATAAAATATAGGAAAGATTATTTCACTCTAAAAAAATGAAATATTTGGTAGTGGGACCCTAAAGGGGTGATTTGGGCCCACTTGGAAGTATTTAACTTAGCTCAATGTCAACTACAACCATCAGGATAAGGATGATGATGAGATCTATTTATATTCCATTGATTACTAGGAGGTGATATTCTATATAACCTCTAAGATGAAAAATAAATGGAATAAGGCTCAAGAAATCCCCTCGACAATGCCTCCAACACCTACTCGATATATGGAGTACTTGACTAAAACATCTCTAGAAATATCCTAGAAAATATTGAAGGGAATCCCACCACCTTCTATTCCTCAAGCTCTACCTCCACCTCCTCTAGTGTCTCCTAAATATCTAATTCTACCAACAACTCTGGTTTTGCAAGCTTTGCCTCCACCTCCTCCACTTACTCCCCACACTCTACCTCCACCTCCTCTAGTATCACCTTCCACTAGGACCTAGAAGCCCTAATCTTGGACTACATAGTACCATGTATCCATAACATAACCCACTCAAATCATAGCATTGAATTCTTTGAGATTTTATACCATTAAAATCTTGAGAGTGAGCCGCTAATGAGGTACCCATCTAGTTTCCCCTGCTCACTCCTCCATATCCTCATGTTTTTCTTCCAGCCCTTATTCTTAACACTTAAAAAATCTATTTTATGGATTTAAGTCCTCTTTCACCTTTTTTACCCCATTTTCTCCCCTACATATTCAACCTAAGTACCCTTGGACTTGGTCTTTTTGAGTTTCTTCACTTCCCTTTTCCCTTTTCCTCTACTCATATCACAACTTGGAGTCCTCCCAGTGCCTTTATTAGGCATGCCCTCAAAATAAGGTGTGACTACAACTTTTGGTTTCCTAATGTTAGTAGAGGTTCTTGATACAATAGAACATGCTAAGGATAAGGATATCTAAGTCTTATTTAAGTACACAAGATAGTGTAGAAAATTCATATTTAACAAGGAAGACAAAACCATAACAAAGATGCATTTTAGTGAATTTGATAGGAATTGGGATTAACCAATATTTTAGTGATAATTCATAGAGAATATGAAATAAATTATAATTAAACTTTACATTAAACATGAGTATGCACATAAGGAACAAAATAATAAATACCATAGGTAACCATAACCATAATATCCTATATTAATCTCAACAAAAGTTCATCATCTTCTTCATACAAGGATACATATTTATAGTTGTTTATAGTCCTTAACTATTCACATTATTCTCATACTTTAGCACTAAAAGAAGGAACTGTTCATCTTCTATCCTTTTACAATTCATGGAGGATAGGAAAAAATACATATATCCAATAATTTCATACATAATGAATGAATATTCAAGGAATATCCTCAACAAATTTACTTATCCATTCTCTTCTCCAATCCTTTCCTAGACTTAAAATGGTGTCTCACCCTAAGACAATGTCATAGGTTCATCTAATGTTGCACTGAGGGAAAGAGATAAAGAAATGAGTAGGCTAATAGGAGTCGTAGTAATTGCTCAAGGCATTTTTTCTAGTTTTCACCTCTTGTGCACTACTTAACCACCTTATTAGGTTTTTAACTAATTAGTGTACTAGCCTACCACCCTTTCAGGTTTCCAATAGGCTAATTTAACCAATTGGCTACCCTTTATATGTTTTCAAACATCCTAACACTGGTTGTCTCACTAGTCATTCCCAATATAAAAATTGTATAAAAAATTTCAAAACTTGCACCTTGTGCAGTACTTAACTAGAAGGACATAGCATAGCATTGGAAGAGAACTAGCCAATATGATCCTTGGCCCTATATTGAGAATATGTATACTATGTAATTTCTTTTTAGAGCTTAGAGGGTGGATTGTAGACTAGAACATTGAGAATTTAGACCACCTCACTACAAAAGGGAGCTAGGTCACTTTTGTAAGTATGTCAATCGATCATCACCTCCTAGACCATGTATAGTAGAATGTGCATCAGTGTATGATATATAATGAGTTATTTTAGGTCTAAATCATTTATGATGTTCATAGATACATTTGTATTATGAACCCTTATCTATATTTCACTGCTCAGTTGCTCTAAATTTTTGGTGTGGTTTTTAGCCTAGAGACTTACAAATAAACTATGTTATAGGTCATGCTGCTAGTCAATAAGTCTACTGTGCATGTTTTCCATAGTGGTGAATTATTCTTAGAGATCAAATTTATTCTCATCCATTTATGTGGTTTATCTATCCACAGTTGTCTTGGTGGTTGATGTTATGGTGAAGTCTACATTAGAGCTATCAAGGGAGTTATCAAATTATTGCTTCCAGTCCAATAGGTTTTATGCGACTTTATGTGTTTGGAGGGTGATAATATAAATCATGTGTTGATACTCCCTCAAATAAGGTTATTAAGGTAGATACCTTAGTCTTCATGCTCTAGCCCAATGTGCCTATTACACAAAGATACTATGTTGTGCACCATTCCTTTGTGAGCTCAAACACCAACATCTTAATCCTGTGTTGGTCTAACATCACTTGGTCACCAATTGCTCAAGTGACCACCTTTAGGAAAGTATCATCAATCATTTTAGTTTTTTCATGAAGGTAAGCATTGAGTTTCATGTTATCTACCTTGGATTGATCTTGATTTTGTTTTACGGAGGTAGCCTTTTATACGATGGACTCTTGAAAATTTATGACACCCTCTAGTTATTTCTTCAAGGGTAGTCAAGACACATCCAAAGAGGCTTCATGCTTTATTAAAAGAGTGTACAATGTGCTTATAAATTCTATATGATCTAAGCGTGGCATGGTAACTAATAGGAGTGAGAAGGTAGTGCATCAAGAAACTACTATGAGAATGCCCCAAAACCAAACACCTCCTAGTAATAACTCAAGTTGTTATGATCTTGATAAGGGGGTTGTTGGTGTTTTTTTCAATATTTTGGCCTCTAATACCATCTTGGTTTGTTGATAAACATCTTCAACATACTTGCATTTGGCTTTTTCCTCCTCTTATTTCTTTTTCTTCTCTTCTTCTTCCTTTTTATCATCCTCTTCCTCTTTCTTCCTTTTCTCTTCCTCTTCTTCATTCCTTTTCTCTTCTTCTTTATTCTTCTTCTTTCTTCTTCTTCTTCTCTTCTTCTAGGGCTATATCTTTGGCTTGATCTTGTGTAGTTTTGGCCTATACTTGTGCTTGTTGTTTTCATAGGGCTTCATATTCTTCGTACTTGTTTTTTATGATAGCTTCCTCTACCTATTTCTATGCCTAGACTACTACATCCTATTTTCTATTTTCATATTCTTCTTCCTTTTCTTGTTATTTCTCTCCTTATATACATTCTTGGCTATGTTAGTTTCTTCTTATGTTTGTTTGTCCATCTTTATGTCCTTCTAAATTTCCATCTCTATATCCTTAGCATTTTGTGTGGCATCAACTTCTTTGGATTACTATGTGATGTTGTTGTTGTTGTTATGCTTCTTATTTATTTCTCTTCTTTTCCTCCTTAATTAGTTGATGTTTAGTTGTAGGAGATGATTCTTACTTTGTATCTTATGGATCCTATTATATGGGTTGCTCTAGTGTAATCTCTTCAACATATTGATTCTGAGGTGATGTTGGTAAATCAATTGGTCATATCTTTGAGCTGGGAAACTATACCTTTCTCCTTCTGATCATGACTTATCTATGTTTGGGTAAAGGTGTAGTTGATATAGGTGTAGATTATTCTTCCTATGTAGTGACTGGTCATCTAAACATTTGTTATTTCAAGGTAGGGAAGACCCTTACCTCTCACCATGTTTGGGGCTTTCATACAAGTTATTCAAGTGGGCTCTATGAAAGAGGTGTAACATATCCTCAAATATAAATGTTGGTGTAAGTTATGGCTGGAAGAAGTCCATTTTATGTTAGAGTTGCTCCACTTCTAAAAATATGCCTACAATAATGAAAGGTGGGTAGGTTAGGAGGTTCACCCATAACTCAATCGGAACCTACTTTTGCACTTGAACCATGTAATACACTTTCCAAAATAAAAATTATTTTTCCTCCTCCTCCTTTTCATATTACTCCCCATCCATGTCTACCATCATGACCTGGTAGAATTCCTACTCATCAGTGCCCATTTGGATGAGGTCACATGAGATTTCAATCTATAGCACCTTTGATTCATCCTTCTAGGTTGTGGTGTTGCATGTCATCCACTTTAGGGGAGAGGATGTCAGATGAGGATCTGATTTGCACTTTCCCTTCTATTGTTATGAGTTGGTTGCTTCTTCTATCTATTATGTGGTAGGAACATTTGCACTAGTTGGTATGGATTTTAAGGGGGTCACATGCCTAGTTGAAAATGTTTTTTATTATCACACTTTAGCCAACACCATATATATTATCACAAATAAGGGGAACACCTAGAAGGGTGACCATGGTAGCTTATAGATGGTAATGAAAATGCCTTTGGGTAGTAAAGTAATAGTGGCATGTTGTCTTAGGTATTGGATGACATTGAGGGGTACTCAAGGTTGTGTTATGATGAGGCTCAAGCACTCATCCCATTAGGCTTTAAATTTTCCCTCATGTGTGAGAGCTCCCTGATCCTATGTCCATATGAAATTTCAAAACTACTGAACTAGCCAATAGTCTATATCTAGGTTCACTTTTCCCTCTGATGACTTCCACTGCATGAAATAAAGTAAGAAGATGAAGAATTGATATTGTAATTTTTGTTTTGGCATGGTGCATTACTTCTCAATGTTTGTGAGTAACTCCTAGATGAATTACTCTATCTAATTAAACTATTAATTTTTATGAATCGTCCTATGAATGATGTCTATAATTCTTTAGGTATTTTTTTAACAAACTTGGTAATCTACAAAAATCATCTGGTTATACACTCCATGAGGATGTGCACTAGCTCATCTAGGATTTCATCAATGGGGATCCCTCAGTTTCCCTACACATATAGATTCTAGACTTCTTATAGAATGGGAAGAATTTTTGACTTCTATGGAAACAAAGAATCTCCACATTCAGGAATGCCCAAAGCTTAGGTTATTTCTTATGTGTTGATTACAATAGTCTTATCTAGACCCAAATAGATTCTTCCCTCATTGTATCACCTAAGCAATAATTGAATGATCTCTCCCAGGTTGCCAAATGTAGGTAATCTTGGTAGGCACTCAACTTCTATATTCTAAAATTAGTAGGAAGCTACAAGGGTGAGTGGTTGTGTAAGATCAATAGAATTAGGGTATAATATCTTTTGTTCAACTTGGCAGAGGTAGTATAATAGCTCTTGGTCACTATACTTGTTTTGCTTGAGCACTATATCGACACCCATGGATTCTTTTCATGGGTTAGTGAGAGACATGATTAGCTATGAGGTATTTATAGATAAATGAAGTGATGAAATTATAATGCTTTATATTCTCTATGTGAGAAAAATATCTTGGCTCTTGAGAATGGTAGCTTGGAAAAATATGCACAAAGATGAAATGTCAACTTGGTATTTAGAATTATATTTTATAAGTTTGAAACCTCTTGGATTTCACATCCCATTTCTACTTAGCTATCCACTCATCTTGAATGTAATGGTGGATGTGGTAAATCTATCTCTGATCTGACCATTAAAGTAGGTAGTCATTGGTGCATGTGTGGAGTTAAAATCTTATGATCTTTGGTGTCCTTATGAGGGGTATGAGTAGTTGACGTTGATGAGATATCCATTCATTAAATATAATTTCAATTGACCCTTGGATTATGCATTTATTTCTAGTGCATGGTCATTTTCTAATAGATATTTTGTTGATGAGGCATTTTCCTACCTTTATTGGACTTAATATTTTTTAGTTACTCCTCTTTGACTTTCTCGGTGGCACATGAAGATCCTCCTACACACATCAAGTGCACAAGATGCTTAGTATTTTAATTATCAATTAGTTTTTTTGAGATCATCTACAAACAAAAAAAACATAAAATAAACACACACAAACAAGGAAAAATAGGGAAATCCTAATCTACATGGTGCTACTTAGCATCCATTAAATTTAGACTATGAGATCAATTGACTATTGGTGGTAGGGCTTAAGCCTAAAACCATTTACCCACCCTAGTAACATGGTTCCCTAAGGATATCTTAAAACCATAGTTCCTTGTTATGTTAGGTCATGTATAATGTAAGGTCATTTCCACCATATCTGTAACTTGCCCAAGAATGCTCTGAAATGAATATCATACAAAAAGACTAGTTAATCCTTAAGAAATTATTTCTAGCAAAATTTCCTATTATGCTATGCTTTCTATATCTACTAATGCTCTTCCTGTATCCATACTACTCAATGTTTGAACTCATTTATCTGATTTATCTCAAGAAGGAAATTAGTAAGAGACTCATAATCTCTAAGTCACATGACCATGGTAATGTGTAGTTTGGGTACTAAGTATTCCTTTAACATGACTGCTTCAAGACCATACACCAACTAGAATGGAATAAATCCTATATCCCTATTGTAATATGTGTGATATGCCCATAAAATCATAGGAATGTGATCTTCCTAATCATCCTAATTGACATCACATATATTTGTCATCATTTTAACTAGCAATTTATTAGAAGCTTCAACTTGGCCAATAGCCTGTGGATGATACACAATGATTTTATGATGAGAGATCATAAATTCTTCAATAAGAACCTTGATGATGTTATTGATAAATTGCATTCCTCTATCACTAACTAACTTTATGAGTCAACTAAACCTTGTTATGATGTTTTTATATAGAAACTTCATTACATACTTTGCATCATAGCTAGGTGTTATTACAACTTCAACCCACTTAGTAAAATAGTCTATCATAATCATGATATATATTGCTTTGTTGCATTTGAATAGTGGGTTGATAGGTCTAACTAAATCAATGCCTAATTATTCAAAAGGTTGTTTATCTAATATAGGTTATAGTGGCATCTCATCTTTCTATAGTGGTTTACCCATGCATTGGTAGATAACACAATGTTGTACAATTTTTTGTGTATCCTAAAATAGATTTGGCCACCATAATTCACTTTATAGTAGCTTTATAGTCATAGATTATCTTGTAAAATGTCTTCTTGTGATGCCTTGATGAGCTTCCTTCAAGATTTGAGGTCACTCATGTTTCAGAACAACCTTGTGTAGAACTTCATCCTTCCCCAAGTGATATAGAAGCCCATCGATGATGGTATATGGCAATTCTCTAATAACAAACTATTTTTTGTCATGCTCCTAATAGTGTACTTGGAAGAATACTTACTCAATAAAGTAGGTAATGGCCTCAAATTTTTCAAGAATTTTAGAGACACAAAAGAGGTGATCATCAAGAGAGTCTTCTTGTAATTCTTCTAGCTCATCACCATTTGAAATGTGGTTGAGACAGTCTAGTCCCATGCTCTCTCTTCCTAATTTTGCATTTATACAAAATTTAAACTCCTAAAATAGAATCAACCATTGAGATATGTGTCCTCCTAGCATTGGCTTGTAGACAAGGTATCATAGGACTTGATGATTAATAAATACTTTGAATGGTGTCATAAGTAGATAATGTCATATTTTTTTTAGAGCGAACATGATGGCCAATGCTTCTCACTTAGTGTTTATGTAGTTTTTATCTATGTCAAAGATTTTTTGACTAGAAAAATGAATAACATGGTTAAGTCCACCATCTCTTGGATATGTAATCACAACACCAACTATGATACCTAAAGCATATGCTGTATGCGAAAAGTTTTGCTCTAGTCTACAAAAATGATTATGGGTGTAGTAACCAATATTTAATTCACCTTGATGAAGACTACTTGGAATTTTAAATTCTAGATAAACTTCATATTCTTACACAATAAATATTCTAATAGATATGAAATATATAAATAGCCCTTGATAAAAAATTTATAGTAGCTTGTATGCCCTAAAAAAGACTACACTTCGGTGGAACTAACAAGTGGAGGCATACTCAAGATTACTATGATATTTTCCTATCAATTAGAATACCTTCATTTCATAGGACATGTCCAAATAAAACACTAAAGAGTGTGAAAAATATACATTTATTCAAATTTAAATCAATGCAAAGAGCTCAACATCAATCCAATATTAAACGGAGCTTAGACAAATGTTCTTTGAATAAAGAGAAGACTACCCAATCATCAAGGTAAACTTCTAGGAAGTCATGAATGGAATCCTTAAATGTCATAACCACTATGTGATAAAACACCACTTGTGCATTATTAAGGCCAAAAGGTAATACCTTTTATGCAAAATAACCCCATTATGTTATAAATCTTGTTTTGGCTATGTCTTCTTATATAATTGGTATTTGATGATATCCACTAAAACCATCCATGAAAAAATTAACTTCATGTCCTGAGACAAACTCTAAAACTTCATCTATGAATGGAATTGGGAATGGATCATTGACACAGGCATCATTCAAAATTTTGTAATCCAACATACTCATATTTCTCCTATTTTTTTGGGCTATAATACTATGGGGATTACCTAATCTACATTTTCTATTGTATAGATGATTCCTACGTCCTACTTTCTATATAGTTTAGACTTTAATTTTAGCTTCATTTTTAGATTAATATTGTATGGTCACTTCTTTATAGGCCATGTGCACTCCTTTAGTTCAATATAAATATTTCCAAGAGATGGTTCAACACCTCAAACCTTCAAGAATTTTGTGGGAAAAACATCTTGATAATCCCTTAGAAGTTGTATAACTTCAGAGACTGTAGCCTCCATCTAATAGTCATTGATGCTTGCCAATTTTGGGGCCTCATCTATCTCAATGTTTGCAACATGTTTTTTTTGATATGTTAATGATAAATGTTGCATTTTTTCAAATAAAAGAATTATTATATCCTCCTAAACCCCTTCCTATTTAGGAATTTGGATACTATGCAGCTTATCTTCTTCAATAGGTTTTGTGCCAGTGTTCTTGAGTGGAATCAAATCTAGATCACCATCAGAATATAAATCTTCAATGTCTTCTACTTCATCTTATATATGGTGGCATGTATGTGTCAGAGATTTTTCTTAATTTTTAGTATCTTTGTACTTTTGTAATGTTGCATTAAGATCAGAGGTTGTATTATTTTGTGTAGTGGATTTAGTTATGGTACATAAGTCTTCTGTATACCCATGCATAATAAATATTTGATTTTTTTTAGTGCATTATGAACTAGAGGATTTTAATATTTGAAAAAAAAAAATTTGTATAAAATCACTTTATACTTGTGCCTAATGCTTGGTATCCCTTCTGTGCTCATAGTGCATGTACCATGTTTCTGGTAATGAAACAAGTGTATAGTGGAAAATATGAACCCAATACTTTGGTGCCACATTTTCCTCATTTCAAACCTCAAAAAATTTATGTATATGAATTTTATGGCATCACCTTCTTATAATAATACCCAATTGGTGAAGATAAACTATGGTAGTTGGAACCTCCTGATCATGAGATTACATGCATCATCCTATTTAAGCTAGTTGTCTCTATGGATTTCCCAAAATGTCATAGCAATTCCTTTCAAGGCATAATTTAAAGTGTTAACCCATTTGTTGATGGTTGGTATATGAACTTGAAATAATATAATGATATCATTTATGTTTTTAGTTGCATAGTATATTGGAAGTTGTCAATCATGCACAAAGACCATTCACATTAGTCAAAGTTTATGGTCCCCTTGGGCCCAATTGAGGAGGTCCGTATTTGAGTCACCAATACTAGATGAAGATATTTCCCATGGAAATGTGCCTTCCCTAGTCATATTTATGTGGTCTTGCATGTGATCATCAACTTGGTACAAGAATTCAACTTCTAATTGAGTAGAAGATTTTGCAGACATAGACACACACTCTTTGATGATAAAATAGTTTACTACCAACTATGTAGTTATTAGTTTGGGCCTCTATTATTATAATGTCTTTAGTTTCTAAGTGATAAGTGATTATACCTAATTTTTGGTATGATCTTATAGAAATTTACATTCAACTATGCATAAATCTTTTAGTTTTTCCTCAAAATTCACCTTCATCCAACTAGTTTCTTGCACAACATATAGAGAGTCTAGTTTAGCTAGAATTATGTAAGGATTATGCACTCTATTAAGAGGAATGACAACCACTTTATTACCTTGGTGAAATTTTAATTGGTTCTCCACCATGTTGATGGTCATCTAACCATTGTATACCCATTTATTACATATGAGTGTAGGGTAATGTGTCATTATGGTTTTCATGTCAACGACTTCAAATTCTCCACATAGTGTTAATTCTATAGCTTTGATATCCACATCTTCTAATCTACCAATAGGTTCAACATTTCCATAATTAATTAGACTCAAAGTTACTAATTTGTAACTCAAAACTAATCATCCAATAGTTTCTCAAGTAGACCTAGAAATAATATTGACTGTGTTCCTAAAATCAAAGATAGCATTTAGAATAGTGTAGCTAGTAACCTCAATGTCAATATGAGCACCAACATCCTAGAGTTTCTTCATTTACTAGACCACCTTATCTATCTTCTATTTCCCATACTACATACACTCCAATATATTATGCATAGGTTTTTGATGTTCTGTGCAATATCTTTGTTTTGTAGTGTACTTAAAAGTTGTAGATCTTTCATCATAGTGATACTCCATATTGATGCATGATGTGCATGATATATCCATACATTTTCACATCTATGTAGCTTCATACATGAGGCCCTTTTCTATAGCTAGATTTGGGAACTTATCTTGTTTATCTTTTTCAGATCCCCTAATCTTATGGCATTTCAAGTGGAGGCAAACCTTGTTCTGCATGTTGTCATGTAATAGCATTCAAAAACACATTTTATTTAGGATACACACTCACCATAATCACATTCTAAGTAGCCTTATCCTTTCACTACTTCTACAAAAGGGGGAAATATATTATGTCATATTGATCAAAGATTCTATAGTATGCATAATATGACTACCTTTATGGATTCATCAGGGAATTTCATTGGATGTGAATATATTCTCCACATAGATAGCATTGCAAAGGAGGCCATTGGTAGTTGTTCCCTCTACCCCTTGGTATCCTCCTTTATATCCACCTCAATATCCTCCTTTTTTGGACTAATATCCACCTTGATACACTCCTTGTGGTTGCATAGTGTTTCAATGTTGGTGTTTTTGATTATTATCTCTAATTTCAAATTAATATTGCATTGCTGGTGGGGCCTAACTTGTTTGTTGCTACTATATTATAGGTGAGCCGTAGGATACTACATATTGATATTGAGGGGATGGGGGTGTCCAAATTGGTAAATAAGAGGTCCATCTAGCAAGACCTTGACGTTGATACTATGATAAACTAAGAATCCATTATGGACTCATTTGGGTCACATAGCCTTTATCTACATCTAGGCCTAATATCACCATCTTTGTTGAGGACATTTTCTATGCAGTGATGGTGAATAAATTTTTAGTGATGCCTTATTTAATATCATATAAAGATTCATAGTTTTTTTCAACATGATTAGATGAAATGTATAAATTGAAATACAAATTATGTGGGTTCTTAATATATAATTGTAAAAGGTGGCAGTTTGTGATGGTGTTTCCTATTAATCGATAGAGTTCACAAAATTCTTTCTTTACTTTAGGACAGTCATTTCTATGTTGTCCTTATTTTATACACTCTATACACCATATATTTAATTTGGTTTTACCTACCTTATGTTATTGATTCATTTTTTTATAAAATCTTGTAGTGTATTTTTAATCTTGGAATTGGAAACAGGGGCTTCTCTATAATCTTCAATCTATTCTATGGGCATGGTAATAAATCTGGAATCTACTTTTGTAGCATACTGAGTTTATACAATGTCAAAACTAATCCTAAAGTGAAATCCTTCAATGAACCATGTAGATTTTTATTTATCGATAAAATAAAATTCTACCTTATTCATCACATAAGAGAATTTATACTCATAGTTGTAGATTGGTTTTCCTAATTTTTGCCATATCTCCTTCAAGTCCTATATAATCTAACTGGTGCATTCCTTTATTTTGAATTTTGTGATGAGTTATTCCTTAATGTATTTTAGACTTTCCTACTGAAGGTATCTTTGGTATATGAACTCTAGTTCCCTACTAGCTAGTGCCCCTACTAATTCACACTTTTGAACAACTTCATTAGTGATGGCCTTAGATTTCCATCTCATCTTGCAAGTTATTTGGGACTATTCAAGATCCATGGACCCATCATAATTAGCTAAATTTATGAATCCTCTTAGATGATTCATCATGTTGACTATTATATATAGAGTCTTCTATGAAACTACTATCAGAGGGGGTTGTGTTCTAAGTGATCCTGCATGTGTACTATTTTGTGCACTAAGAGAATTATCATGTGCACTTTGTTTATCTATGATTCCTTCTTTTTATTGTTTAGTTTCAATTAATTATAAGGCCTTTAAATCCTTTATAATAAATTTAGTGTGAATTTAAATACCCCAATAGGTCACATGTTATGAAAATGGTCCTTCCCAACTATCACCTTCATGTCTACCTAGTTGAAAGTCTCTATTAGAATATAAAATATTAGTTTGGGGGAAGTATGCTCTTTTGGTGAATGGTGATTGATTGAAACTTATTATTTTGTACTTAAACCTACATTTAACCTATGTTTATGTTTTATTTCTTTGCATAATTATTCATCTTTTAATAATACCAGTTATTATAGATATGTACTACATCTATCATTTATCTATTCTACTTCTAAATTGTTCTCACCTTCATCTTTGCATGCCTCATCTTTATCTCATTCTTCATCCTCTCACTCTATCTACAAGAATTCATCATCCTCTTTCTTTGTTCTTAATTCATTATATTTTTCATCACATCTTTGAAATTATTCATCATCTAATTTACTACTACTTTCACCTTTACTCGTAACTACCTGGATATTCTTTTGTTTATTCTATGTGTTTTGTTATCATAGTTCTCTTTCTGAATCCATAATTTTCTTCTGACAATTCTTCCCTCATGTCTCCATTATATATTTAGGTTTAATATTTACTTACTCATCTATACATCATTCATCATAATTCACACACACCCCATATTCCCATAGTGACTACTCCATATTAGTTTGAGTAGCCACCATGGTCTTATCCATGACCAACATCTTCATCAAGAGAGGTAGTCACTACAAAACATTTCCTCTAATTCCTTGGATAAAATAGTCTTGTGTAGCTTTAAACATTATATACCATTTCACTATAAATTTGGTAATGTATCCATCCATGGTGGTAGCAACCTAGTAGTCTATGGCTCTCATCTAGTTAGTTTTTAGTTTTAGAAACTGGTCTATCTTTTCTTCAGTCTAGATAATTGTTTCTTTCATTTTGGAATTGAAGCAATAGTATTTCAATATTTTTAGCTAGTATTTCAAGTAATTCAAATCGAAAATTTTCATATATTTGTATATATATATGATCCTAAATAATTCCACTTATGGTAATACTAGTCCTTTTAGATTCTTCTTTTATGAAATTCCATACATTTTGGTCTAACCATGTTTCAATCTCTCACTACCCCGATAACCATCTTAGCATTATTTCCTCTAGAATGAGTGGATCCATGATCACCATACCATTCTTATCAGAGGTTCTTAATACAAAAAAACATGTTAAGGATGAGGATAATTAATTCTTATTCAAGTGTGTAGGATAGTGTAGAGAATTCATATTTAATAAGGAAGATAGAAACATAGCAAAGATTTATTTTAGTGCATTTGATAGGAATTAGGATTAAACAGTATTTTATTAATCATTCATAGAGCATACATAATAAATTAGATAGGATTAAACCATTTATTAAACATGATTTTACACATAATGAATAAAATAAGAAATATAATATGTAACCATAACCAAAATATCCTATATTGATCTCAACAAAATTTCATCATCTTCTTCATATAAACATACATATTTAAAGTTGTTTATAGTCCCTAACTATTCACATTTTTCTCATACTTTAGCACCAAAAGAAGGGACTATTCATCTTCTATCCTTTTACAAGTCATGAAGGATAGGACAAAATACATATATCCAATAATTTCATATATAACACAAATATTTAAGGAATATCATGTGCATCTTTAATTATCTATTTTCATCTCCCAACACCTACCACCTCTAGAAGGGACCCTATTGGTCCCCATTCTAGTCGACTTGACACTCCTTTTCATGGCTCTAAATACTCTACCATTACCTCCTACATCCCTAACCATCATAGTCAAATTGTCCATCATAGAACTTAGAGTTGACCTAGGGAAGAGGCCAAAGAATAAATGGAAGGCACCCCATATTTTGATTCCTCCATATTGAATTATTTTAGTTCTAGCTCCATTTCCTCAATAGGTCATAATTATTTATCCATCCTTAGTAAAAATAATGTCAGCCCTCTCTTTCCCTTAGTCAAGGCCCTACTAGATTCACCTTCAACTAGCCTATCTTGTCCTTATTGTTCTATGATCTATTCCTAGGGGAAATATCACCTTAGGTAAATCTCACCCAGGAACAATGGCAAGATCAATTGTTTTAATGGTCCTTCCCTTTAATTATACTTCTTTTCACCCCTATGTCCCCTCTGCCTCCACTCCTTTCCTCTTTCACTCCTTCCACTTCCTCTATCTCCACTTCACCGCATCCTCCACCCTTCACCACCATTTTAGCCACTCCTATAACACCCTCAGCAACCTAATAGATAGTCCCAAAGTCACATAAACCACATATAGATGTCTAAGGAGACCCAAATTTGTAATAGAGTTTTAACATAGGATCCAAGAGCATGAAGAAGATGTTCACTCAATGGTTAATTTAGGAGGGGAACCTGGTGATATGGTAGACCAATTAGGATATGTTTTTCCTCACCAAGGTGGGGGCTGGGAAATAAAAAATGATTGAGGACCCACTGTCTATCCTCTAAACTACCCATGACATGTCTGAGAAACTCTTTAAGGACATACAAATCTAGGTCAAGAATTTTGAGGCCCAAGTGAAGAGTACGTTATTAGTCAAACTAATTAGATAGGACAAGGATGTCCTCTTACTACTTTTCTCAATCCTTTGGAAAGTAGTGGGGAATTGGGCTAAAACTAATGCAATTACATAAAGGATGCAAGCTTACATTAGGAGAATCATAGAGATTGATGTGAAGTGTTGAAATCTATAGGTCATGATCAACAAGGGGATGTTCTCAGAGCTAGAACTGATGTCAACCTGAGATTTAAGGTTATACCAAACTTATGTCAATAAAATGAGAGAAATGATGGAGGAATGGTTAGTATTTGCTCACACTTTAATAGATCCCTTGGAAGAGGGTGAGAATAAAATATTGACCTAATTTTGGTAGGTCTATATTCCATATTATTCCACCTGGATGGCACTCTACTTGATCAAGTGGAATTTAGATTCTATCTAGGTTAATTAAACTAGGTTATGAGGGAGAAAGTGGCCAAGGTGAACTATGAAGGAGCCCAGGTTGTGTTGGACCTATTGACTCATTCCATTAGAAAAATCAACCAAGTCTCAAGAGTCTAGGCCTTGATGGAAGCAATTTTACAGATCTCTCAAAGATTAGTAGCATAGGCATAGGTGATCTTTAGGGAACCTCCCATGAACATGGCAAAGATGGAAAAATAATTTGAGCTTATGGTAGACATGCTAGAATTTGAGAATGTCTTGTCAAAGTAGTTGGGAGCTAGACCCTCTTAACTATATCTACATGTTTAGAAGTGGTCCCTACATCTTTTTTATGGGTTTGTTAGGATTTTATTTTAGTTCAAATTTTTTAATATGGTTGTAACCAAAATGAGTGGGCATCATGGCCTAAGATGGGATCCTCATGCTTTATAGAGGTTTTCCCCAATCCTTATCTATTTATAAAAGAGTCATATTATATTTGAGGGTTGACAAAAAATTACTTGAAAGTGTTATTGGATTTTTGCCAATATTTCACCTACATTTCCTTCTACACTCTAGATTGTAACAATAACCCAAATCGATTATTGTAGCAATTTTTCACCTCTTAATGAATACAATTTATGTTTCTATGAAAAGATCTGTTATGTGTTCAATTTTATTTCATAATCATGTTTAAATGATCAACAGTGGTATGCTAATTAGATTAACACTTTGTCATTTTACATATGCCATAATTATGATATGTTTATCTATTATATTCTGTATGTGAAGTATTTATTTCTCTTTCAGTATGCATTGATAATTTGTGTGCTTAGATACAAATTTTCATAAGGTGTTTATGTTTTTTTGATAATAAACCTCTAGTACTGATCTATGGTAAGAATTCACATTGAATGCATACTCTTATTTCCCTCAAACTGTCCCCACTGTATGTTCTTTAAGGTAGAACATTAGTGAAACTCGGTCTACATTAGTATAATTATGTCAGTGTTACTTAGTTCAATGACCATTACATATATTTCATTTTAAACCTAAAGGCCTCTTTTTATACCTTACCATTTCCACTCTTTTGGTGTTTATTTAGTGGTTATAATATACCTCATTCCCCTTATGTTTAGTAAGAAAAAACCTAATACTCAAAGTATTCATAGTTGAAATTAAACTATGTCAAGCATATTGTATTGAAATTTTGGTGGTAATAGTGCATCTCTTGGAGACTATTCATGAAGACTCCATTTGTGAAGTTTAATACCCACAGTCATGCCCTTGTCTAATCCCAGATTAATCCTAAAATGGAGAATGAAATTTTTTAGTTATCCCCACCTTCCCATTTTAAAGGAATGCCCAGTCTTATGGGTATCACATCGTAAGGATTAGATTGGATCAAACAACACTATGGTACATGGGAAATAATCCTTGCATACAATTAGAAGCTTGCATGTAATACAAAGAGAATAATAATTAGGGGTCTAAATCCTAATTAATTATTTGGGAACCCTACTTATAAAATTTTTACTAATCAATATTTAATTCTAAATTATATATTTTAGCTTATCTAATGCCTTCATAGTTCTGTCCAGGCTTTCCAAGCCCTATTATAACTAGGTCATTATAATTTTCAAAATGTGCAACTTTTAAACTTAACCATGCCTCCTAAAAGCCCGATTAGGTCTAGGAATCCATTTTTTTCCATAACATTTCACTCAAAAATCCCTTTTAAAAACCATCTGATGCACCAAAAATCTCATTCTGTCCCATAAATTTTGATTTTTTTTCATATTTTGGAAATTTTAAGTCAGTTAAAATTTGATCACATCTTTTTATATTTTGAAATAGAGAATTTAATCAGCAATATTTGACTTGTTTTGTTTATTTTTACAAGTAAAAAGGGAAGTAATGAACATCAAATAGAGATAAAATTTGGTTGGTGAACTCAATTAATGGATTAATCTACCTTTTAGAGGGAAAATACCTCCCCAACCTAGCTAAATATTTATATGTATGATCTCATTTTTGACATTGTAAAGGTTGGATTTTCATTCCTTTGAAGAGAGATATTGTGCCAATCACTATTTTTATGTAATTTTATGCTTAGTTTAATTTATCCCTCAACTTGATACCATACCATTATGTTGGTGTAATATCCCCTCCAAATAGGAAATATAGCAACACAAAAAACTCTGAACAAAGATATAATCTCTGTTGAATAAATTCAGAATGATAACAATAATATAGTTTTTCAATAGTAAATCACAGATCTTATCACTTGTCCTTCTAAACTATTACAATTGCAGTCCTCTATTATGCATATAAATATGAAATATAGTCTTGAAAACCCTGTCTTTGCAAATCTGGAAGTGCAAATTGAATTCTAGAAAGTCTCGGCCTGCTGTGTCAAACACACAGTTGCCGGCATCGGTCGATATACTGCCAACATCGGTCACTACAAGTCCTTATCTGCCGACGTCGGTCTCAAATCGGCCGATGTCGGTATCTGGAAGCTCTCTGTCAGCCGATGTCGGTGTCTGTATGGATCTGTACGGACCTGTACGGACTTCGTACGGCCGCCAATTAAGCACAACTTCCCTATTTTCAACCCCTGATCTGAAAATATATGCTTCTAACACAGAAGATCTCTAGCTGTATAATTTATTGAATCAAAAACATAAAGCAATAAATACCTAGAATATTTGTAATAACTTATGTGTGAAGTTATCTCTCAATCCTGTAAATTCTGTGATAACTTCTGGATGAAGCTATCTCTCGATTTGGCAATAGATCAGCTGATATTCCACAACCTCTTAATTGTACACACTGAAGAGGGAATGTTCTCCAATGTAGATGGAATCCTGGAACCCTAGGCTCAGTCTTCACAGAAGAAATTCTCAAAATCAATAATCAATAATCAATGGCTTATTCACAATGGCCTCCATGAGAAACCCTTATACCCTCAAAAGATATGCTTGCCCTAATTAGGGTTTTTCTTAAATTAGAATTAGGGTTTATAATTTAAAATTAGACCAAATAATTAATATTTGATTAAATAAATCAAATATTAATATCTCCCTCAATACATGTCCAATCGAGCCCAAACGAAAGCCAACTAGAAAATATCTGCTAAATAAAGCCACTTCAATCTCCATCAAGACCCTCTAACCATCCTATCAGCCTACGAGGGTCGCATAATAGGCTAACCATGAACTCTGAACATGTCAACTAAAAAGGGGACATGATAATCTGCCCCTCCTGAAATTGCTTGCCCTCAAGTAATTGCCGCATGATATACCCATCAATCCACCTGGATCCCAAATGTAGTCATGCCCTGTCCTGCTGTCAATCAATGCAAAATCCATGCCATGTCCATCCCTAGTACTAAGAGAGGCACCCCAAAATCCAATCCATAACTGAAAATCAGCAAGCAACTCAAGTAAACTCCGTACCTGAATAATATCTAAATCTGGATTGTGAAGGCTAGAAAGAGTCGTATCAACCAGTGAACCAACTGTAACAGCAAGCTGAGTCCCTACCACATGTGATAACTCCTGAGCTGCACTCACCTCAAGACCAAGCTCGTCCTCATATCTCTCTTGTGTTGGTGCCAATGTGCACTCGTCATCACACTCTATCATGTCAGGTGGCGTAGGCATCTCCATCCGATGAAAAAACATATATCTAAAGCTGCTGCCTCGTATTGCCTTAAGAACATGTGTCTTCCCATCAACATTAAAGCAAACCTCCATGTCCTTGAGATGAAGAGTAACTTCCTCAAAGGAATGAAGCCACTTCATACCCAAGACTAAGTCTATATCACCCATGTCTACCACATAATAATCAGCCTTGAACTCATAGTTGTTCAAGTGCAATGGGAGGTCTCTAATCATACGCTCACACCTAAGAGTGTGACCATCGGCTACCTTAACTCTGATGCCCTCAAAATATTCTATAGTGAGTCCACACTTTGCCACAAATCTAGCATCTATGAAATTATGTGTGGCTCCTGTATCAAGAAGGGTGATAACCTTCTGCCCTACCAAAACTCCACAGAGTCTGAATGAATCATCCGACTGAATGCTGGATAGGCGTGGCTCCTGTATGTGAAGCTCTAATTCTACCTCTACCTTAGGCCTTGAAGCCTCTGCCTCTGCCCCCTCTGAATCAGAATCCTCATAATATATCCACATCACATGATTTGCCTTGCCCTTAGGCCTCAAAGGGCAATCGTGATGGATATCATATGGACCCTTGCAGTAGAAGCAAAGCTTCTTCCTATGTAGATCATTCAGCACCTCACGATCCAAAGGTGGTGCTGCTGGATTGGCCTTTGAGTCATTCTTTACACCTGATTTATCTATGTTAAAATCCGGCCTCTCTGTATCTGTGTTGGAGCACTTATGGTCTCTAGATGAAGAAGTACCTTTGAAGTTAAATTTGTGGGATGGGGCTGCCATCTCCATACTACGTGCCTTCTTCATAGCTACCTGTAATGAAGGAGGATCAAAAGCTTTGATCCACCCTCTCAATGGCTCTGTCAATCCCTCCATGAAGAGAACTACCAATCTACGCTCAGAAATATTGGGCACCATGACTGCCAATCTCTGAAACTCACCAATGAAGGACTCTAAGTTACCTGTTTGTCTCAACTATGCTAGATCTCGAAATTAAACCTCGAGATCCTTCCTATCAAACTGCTCAACCAATCTATCCACAAAGTCTTGATACTCTGTCACCTGGTTATGCTGAAGTGTTACCATACCATGGTACCACCAATCATGTGCTACTCCATCCAAGTGCAAAGTGGCATATTTGATGGCCTCTATCTCTGACATTGGTCTCAATGCCAAAAAGGTGTCAAGCTTATGAACCCAAGCTTGAGCTGTCATCTTGCCACTGCCGTCAAAGGTAGTCAAGGAAAGCTTACCAGTAGCCTTCTTCAGCTCACTGAATTAGACTCTAGGTCTCCTATCCTGTCTAGCCAATCTATAGTGCTCTCTCCTCAAATTGACAAAATGATCAAAGGTTGTTCTCTCTTGAACATGAGGAGGTAATAAGTCCCACTCATCATTTGCAGCCATGTAAACATCTGCAAATGGAGAATTCCCTGCCTCCTCCTCTGCTGGTGCCTCTGGTTCTTCTTGAACAAATGAAGGGCGTGTAGGTCTATCAGCTATTCTGGAGTGAGTCTGTTGTGGTCTCAGAGCTAAATCTTGCCATCCTGAGGGTTTGACAGATCTTATGCAGCCACAAGAGTTGGGACCACACAGGTATAACACACGCAGTAGAGCCTTGCTTGAAGGTACCCAGTTGTTAGATCAGTAGCAGATTATCATGAGTGACAGACGTGAGGGTAGCCCACCCAGGGGCCACAGGTATGATGTTGATCAGGGCACCAGAGAATTTCACCATGCTATGATGACAAGTTAGCAACAGATGAATCAGACACTACAGGCACTCATGACTATGATAAGGGGTATGAATGCACCTGATGGACAGAACGGGGACCAAAGAGATGGCAGGAGTGCTACGGTAAAGGTGTCAAGCTTATGAACCCAAGCTTGAGCTGTCATCTTGCCACTGCCGTCAAAGGTAGTCAAGGAAAGCTTACCAGTAGCCTTCTTCAGCTCATTGAATTGGACTCTAGGTCTCCTGTCCTGTCTAGCCAATCTATAGTGCTCTCTCCTCAAATTGAAAAAATGATCAAAGGTTGTTCTCTCTTGAATATGAGGAGGTAATAAGTCCCACTCATCATTTGCATCCATGTAAACATTTACAAATGGAGAATTCCCTGCCTCCTCCTCTGTTGATGCCTCTGGTTCTTCTTGAACAAATGAAGGGTGTGTAGGTCTATCAGCTGTTCTAGAGTGAGTTTGTTGTGGTCTTTGATTAACTGTAGCAATCCTACCATCTCTTTGGTCCCCGTTCTGTCCATCAGGTGCATTCATACCCCTTATCATAGTCATGAGTGCCTGTAGTGTCTGATTCATCTGTTGCTGACTTGTCATCATCGCACGGTGAAATTCTCTGGTGCCCTGATCAGCATCATACCTGTGGCCCCTGGGTGGGCTACCCTCACATCTGTCACTCATGATAATCCGCTGCTGATCTAACAACTGGGTACCTTCAAGCAAGGCTCTACTGTGTGTGTTATACCTATGCGGTCCCAACTCTTGTGGCTGCATAAGATCTGTCAAACCCTCAGGATGGCAGGATTTAGCTCTGATACCACTGTAATATCCCCTCCAAATAGGAAATATAGCAACACAAAAAACTCTGAACAAAGATATAATCTCTGTTGAATAAATTTAGAATGATAATAATAATATAGTTTTTCAATAGTAAATCACAGATCTTATCACTTGTCCTTCTAAACTATTACAATTGCAGTCCTCTATTATGCATATAAATATGAAATACAATCTTGAAAACCTTGGCTTTACAAATCTGGAAGTGCAAATTGAATTCTGGAAAGTCTCGGCCTGCTGTGTCAAACACACAGTCACCGACGTCGGTCGATATACTACCGACATTGGTCACTGTAGGTCCTTATCTGCCGATGTCGGTCTCAAATCGGCCGATGTCGGTATCTAAAAGCTCTCTATCAGCCGATGTCGGTGTCTGTATGGATCTGTACGGACCTGTACGGACTTCGTACGGCCACCAATTAAGCACAACTTCCCTATTTTCAACCCCTGATCTGAAAATATATGCTTCTAGCACAGAAGATCTCTAGCTATATAACTTATTGAATTAAAAACATAAAGCAATAAATACCTAGAATATCTGTAATAACTTCTGTGTGAAGTTATCTCTCAATCCTGTAAATTTTGTGATAACTTTTGGATGAAGCTATCTCTCGATTTGGCAATAGATCAGCTGATATTCCATAGCCTCTTAATTGCACACACTGAAGAGGGAACATTCTCTAATGCAGATGGAATCCTAGAACCCTAGGCTCAGTCTTCACAGAAGAAATTCTCAAAATCAATAATCAATAATCAATGGCTTATTCACAATGGCCTCCATGAGAAACCCTTATACCCTCAAAAGATATGCTTTCCCTAATTAGGGTTTTTATTAAATTAGAATTAGGGTTTCTAATTTAAAATTAGACCAAATAATTAATATTTGATTAAATAAATCAAATATTAATATCTCCCTCAATACATGTCCAATCGAGCCTAAACGAAAGCCAACTAGAAAATTTCTGCTAAACGAAGCCACTCCAATCTCCATCAAGACCCTCTAACCATCCTATCAGCCTACGAGAGTTGCATAATAGGCTAACCATGAACTCTGAACATGTCAACTGAAAAGGGGACATGACAGTTGGTTAATTTTGTAACCAATGGATCATTATGGACTTAATTGTGATTATCAAAATGAATATTTCAATTAATAAAAGGCTTTGGAGTTTTTTTTGTAATTTACACATGTGAATGGTAGTTTTTATATTTCCCTTCATTATCTGATCTCATTATAAGCCTAAATTGGTTCCATTTATGATTATGTGCATGTTAATCAGGCAGTAAAGGTATTTGTGGAGTCTAATTGATCAAGAATTTCAAATTTTCCTTCATGATATTAGGATTTTTTTCCTTTCCCCTCTATTTTATCTTTATTTGCATAAATTATTCAATATAAGGTTTCATTTATCCAAAATTAATACATTTATGAATGACTGTATTGATTTATATATCCATTGTAGTTCTACTTCATTAATTTATTATTGAATTTTTATATAATGTATTGAATAATTAAAATAAACTAAATTTATTTTTAGAAAAATCTATAGAACATTTATTAAAGTGGAAAAATCTATCTGAACATTTGGTTGTTTGAAAAACAAGATCAAAACCTATGTGAATGATGAGTTAACCAAAAACTTTCACCTACATCTAACCCATTTCAAGTATAAAATTGACATTAAAAGCTTAAAACCAATAAAGGCCCCTTGTATTGGAATAATTCCACTAGAACTAATGGTTCACCTGGTTCATCATGATTTAAAAATAATAGCCATTTGGGAGACCCTATGAGCCTCATTTCAAGAGAGGCTAGATGAGAAATGATCTCACTTGAGTTGGTGTGCTAAAATACCCATCAACACAAACTATCTTGGGTCACAAAATACATTACTCCATTATGTATCCTAAGTATCCTGGCTCACAAAACCATTAATCCATTATGTCTCCTAGCTATATTGGGTCAAAAATCCATCAATCCATTTTGAATCCTAGCTATCTTGGGTTAAAATACATCAATCTACCTTGAATCCTAACTATCTTGGATCGAATCCTAATCCTATGTCACATACATAAAGTCAAATCGAGCCTCTAACTACTTGACTCCAAGAAAATTTGAATATTACTCAATATAGGGAAAAACCTTTTATGTATCCCTCAATTGAGATGGGTTAATATAGTATAGGGTTAAGAATACAAAAATTAATTAGCACAAGGGTGATAAATAAATTTATAGAAAGTCAATTAATTACAAACTTAGCAAAAAAATATTCTAAATTTAATTAATAAGATATGTTAAAAATATCAAGCATAACTATTAATTGATATTATAATAAATATAAAATAAGATTACTTAAATATATTATCGTGCACATGTAGATCTAATGTGTAATATGATAGATAGAAAACATATCTAGATTTTGGATCAATTATCAAATTCTAAGAAATTGACCTATATGGCTTAAGACACTTGCATCAACCTTGGATGGTTATGTCAAGTCTTCTATCTAACTTGGATGTAGGTCTATAATATGTAATACCTATTGGATCTATATTTAATTTCATAGAATATTTTGGGTTATGTGTCACATTTTCTCTAGATCACTTAGATATAGATAATTAACTACTACTCTTATCAAATCATCAAAACCCTAGCTCTTCATCTTCATAGTGACATTAGTAAAATTGGGTTAGTGGGATCACAGTCTCAAGCTAACCCCAAATAAATCTCTTCTATTGGATGTTACCTACATATCTATTACTATGAAGAGGGCATTACATTGATGGATTTATCCCCTAATGTGTTGGTTTGTGTGTGAAAAATGGTGCAATATGTGGAAAACAAGTACAAAAGTGACCTAGCTTATAACTTGGAAAATATGACTAATGGGTTGATCCTTCAGTACTTTAGAAATCTATATGTGTTGTTTCTATGACTGATATGAAAATAGGAAATCTTTGTTGATTATAATGCTTGAATAAATGATTTTGGTAAATTTCTTTGTGAGAGGTATGCATTTTATAGGTATCTTACATGTGTGTGTGTGTGTGTGTGTGTGTGTGTGTGTGTGTGTGTGTGTGTGTGTGTGTGTGTGTGTGTGTGTGTGTGTGTGTGTGTGTGTGTGTGTGTGTGTGTGTGTGTGTGCATGTGTGTGTGTGCATGTACGTGTGTGTGTGTGTGTGCATGTGTGTGTGTGTGCGTGTGCGTGTGTGTGTGTATGTGTAAGATACCTCTAAAATGCATACCTCTCACAAATAAATTTACCAAAAGCATTTATTCAAGCATTATGGTTAGTAAATCTTTCCTATTTCTCCTATTTTCATATCAGTCATAGGAAACACACACACACACACACACACACACACACACACACACACACACACACACACACACACACACACACACACACACACACACACACACACACACACACACACACATCACTTAATTTTACCATAGGTATACATTTAATTGAATTTAGGGAAATAGACACATATTTTATCACATGACACTAGCATCAACATAGGCATCTAGATATACACAAGTGTCTATGAATATATAAAATAGATACACATTAAAAACTTCTAGAGGATGACAATAATTAGGTTTAAATTTTTTTTATAAATATAGAAGGCCTATTCATTAGAATAACACATGTTTAGACTATGAGATAAGCAATAAGCATAGGAGATATCAAATTCCATCCTTTGAGCAATAAGAAAGTCTTAAAAATTAAAGGGTATAGCCATGAGAATTACTTTAAAATTATACAAAACTAAGGTGATATATGATTTATATTTAGTTTCTAAATTTTCCACCCCATTAATATAGGAATGAAATCGCTAGTTTAAAGGATTAAGAATGTGTATATAATTGTGTATAACACACCTTGTCTTTGCATGAGTCCCACTTGAGTGTTCTACTAGTGAATTAACTACAACCAAGAGTGTGTTACACTATATAGTGAGTGAATATAATTTTAAATTTAAATAAATTGAAATTATTTAAAGTAAAGAGAGCAAGGTTAAGATCACTCATGTGTATCGATTCAACGATCTTGCCTTTCAAAAATTTACTTTGAAGATATGTTTTATTATGAAGATATGGAGCTAATATTAGGATAATATTAAAACCTAAAATTGAAAATATTTATAAATATTATAGGTAAAATTACCCCCAAACTTGGAGAAAATTGGAGTTGCCACATAGTAGTTAAGACTATCTCACCCATGCAACCCAATCATACTTATAACCTAGTGATTGTGAGTTAGTGATTGTGAGTGTTTCAAATCAACTCACACTATAAAACTAGTTTAGGTGGTTTATTTTATCACTCCATCCCATAAATGTGGTAATATTAAGTGATTTAATCACCTCAAACTTTCCATATTCAAACCATCTACTATAGTAGATCGGCTCAATAATAGTCTAGCAATCTAACCTAGTGAGCTAAAATCTATAGAACATTTTTAAATCTTAAACTAATGTTGATTATAAAATTTAAGTGTTATTTTCATATAATATGCACCTTATATATGTCTCATGTTTAAACTTTGGTATAATAATGGTATCAATGTATATATTTTTGTCATCAATGTGTATCTAAATCATATAACTATGTAATTTGTCTAATTTGAAATTGTATAAGTATGGAGAACATGTTTCTAAAATATTTCCCCCCTTGAAATCTGAAACTAAGAGCTGGTATAAGTGTGGATAAATGTTTCAATAACATACCCCCACTATATATTTGAATCTGTGAAATGTCTAAAATATGGATAACATGTTTCCATAACATAACCCCACTATAGATCTAAATATGTGAAATATGAAAAATGTGGAAGCCATGTCTCTATGACATGTCCCCACTAATATCCCCCCTTTTGAGGTGATTAAAACTATAAAATGGTATTTACCTTACCTAAAAATGATAAGATAATTATGTGATCTAAGTGTGAACCATATAACATATAGAAGAAATATGTCTAGGTAGATATGTCATTACATCACACATAATGGGATCACATCAAGCCCTAATATGCATGATATATATCATGAAAGCATCTATATAGTAATAGTAAAATATCAATAATAAATAAATAATATATACAAGATAACTCAAAATCAAATAAATAATATATTGGTCCAAAGAGACCTCAAACAAGGGTCAGGTTAAAATGTCACACAATTAAGACTCGAATGGACATGGCTTAGCCAAATGTCCACAAAGTAATGAGTGACATATTTAAATGTCCATACAAAAATAAATGACATGAAAATGGAAAATAAAGAAAACAAAGATACAAGGGCCACAAATAATGGAATATATTAAAATTATCAACAAGACAAGACACTCAAGGAAGTGCATAAGGGGAAAATGTAAGAAACCAACATAAACATAGCATACTAGGCCATGGATATATGTGTTAGAAAAAATAATCAAGTACATAGTATATCAAGTACATTATGAAATATATAAACATGAATAAAGGCATGTGTAGCTATATAATATCAACAATGATAATGTAAAGTAATCTTAGAATTCTATAACTTGTATGTATATCAAGATCAAATAATTAGATGTCCCCAATGTCTATATGAAATGAGTAGAAAAAAGGCCCAACACCTATATAAGAATAATGCATGTATCTATGTATGTTTGTATCACACTCAAATGATGTGTGAAACACATGTATGTATAGAAAGTACTTGTGAACAAGGAATACATAGAAGGGTAGTTAGTATGGTGTTAGTCCAATAAAAAAATCAAAATAACACACTAAACACTTGACACCTCTAGCCTAGACACTAAGGGGCATAGGTGATAAGCATAGAAGTGAAAACACAACTAGAACACAAAAACAATCATTATTTTACCTTCCTTGGAGCTCTAAATGGATTGTTTAAGTGGCTTGCTTAGTTTTGTGCATCAAGAAGATTTTATCAATGAAGCTCCATTTTCTCAACCTTTCCTTGGCACCTTGGCTCTGATGATTAGCTTATGAATTTGGCATGGTAACACTACATTAAAGGTTTATTTTAATATAAATTATCATTATAAATTTACACCAAGATATCTTGAATATAAATAAGTATGGCCTTGTATTTGTAGCCTCTAAAGTTAACTCACACCCAAGGTGAGTTAAGGTTGAGTTTAAACATGGAATGACTTAAAACTAACCCTAGGTGAGTTAAGGCTAGCTATAATTAAATTAAAATTGGTCATATAATTATGATTATTAATTACTAAGCATGGATGTCAAATTATATATTTTGGAAGAGATTAACAACTCATAAAGGTATTGATGAAAAGGCTTGTTATTTTAAATTTTGAAATTTCCATTTTTAGATATTCATTAATTATAAATGGATATTTTCTATAAGAATTTAATCTTATTTAATTTTATTAGAATTTTAGGTCTTTTAAGAGTTGATCAAGTGCCCCACTTAATGGGTCCATAGGCCAAACTGTAAGCTGCTACATCTTAAGGTGACTAAGGATGAATTCATGAGAGGTTATTGTTACTTATGGTATAATACCAAAAATAGGGAGGCCTCAACATGATTATTAGCATTGATAAATTATTTATGGATGAAATTGGGATGTTTAATGATTCTTAAGCTTAATTTAAGATGTTTGGTAGAAATTAGTTTGAAGTTTGGTCAGAATCTAATTCTGGCTAGAATGGGTTGTTTATAACTGCCCCTATTTGGGAAGGCATTACAAGCTATAGGCATAGTAACATCTTCTCAAAGAATTAAAAGGTCCTATATGCCTAATGCCCCAAAAAATGATATATGAGCCTTGGATGCCCCCTCAAATAAGTTTTAAACAAAGAAGGTCATCGATCAGTCCCTTAAAAGAAGGAAAAAAATAGACCAAAATGTAATGGTGGGTGGAAAAGATTATTTTGCCCATAGGTAGTTATAATCAGTGGCACAATGAGATTCCCTAGTTGGTTAGATAAAAAAGATGATATTCATAAATTTGGTTATAATCATCAATGTATCAAGGTAAAAAGATAATGATTTAACCAAAGGTGGTTATAATAATTAATAAAATGAAAATAATGATTTGTGCAAAGGCATTTATAATCATTATCAGAATTTAAACATGCCCAAGATGGGTGGATAGAAATAATTATTTACCTAAAGGTGGTTAATAAAAACAAGCCTTTATAGGGTAGAATAAAGATAATGATTTGCCCATAGGCAGTTAGAATTATTGGCATTACAGGTGGAACAATATTGTAAATTTAAAAAGGGGGATTACATACTGAATCCATAGTTATGGAGTAAGAGTAGCCATTATGGAGGAAAAAGATGAATTTGGTAAATTTACTAGTATGGAGATGAACATCCTAACTAGAAAAGGATTAAAATTATTTTATGAATTAATTACTCTATATTTGGGAAATGATTTGGATAGATTAGTATTTTTTTAGGAAACCAAGGATAAGTATCATGAAATCATCACTTTTAATATTTTTGTAGCTAATTTTTGTTGTAGTATGTGATGGTATGTATCATGATATAAAATTCCATGATAACTTAACCAAAATATACATAAATAATGACATGTGATCCAATAAACAATTGAAAATAATGCACCAATTATAAAAATCATGATGACAATGTTGACATATGAATATGGATGGACTTAAGTATAATGCATAAGGAATCACCCAATCAATGTATAGATACTAAGTCAAGGCACATTAATGAAATAAAACAAAAATTTAAAAAAATAGAAATATAAAACACCAATTAATAAAAATTTCAAGACAAAACATGAAGAAAAAAAGTGATCAAAATAATTAAAATAAAATGAAACAAACACAAACAATGGTTAATCACAATGGTAGTGAAAATAAAAGACGAAAACAAATCACACAAGGTTTACCCCAGGATATAGGAAAATGATGACATACAAGATGACAAACACCCCTAAGCTATAAGAGATAATGAAACAAACTAATAAAATAGGTGAATAAAAGAAATGGAAGGGCTAGCCGAACTATCTCCAAATGCACTAGGTGAGTGGATGTTGCCTACATAGATCCATGGATGTAAAATCCATTATTAACTTTACACCAAATATAGATCTCCAAAGATATGGGATAAAATAAAAATGATGATAAGAAAAACATGATTGATGTGTAGAGATATATGAGAAGGTCTCACAAAATGATGATTTCATGAGAAATGGTTGCTCACAAAATGCAAGAGCATCAAAAGTAAGGCCGACAAGGATAGGGAAACTAAATGACAAGTGGTTTATTTTGAAATAGCTAGGAGTCCTAAAATCTTAAAGGCAAAGAAGGGGTTGAAAAAAAAGGAAGGAATGATCGAGCTAACCTAAAATACCCCATGTATCTAAATGTTACCTACATAATCTATGTGAACCTCAGGATATTGTAGTTCTCCCATAAATAGGAGGAAATAGACTAAAGTGGTCTAAAAATAAATCAAACAAACAAGATCTCCCATCCCAAAAAAAATTATGGATTTATATTTCACGTGGAGATTTTAAGACAATTTTCATGATTTTTTGATATTTAGGATTTATATAGATCTATTACAAATGTTTTTGGAAATTTTGAAGTATCGTAACTCAATTGAGAATGACAATATACTAGACAATCCAACTAAAAAAATGGTAAGAGTGTTCAAAATTAAAACTGCTTACAAAACAGTGAGAGCATGACAAAGGGGTGACTAAGTTGACATCAATGTGAATTGAGAATTGACTATAGATTCTCATTAGGACCTCAAGTTACTGTAATTATACCTTATGGTAGAGGAATCTAACTAGGTAGCATTAAGTTCTTAAATTAGGAAAATTGAAAATTATAGTAATAGGAATGGAAAGGTGATACAAAAATGAATTGTATAAGTGTTTTTTCTAATTTACCTATAGGTGGTTATAATTAGGAAATAATGACATAGGTCAATGATAGTAATTTTACCAAAGGTGGTTATAATTAGTAGCATAGAGTGGGATACCAATTTTACCAAAGGTGGTTATAATTAGTGACACTCAAAATAAAAAGAACATAAATGAAGGATGCAAATGCCAAACCACTATCAGACTGGTCCAATATACTTTCATTTAAGGTGCTCTAAGAACAAATGGAATAGAACTAAGGTCAAAGGGTTGGGTAGGGAGAGTAAAAACAACTATGGTCAATAGGGAAGGCATGGTAGAATGGTATATGGTATGGTAAAAATAAGATCATAATATTACAATATAACGGGAATGAGCCTCATAAATAATAATTCAAGTATATCAAGTGAAAAAATACTTGAGGTGTATGATGTTCATCAGCTCATCAAGTTCATCTTCGTATGGTGTAGCAAGCCTACATTCTCTAGAGCCATAATTTTAAAGAATGATATATGGGCCTATCCAATTGGGTTTAAAATTTCCCTCCTTCTTCTCAGCCAACATGTTCTTTTAGTTTTCTTTGAGAACAATATCACCAATATTGAACTATCTATGTTTGACCCACTATTTATAGTGGTTTTAGAGTTTGTTTTGGTATGCTTGAAGGCTATTGATAGTGGCCATGCATAATTCATCAAGTAACTTAAGATCTTGTAGGTGAGCTACTTAATAATCTTCATCATTTAGGACATGTTTTAGCAATATACATAGAGAAGGTAACTTGACTTCAATATGAATAATGGCTTCAATACCATAAACTAGGGAATATAGAGTGGCTCTAGTCAGATTATGTTAATTAGTGAAATATGCCTAGAGGGCATGGAATATTTAGAGGTGATAATCGTAACCAAAATCATTGAAAATATTTTTAAGGATGTTGACAATGGTTTTAATTGATGCTTCTACTTGGCCATTACCTTATGGGTAATATCTGGTAGAGAAATTTTGAGTGGTATTTTAGTCAACATAAAGTATTTTGACATCCTTATTCTTAAATGATATTTCATTATTAGATATAATGTTAGATGGGATATCATAGAAAAAAATGATATGATTAAAAATGAACTTGGAAATCTATTTTCCAGTCACATAAGTTATGGGTATAGATTCAACCCACTTAGTGAGATATTTGGTAGAGATAAGGATGTGTTTATGGCCATCAGATGAGTTAGGGTTGATCTTCCCAATGAGATTAAGTCCCCATGTTTCAAATAACCATCATTTTAACATTGGTTTTAGTGTTTTTCTAGTGCATGAATCATATTGGTAAGCCTTTGAAATTTGTCACACCTTTTGACTTATGTAGTTACATCTACTTACATAGTTGTCTAATAATAACTTGTAATTAAGGGCTTTTTGGATAGGATGGCCCTGCTAGTATGGGATCTACATAATTTTTCATGAAATTCATAATGCTAGTGTTGATTCTATAAAATTTAAACAATGAATCAGAGTTCCATCAAAGTTGTTATGGTAAAGGTTTGGGCCAAGTAAGGTATAATGTGAGTCTTTGTGGGTAAAATACTTTTGTTTTTTACATCATAGATCTAGTAGCATGATATGGTCATGAAGGTAATTAGACAAGTCTAAGTAATAAATAGATGTGGGACCAAAAATATCAAAAATCATTGTGATGCTTGAAGGTTTATGAGCATGTGTTATAACATTTTCAACAAGGAATTAATATTCTTTTTCCTTGTCTGTGTGATGGATCAAAGAACCAATAGTGCCCATGGCATTCACTATCCTAGTACTGGCCCTTGGTATGTTTTCAAACTATATGTCAATGATATTTTGTTTAAAACTTCAATCATGGATTTTTATAGTACCAAATTGTCATCTTTGTTCTGAAAGTGGTCTATAACCTAATTAATGATTGACTAAGAATCACCATAAACTATGAGATGTTGAATATTCCATTGTACTACTTGAAGAAGCCCTACAACAAGTGATTCATATTCATTCATATTGTTAGTATAATAAATGTTGATACAAAATGATTTAAGGATAATATCCCCTTATGGTATAATATATAATAGGCCTACCATCTATCCATGTAACATGAATGATCCATCAAAATATAGATTCCAGTACTATTCCTCAGGAGGTGTTTCAATTATGGTCATGATGGACTTATCTAAGAATTGAAAGGTAAGTGGTTTGGTATTTACAAAGGGAGCTCCAGTAAGTTGATTTGAAAATAATTATCCCTTTATGGACTTTTTATTGACATATTATATCTCAAACTCACTTAAAATCATGATCCATTTAGCCATGCGAACTTCTAAAGCTATCTTGGATAATAGATACTTGAGCAGATCTACTTTGGAAATAAATATGGTCTTGTTGTTAAGCATGTAATGCCATAGCTTCTAGGCTATAAAGACCATAGCTTAAAAAGCTTTCTCAATTGTTGTATAGTTTTGTTCATATGTGACCATTGTATGGCTTAAATAATACATGACATGTTATTTTCCATTATCATCATGTTGAGCTAAAAATACCACTAGGGATTTGTTTGTGGTAGATAGGTATAGTAGAAATGGCTTTCCTATCTTTGGAAATAAAAAAATAGGTGGATTGGTAAGATAATCTTTTATATGTTGAAAGGCTTTTTGGTAGTCTTCATCCTAATGAATTGTGACACATTTTTTATTATGTGAAAGGATGAAATTTATTGACCAAATATAAAATGAAGATTATGATAGATTAAATCTTGCCCTATAAACTATGGAGCTGCTTCAAATTGGAAAGTGGTGGCATCTCTGTAATGGCCTATACTTTGGTAGGATCAAATTTAATGTCTTGATTGGAGATGTTGAAATCTAAAAATTTACTTGAAGTGACACCAAAGACACACTTCTTGGGATTTAATCTGACCTTGTACTCATGAAGCCTCTCAAATATTCATCATAGGGTAGATGGATGATAAGCACATGTCTTTGATTTTCCCAATATGTCATTGACATAGTCTTCAATAATGTCATGTATCATATCATGAAATATGATGGTCATGGATTTTTGGTATGTGGCACTAGTATTATTGAGGCCAAATGACATAAATTGATAATATAATGCTCCCCATGGAGTGGTGAATGTTATCTTATGTTGGTATTTTAGTGTGATCTTGATCTAGTTGTACCCTAAAAATCCATCCATAAGTGAAAGCATTTTATACCCCAGTATGGAGTCAACTATCATGTCAATATTTAGAAAATGAAATTCATCCTTAAATCAAGCCTTGTTGATGTTTCTAAAATTGGTTTAACTTTTGATTTCTTTAGGCTTATTACTATTAGTCACAGTATTAGAGATCCACTCTAAATAGTCAATTAGTTAGATGCATCTCACTTATAAGAGTTTTTCCAACTCTTTCTTTACTAATACAATAATATGAGGATGCATCTTTCACAATTTTTGTTTCATAGGTTTAACATCAAGATGTACAATAAGGTGGTGCACAACCAAGGCAGGGTCCAAACCTAGCATGTCTAAATAGGCCCAAATAGAGATGTCAACAAATTTCTTCATAAGGGTTATAAAAACTTCATTTTCCTATTTAGTGAGGGACACACATAATTTGATCGATTTTTGGTCATCAAGAGTCCCTATGTTAACTTCCATAATATATTATACAAGGAGAGTCAATCCATCTTCTAGAATGGTTGGAAATTATGTGAATTGGCTTGTAACTACAAAGTACTATATTTAGACTGATTCTTCAAGCTCACCTAAATAAGATGAATCTAAATCTCTCAATGGTATGGATGGACATGTGACAATCGTTATTGGAAATTCTTGTGAAATTCTATAAATGGCATGTTGTTATGTAGAATTGAACTTAGACCCAAAATAAAGTTCATCATTGGTGGTATCCTAAGCTTCATTTGAGGAAATATGGACATCCCCATCTAATAGTGCCTGAAATAGGTTTTCACCAAAATACTAGCCTTTCTCTTTACTTTTACCCTAGTCCAAAAGCACCTAAATAGGTTTTGACTTTAAGACCTCAATGTTTTATTTTTGGCTAAGGGTGTTCACCCACTCTCCAAAATAGGATGTAAGATCTAATTTGATAAAGAACCCTTGTTTATGGTCTCTTGACAAAACATTGTCTCTTAGGCCTAGAAAATAGCAATAGACATCATCATTCTCAAACTCATTTATAGTCACTATGGATTCTTGTTGGTCCCAAAATATAATTTAAGGGTGATAAAGAGGAAGCAGGTTATGTCAGCTTACTGAGGTAATGGTACAAATGGTATGGGGCTCAAATACATTAGTATTGGTAAGGTCTTAATAAATGTTGTGATTGGACTATACTTCATTATTGACATTGTCATCACTAGACGTTGGCATTAGAACATGAATAAGATGCATGGGGTCACCCTTAGGTGGTTTAAATATGAGACCAAGACCATAAGTTCCTTTTTGTTTTATTAAATAAATTGGATAAAGAGTATCTTATTGATTTGTCCAAGGTCTGCAACTAAATAGGCTTAAATCTCCATGATCCTATTAGAAATAGGATATTTGACATTTCTATAGCAATCAACCAATTTGTCACTATACAACCAGGATTCATCATTGGCAAGTGGGTCCCCTTCTTGGCTAGTAGCTGGTGTAAAAATAATAGGAGTTAGACTATGGATCTTTATTTTTCCTTTTCATTTCCATTTCATAAAATGTGGTTTAGCTTTAGGTCTTCCATAGGACCTAGGGTTCTGTGGAATCTTGGCAATGTGAAATGTGTCATGGGTCAAATACTCTCTTGGGCCATTGGCTGAGATGGTAAAATGATTAGACATTTCCAAAGGAGACATACGTGAATATGTTTGAAGGATATCTGGGTCTATATAGTTGGCCTCTTATAATTTAACAAGTATTTATTTATCTATGTACTTTTTGGTAACTAGATATAGGCTAAAGCAATAGTTGTAACTTTCATACTCAACCTCCAAATGTTTGCAATGTTCATAGGGATGCAAATCTCCATTGATAGTCAACTCCATGCCTAAGTTTGAAAATTGAGACACTAATGAAATGTTGAAGGGATTGCATGAATTTCATGTATCCAAGGTCTACCCAATATCAAATTCTAAGACAGGTTGAGGTCTAACACATAAAAAGTGTATCTTAGGTTAAGGGTCCAATGATAAATGACAAGCTTATAGTGTCTTGTGATTCTCCCTCTTCATTATCGTATGCATTGATGGTAATTATAATTGGTTATAGATCAATTTTTGTATATCTAAGATGATTGATGAGGTTTAGAGACATAATATTTAGGCTCAATCCATTATCTATGAGGACACATTTGACTTTGTGCCACTTTATCACAACTTTAATATATAGGGGATTATTATGGAGAGAGCCAAGAGATGACATATAACTTTGGTGAAAGTTCAACAGTTGGCCTGGGGCTAGACGCCCAACCAAAGCTTAAAATTTATCTTGGGTTATGTCATTTGGAACTTAGGATTCACCTAGGATATCTTTTAAGATGTTCTTATAGATAGTAGATGTATTTAATAAATCCAATATAGAAATTTATGCAAGTGTTTTTTGGATTTGTTCCACAATGTCATATGTTTTTTCATTAATAATGGTATATGGCTTATTCCTAGATAACACAATGGGTTGGATTAGTTTTTTGGGTGGAGGTTATGGGCTTGGAATGGTGATCTTAAACTACTGAGTTATGATTGCATAATAAAGATTGGATACATGACCTTTGTTGCCAAAATATTATGATGGAGAGGGACCAGATATGATAAGTCTTGATTGTCAGTGCACTTGGCTATGGTCATAGGGAAATGATGAGTTATGGGTATTAGGACCAAAAATAGTAATCCCTATTTGTTTTTGCACTTGCTCACGGTCCTAATTCAAGGAAATATTATTAACATAGATGAGTTGATTGTCATTTTTTAGCAATAGTCTTGTTCTATTAGCACTTGGTCTAGTATTTATGGTAATGTTGAAATGTGACCTCCCATAATATGTCCTATAAATTTAGTGTAGTCATGTACAACTATGTGGTAAGTCTATTAGTTATTGGATTCATTTTGGCCTTGGTTCCTCGAATTCGATTGATGTTTTTGTTGATATTTTTGTTATTGTTGTGATTGTTATTAATACTATTATTAAGGCCTTCATTATTATTATTTTTTTATTTTTTTTATTATGTTGTAGAAAAGGGTTTTAGTGAATACCTAGGTTTTGATTAGATGTAGATGCTTTACTATCCAATGTAATCTCCCCATTTTCCAAGATATTCTTGATGAGGTTCTCGATTTGCACACAATGATGTAGATTATGTCCATGAAAATGATGGTATTCACACAACTCATTTTCTCTATACTAGTCAAAAAACAAAATACCCTTAGGATAGTGACTCAAAACTGGATAACTAATCATATTATCTATGGAAATATTATGAAACACTACTTAGATAGGTTCTCTAAGGTCTATGAAGACTCAAAGAGTGAGTTTTCTTCTTAGTAGAGGGGTTTTTAAAGGTAGTGGTTGATGTGTTTGTAGAGTTGGTCTAGGTAGCTATGAAGGTTGCACTTGTTGAATAGGTTGTTAATGAGGAGCAACCTATATTTATGGCATAGGTTGAGTAGATAGTGTTTTCACCATTTGGACATGATATGACTCAGTTACTCCATTTCTAACAAAATTCTTATTATGGTTATATTGCTTGGATTTCTCATAGTTATTGGCTTGGGTTGGTGCCAAGGCTTATGCTTGGACTTGGTTATGGTTTTGATTTTAATTCAATGAGGATATCCTAATAATATATTTTTTAATAAGGTCCTTTTCAATTAGCAAACCTTTGTTGATCTCTATAAAATTATGTGCATACTAAAGCTCCAGATGATAGGATATCTCATTGTGAAAAAATTTAGTGAACATAATGGCCTATTCTTTGTCTATTAGGTTTTGGGTGAAGTAAATAGAAAGCACTCTCCATATATAGATAGATTTTAAATATTTCACTAAATTTATATTTGTCTTGAGTCAAATCTACTAATGAAATCTCATGCTCAAGACTATAGATTAAATGTTGCATAAATTATTTTGAGATGTCATCAAAATCAGATATAAAATTATTTAAAAATGTTAGGAACCACTCCAAAGCCTATCCTAATAGACATAAAGAAAAGAAAAGGAGGAGGTAAATGTCATTTTAATCCACTAGCTATAAATCAACAAAGAACTCTATCAAATGGGCCTTAAGGTCTACCTTACCCTTATATTTATTAAATTTTGGTGGTTCATATCTTGGAGGAAATGTTGTCTATAGATACTCCATGTTGAATGGATATGAACACATGTCATCCATCTTGAATTTATTAGTCTATTTCCCTATTTGAATGGTAGCAATTACATCCTTTACTTGTAGTTATTGGGCCAAGAAACTAGATCCAACATTTGATTAAGGTGGAAGTTAGATGGCTAAAGGTGGATTATCTTGACTAGGGTATAATGGAGGTATGGTTTGCTATATAATGTTAATTTCATGAGCAAACCAACTAGGAATATGCATCCATGTATTTATATTTGATTTTTTAAATTGCACATGTTGTTGTATAATATCTTAGTTTGGATTCAATAGATAGCCTTGGTTTTGAGGGAAATGAGACTGTGATAGAAGGATATGGATTTGGGTAGAATAATGTACCTAATGGGGTTGAGTAGGGACTTTTTGATGACTAGTCAAACCTAGTTTAATAAGTGGAACTTGTTTTAGACAAAGGCCCTATCTTTAGATATATGGCACATGTTAAACAAAAGGCAATTATTTCCTAATTGGTACTTGTTAGATAGTGGTATCTCTTGGTTTCACAAACACCTATTGTGAAGTAGATGCTTGTTGGATGTTTGAAATTTCTCATTGAACAATGGAGACATGTTTTTTATTAGATAGTATTTTTGATTGTAAAGGTATGTTGGTCTATAACTTTAGAGTTACATTTTCCATTACCTATCAAGGTAGAATATTTGGTATCCCATATTAAGGTAGAGTAATATTTTACCTCTATTTTGGTGGTATATTAAAATATCCTTGTTGATGTGTAATTTTATTCATCACCTATTGAGGTGGAGTAACATTCATCACTTATTGTTGAGGTAAGGCAATAGTTGGTGCTTGAGTAATTAATCCTTATGTTTGTGTGCTTGACAAAATAGTTGGTTGAGGATTAGAAGTAACTTATTATGGTTGGGATTTAGAGTTCATGCATCTACTATTATTAACCACTTATGATATTAACAAAATACACTTGTTGTTATGGACTATTTTTTAGTGTAGTTAAACCACTTTGGCCTACATTAGAAGACACATGCATGTTATCCACCATACTTGGCACATTGTTTTGTGTAGAAGTAGTAGTCACTTATTCAATAGATGGGATATTATACATGTCACCAACTAAAGTGGCTTATAAAAATGGGTCTATACCCTAATTATCTTGACCTATAAACTTGATTAATACCCATGTTGAAGGAGCTAACTCTTGAGTGGATAATTTGACATATTCATACCATTAAAATTATGTGCTAGATTCCAATAGGTTTGATATGCTAGTTACTTTTTTATAAAGTGGTCCTCCATGATGAATTTTATTTTAACAATCATATTTGGGTCTTTATATGAAATCTCTATGAGCACTTGAGGATGGCTACTAAAGGCATATTCAATGGTTTGGTAATAAGGTATGTTTAGAGGCAATCTAACTAGGCTAGGCAAATTTTCATGGGGGAAGTATACTGGAAACTTGGCCCCTATCTCCATGGATCTAACTAAAACCTCATCCTTGTTTTTAAGAAAGTGATGATAAAAAAACTAAAGATCATACATTGATGGCATAATAACATAATATGATTATTTTTGAACATGTTCTACAACTGATGGTATGCTAGAAAGATATTTCATGGTTTTATCTTGGTAATAATCTGAATATGGAGTCATTTTAACCAAATAACAGGCTAATAGGTCTTGAATTTGTTCCCCAGATTGGTCAATGTAAGGAGGATAAGGGTCTATCTTACAAAACCACATCATCATTGTAGGGATCTTTGATAAATTTATCATTTTTGATTACATTATTGTAACCTTGATTATACATGGCTCCAGTACAAGTGTATCAAGACATATCCAAATTAATGAATAACATTCCATAAATAAGGGTTAGATTTTTATAAACTCTTAAAAATAAGGTTTAAAATACAAGTGGTCCAAACTTGGTATAAAAACCTAGTCTTAGAATGGAGCTACCTCTCCAAAATGGTCAATGATAAACTTGGTCTAAAATGGTATAACATCAAATGTTTTACATAAATGGTCAAGTGAAGGGATATAACTAAAATACTAAAATAACACACTTAACTCTTGACACCTCTAGCCTAGACATTAGGGGAACATAGGTAACAAGCATGTAAGTGAAAACATAACTAGAACATAAAATAAATCATTATTTTACCTTATTTGGAGCTCTAAATGGCCTGTTGAAGTGGCTCATTCAGTTGTGTGCATCAAGAAGTCTTTATCAATGAAGATTCATTTCCTCTATCTTTCTTTGCTACCTTGGCTTGGCTAATTGGCTTATGAATTTGGAATTGCAACACTATTTGAATGGTTTCTTTACATTTAAATGAGAATTATAAGTTTACAACAAGATAGCTTAGAGATCAATCGGTATGGCCTAGTATTTATAGCCTCCAAAGTTAAATCTCACCCAAGGTGAGTTAATGTTAATTTTAAATATGGAATGATTTCAATATAACCCTAGGTGAGTTGAGGCTAACTTTAGTTAAATTAAAATTTGTCATGTAATTATGATTTTAAATTAATAGGCATGGATATCAAATTATATATTTTGATATATTTTGGAAGATCTTGATAAGTCATAAAGGCAATGATGAAAAGGTTTGATATTTTGAATTTTAGAATTTCCATTTTTAGATATTCATTATTTACAAATGGATAATTTGGCTAAGAATTTAATATTTTTTAATTAGTTGATTTAATTTTATTATCATTTTATATCTTTTAAAAATTGATCAAGTTCCCCACTTAATGGGTCCATAGGCCAAACTATCAGTTGCTAGGTCACAAGGTGATGGAGGATGAATCTGTAAGAGGTTATTTTTGTGTAAGATATAATACCCAAAATAGGGATGCCTCAACATTATTTTGAGCATTGATGAGTAATTTTTAGATGAAATTAAGACATTCGAGGATTCCTAAACTTTATTTTCTTTTGTGGTAAAAATTGTAGTAGCATTTCCGCCCCACTCACCTCTTTGTTGAAGAAAGGATCCTTCTAGTGGATTGATATAGCTACTAGGGAATTTAAACAAATGAAATTGGCTATTTGCACCACTCCAATATTGGACACTCCTATTTTTATATGACTTTTTTGGTTGAATGTGATGTATTTGGATATGGTGTGGGTGTTGTGCTCATGTAAGAAGGTAGACCACTTGCATTTGAAATTCACCAATTGAAGGGTAAAATTTATCTCAAGCCCATTTATGAGAAGGAAATGATGGCTATTCTACATGTAGCCAAACAATTGAGACCTTATTTTATGGGTCATCAATTTTAGGTAAATACTGATCATGATAGTCTCAAATATTTTTTAAAACCATAGTTATCATCAAAAAAATAATAGAAATGGGTAACTAAGATGTTAGGCTATGACTTTGAAATAGTCTACAAGAAAGGCAAGGAAAATGTGTTAGTAGACACACTATCCAAGAGGGATGAATCATTTGAATCATTGCTATTCCATGACCATTTGGTAGGCAGGTTGGCTAGAAGAAGCAAGATCAAAATGGGAAAATGATAATGCTACCCATGATTTGATTCAAAATCTTCAACAAGGTTTGGATGGATTTTTAAAAATTACATGGAAGGGTAATGAACTATGGTATAAATATAGATCATACCTATGTAATAATTCTCTTCTCAAATAAAAAATCCTTCAAGAACTTCATGAAACTCCACTTGGGGGTCATTTAGGATTTTTGAAAACCTATCATAGAATCAAGTTAGATTTTTTTAGGAAGGAGTCAAGGGAGATGTCCAAAAATATGTGGTTGAATGTATGATTTGTCAAAAAATAAAAGTGAAACCCTCAAAACCCCATGTATTTTTTAGCCTTTATCCATCCCTATCTAATGTTGTGAAGAGGTGTCTATGGATTTCATTATAGGGTTACTAAGATCTAAAGGTCAAAATTTTATCATGGTTTTCATGTATCATCTCAATAAGTATTCTAATTTTTTTTTCTTTTTCATAGCCTTTTATTGCTAGTACAATAGCTTATTATTTTCTCAATATAGTTCATAAACTATATGGTACTCTTAATATCATTGTCAGTGATAGAGATCCCATTTTCACTAGTAATTTTTGGATTGAATTATTTGCATGTTTGGGCACCAAGTTGGCTCATATCTCATCATATCATCCTCAATCAGATGGACAAACTAAGGTAGTCAAAAAAAATTTGGAAGGATATCTCCATTATTTTATTTTTGATAAGAAAGATAAATGGGTTCATTGGTTACCACTTTTTGAATGGTGGTATAATACTTCTATTCATAGTTATTCTAAATTGTCTCCATTTTTGGCATTTTATGGATACCACCCTCCATCCATCACTTTAAACTTGAAGGTACATCCTTAGGTTTGTATGTTTGAGGAACATATTTACCATCAGAAGGATGTCCTTGTAAGTTTGTGTGAGAATTTAGCCATGGCCTAGAATCACTTGAAACAGTAAAAAAATCAACACAAAAGTGAGAGGTATTTTAAAATTGGCGATTGGATCTTTATTTGCTTGCATCCATATGAGATGTCCTTAAATAAAAAAAGGGATAATGATTTTTCCCCTAAGTATTATGGGTCTTATCAAATATTGTAGAAAATTGGTAGTGTGGAATACAAGTTAGAGTTTCCTTCATCCAATCACATACATCCAGTATCTCATGTATCATGATTGAATAAAGTAATTGGACACAAAGTTTCTACTCAAACTGAGTTACCATAATTTGATGAGGAAGGGAGAGTTATTCTTTATCCTAAGGTGATCCTTCAAATGTGCACTAAATAACTATGGTCTAGAATGATTAAGGAATACCTGATCAAATGAAAGAATTTGTCATGTGAAGATGCCACTTGGGAGGATGAATCCTTTGTGCAATAATATTCATAGTTAATTAAACATTGAGAAAAACATTATTTTTAAGGCAAACGGCATGCTACAACCTTAACCTTTGGCATGTTTATGGATATGTGTGGCTGAATTGTGGCTTACATACCTCTTTTATATTCTTGTTATATTTCTTTATATTCTTAGTTAGGTCAATCTATGGAATAACCATGGATAAGTAGACTATATATAGGAGGTAGTGGTTAGTATTTAAGCATCATATTAAGTATTATGATCTTATTTCATTTTTTTGGAGGTTTCCCCCTTGAAGTGGCTCTATTATATTATCTAGTATTTTGCTCTACTATCAATTATAATTATGTGATCTCTCATCTTTGCTCATTTTGTGTGATATATAATTATTCTATGTGAACAACTAAGTAATTTCAATACATGTTCATTCTGATCATATGTGGAAATTTTATGAGTGATGCCTCAGAAAAGTTTTCCCAATCCTTAACCATGATAACCAAAGCTTTGTAAATATTTATTTCCAAAACCATATTGTTTGGAAAATTGAGTATCATTATTGAGAGTTAAATTTGTATCCTTTTATTTATCTAATTTTTATTTTTGAACCTTTTCTTGCTCTATATTTGATATTTACAACTATTTTTCTCTAAATTTTTCTATGGTAACCACATTTGTTGTTTTGGTATTTGTGGTTTAGGAGAGGTTTTCATAATGTGAGTGGTGTTCTTGGTTGATGTATCAATTATATGACCACCAATATTATTATGACTTTGTATTTTTTTCTTTGATGCAAAATAACAATCTACACCATGTCTATGTATTTTATGATATGCAAAATATTATTTGAATCACATTATATGATGTGGAGGAGGTAATTTAATCACTTTGTATCGAATAATTTATCTTAAGATTTTGTTTAGTCTTTTAGTAACATTTGGTATAATAATTGAATCACTTATTTTATATGTGTTCTATTGTTGTTGTGTATTTGTATAATAAACCTTGTTTGGCATGGCATTATTAGATGAAGATGTAAACACATGACTAACACTAGCATGCTTTGGATTTTTCATTCATGTAATCTAATTTTCCAATGATGTGAACCTTGAACTAAAATAATATTTTTCTTTTAGAATGCTTGTTTTAACTTACTCATATATTTTTTGATCTTTTAGGTCTTCATAAGTACAAACCTTAGGTACCTCGTATTGAATATTCATACATATACAATCTACCATACCCCTTGAAAGAGTGATATCATAATCCTAGTTATAGTGATGGTAGTTATCACCCTCATTAGTGTTAGGAGGAAGAGGTTAAATATTATTTCAAAAATATTGGTAAAGATAAGTTTGAGTTTTATCTTTATTTGGATCATTCTCTAGTTTTGTGGTTTTGAGATTTATAAAATAGTAGATAAGACAACAAGAAATGAATACAGTAACATATTAGAAGAGAAAGTGATCAACATACATATCCATATTTATCAAGATTTCTATAAAAAATAAGTTCTGATTTTTAAATTTTTAATACTATAAATATAGAAATTAGAATATAAGAAATCAAGAAACCCTAGGTCCATTGGGGTTTAGATTCCAAAGGTCAAGCTAAATACAATGTGCCAAATAAACATAAGTAATGTAAAGTGATTGGTTGAGGAATTTTTGAATATGATTTTTAAAAAAAATAAAATTCGGAAATGAGATGAACCCATAAAAATAGGGAAATAAAAGTATAATTTATGTCATGTAGGTCTAAGTTGACTAAAAATAGTAAAATGCTAAATTTGTAAAATTCATACAAAATTTTGTAAAATAAAGGTTTTTGTATATATCAACATAATTATAAAAAATCTCTATTGAATTTTCAATATGATATATTATGACTCATAAATAGTGTTAATCAACATTTTGGCATGACCAACAATAGGCAGGGTTTGTTAGGTCCTACCTCTCCTAAAAGGAATAAGATCCTATGAGTAAAATTCTTCCCCAAGGTCTAAATATATTAGGTCTTGGTATGATGTGAACTATTCCTTTTAAGAGGATTGTTTTATGAATTAATGTGTAGGTTGATTCTATTAAGACATTCACTAGGATTTTACATACTTTCTTCACAGTACTTGTAGGGTTTGGCCTCAGATAGAAATTGGCCATTCTTATTCTTGCCTATAAAAGTTATAGTTGATTTCTCTATTGGTTTATAACATTCACAAATGCAAAAATGCAAAAATGTGATAAACATAACATGAAATACCAATCAAGATAAACATTTAATTGTAGATTACTTTTTTTGATACCTAATCCCTATGATAACACACTTTTAAGAGAAAATGCAAAATAAAAAGATACCATGTTGCCATCAAGATCAAGGTGAGATTTATAATTGAATGAGCTCTATTAAAAAAATATTTAGTTGAGTCAGACCTAACACAACCCCAATTAAATATAATGCAAGAGTCTAGAAAAGAGTGATTATGAGAAAGAAAGGGCACAACAACCATAGAACGTGCATAGGAAAATATCCACACACAATCCCAACAAACTTCAAATATAAATATTTTACTTTTTTATTAACAAATTTTAGAGCCCACATAATCATCCAACCATAAACTTCACCTCAACAATACATATAAATATATTTCTTGAATTGGTAATTTGATTATAAGGAAATAGTTTTAGATTTTTAGATCAGAACTTGGTGTATTTTACAGACTTTTAATAAACACTACTACATCTTGCATTAATATTTCCATGATTTCTAATAAGGATATTCTAGATCTTATTTTAACATCCCCACATGGAATAATCTCCATGTAATTATATAGTCTATGATAGGTATATTATACCATGTAAGTAATTCTAGCAAAGATATCATACGATAAGTAGATATTTACAATGTCTTATTTTTCGAAAGCTCACTATGATAAATCAAGAAATGAGGATGAAATTTTTTTAGGAGACTATACAAATCATAAAATCACCAATATCTTAACACACAAGTTACCAAGTGGATAGTAATCACCCACCTAGTGATACTTTCTCCACTATATCAGGATCACCACTCATTTATCATGTTCAAATAATAGAAAGCAACATAACACAAAATTTTGAATAGCTTTGAATATCATGGGTCTGACATAATGCCAATGAGATTTTTAAAATCTTCTAACTTGTATGCAAATAAATCAGGCATACATCTAAAAAATAATCATGACATGGTTAATAAACTCCTATAATACAAGTGGAAGAATCATTGTAGATGATGACAAAGATGGGAGTGAAATATTTTAGTCATTTGATAAATTTTGGGATATAAATGGAATCATAAAAATAACTTCAATGAAAAAGTTATTAAATCCTCCCTCCATCCATCAAATAAGACACCACAGTCGACTCCCCCAAATTAGAATACAACCATGGTACAAATATGGTTTTGAGGTCATTTTACTTAACCCATTCAACGAGTGTGGGCACATCTTCCTGACGCATGGGAATCTTGTAGTAATTCCCAAATGTAATGGGGGACACATAAGAAATGCATTTATGAGTACACTCATTAATTATCATGCCCTTTTCAATTTTACATTCTTTAAAAATAGGGAAAAGGACATCTATATAGTGAAGTACCTCTGGTTTAGTTGTTTTATGGTGAAATCTTGTCATTTATGCTGCAACTAGGTTGTAATACCTTGTCTTGAGGAATGCAATCTTCTCATCTTCTTTGGTTATGGGTTTCAATTCCTCAACTATCCAAAATATCTTGGAATAATTATTTTCTCTAGTGTTCAAGGATAAGATGTCAAGTATTATGTCTTTAAATACCCTTCCCTCTAAGTCCATGGTCAAATATAGATCAACGTCCTCTTTGTGTTGCTTTTAGGCTACCATGATTACAAGTTTTTCAAAATTCTCATTAGTGGCACACTAACTATCTCTGGATTATTTTACACTTGCTCAGATGATAATTGGGTTCTTTTTGGTTTGATTATGGTTAATTCAAGATTGAATTAAGGCTTTAAATAGAGGATAGGGATTTTTTTTAGCTTTAATGGTGATGGTTTACTTGGACTTAGGAAAATTCATGTCTTAGATTTGATTTAGACCTTTGCATTTAAACATTTACTTTTTTTAACCCACAAAATCTCTAGTTTTATCATCTTGTGCCCATGTGGTATCTATGTAGCATCCTGCTAGTAGCTTTTGCAACACTTTTTCATAATGATTTTAAATAATTAGTTTTTCCCTTTTATAACATGCATTTTTTTTACACCATCTAATCTTCATGCATGGATCAACATGGCCCATTGATCTTGATCCTAAGATTTGAACACTATTGGTTTTTTTTGTATCGAGCTTCATGGTTATTACACTTGGTAATTTTATGGGCCTATAGATCTTTGCACATTTCTAGTCAACACGTTAACATGCTTCTATCATTAGAGGTCTCACACTTGTCTAGAGATTTATTGAAAAGTACATCTAGGTTTCATGTCATTCGATCTTTTTTGTTTGATCATATGTGATCTGTAGATCCTAAAAATGTACATGAACTTTAATCAGTATCAAGACATATAAAGAACTTTGGATAAATAATTTAGGCTGTAGTTTTATTTTGTGTTAATAAACATGAAAAAAAACTTTGGACAAAATTTTTTTTAGGCTAAGTTTAAAACACAAAATAGTGGGCCCCAAATAACAAAAGGACCTAGAGTTTTACCATGTTAAAGAACATGTTAAAACTTTAGATTAAAAAATTTAATCTAAGTTTTATAGTAATGGGACCTTTCATTAAACTAATTCCATTAGACTCAAAATACCATGGGGCATATATAGACTAAGGTTCAGGTCAATGTTTACAAACATGACTGGATTCTAACATGATATTCAAGCTTAGCCTATGCAAATCTAAACCTAGTTATAAGGATATTGATTTTAGAATGGATTTAAATAAACCAGATTAATCTATAGAAGATCAATTTTGACATTGAGATGCAATTCTTAAGTGCATTTATCTTTTGATCAAAATTGGCTCTTGAGCTAAATTTTGATGGTCTCACAAACGTCAATGATGGCTTCATGGGTGACAATGACATATACTCAAACATCAAAATTAATCTCTAATAAATTTTCATATGGGGATAAATTTGATGGCCTTATGAATGCCAATGATGTTCTCATAGTCATCAAATGATAGACACAAAAAATACAAATCGTATGAACTTCTATGTTTACATTTCTTATATTTTATAGACACTAAATATGTTAGCTATCTTAGTATAGTCATTTTTATCATACATATATGTTTCACTTATTCTTATTGAGTACTTTTATATTGCATATAGGACTCAAGTCCACCACACTAATCTAAATTTATTATCATCTACCCATTGGAGGATATACACTAGTCTAGGTTTATTTAGTTGATACATTCAGCCACTTGGGGGTATCTCATGCATAGTTTCTATTACCAAGTTCTATCTTTACATTCTTTACATTCCAATTTTTGCATTGATATATCTTGATATTGACCATTATTACTCATACTCATATTTTTGTTGACTATCACTAGTTTAGACTAAACATATGTACATCTTAGATCTTACATAGATTTATATTACATTCATGCATGGTTTCATTTATAGCTCTCCTAGTTTAGACTTGAATGTATTCTCTATGCTTATTCTATTAGAGGGCATTTAAATACGCCATTTTTATTTAGCTCTACGCCACTTTTATTCATGTATGCCTTAGACATGTGTCCATATCCCTTTTGTGTGCCTTCTTGATTTTTTATGAAGAAACTTGAACATTTCCCTATTTGTGTCTCTAAGCCAACTTACTTGTTGCTTACATATATGAACATTTGAATATGTCCTTGTATGTTTTCGATTCTTAGATTTAGTGACATGTGTTGATGTCCCTTATTTATGACCCCTTGGCCTATTTTTATGTGTCTCATATTTTTTTTATGTGTGATTCCTTTTATGCATCATATCGATGACATTTTTATTTTCCTATTACACAAACTAATTTTTGATGTCATGGGACCTCATGCATCTGCCCTTCCTACTTGGATGTCATGCTGGACACCATGCCTCATCCCCCTAGGTAGCCATTCATATTTATTGCTATACAAATTTATTACATCTATCTTGACATACTTGTGTAATGATATATATAACATACATCTTACATTACATAATCATGTTCATATTCTCTTACATTCTAATGTTATGTTTGCACATTGTATTAGACTATCACATTGTTATAATATATGCTTTATCTAACACATTTTGAAGAGATATTTATTATTAACATAGTTATTTTAGAGTTAAATAACTACCCTCAAAATAGGTGGAATTCACAGGGGTTTGTCATAGAGATCAAGCTCCTAAATTGCATTCACAGAACATTTTTCAACACATAGGCTTACTTTTAGAAAATTAGACACAAAAAAAACATAGAAAAGAATAGTGAATCAAGAATCAACACAGTGACTTATATTTCAAACCAAATAGACATTGTCACCTATATTGGGAAACTAACACCACATGGAGATATTATACAAGACATGGCACTATTGTATAGTAGCCCCAGTTCTAGGGTAGTTTAGATTAGCTAGAATAGTACACCAGGTATAGTACAGGTTTGCATAGATACAAATATAGTTTTGATAGTTATGCTCAAATTTATCTTAGATTCACACTAACTCATCTCATATTCATATCAATTTCTTATATTGTGATTATCATGCATGGAATTATCATTCCCATATTTAGCTTATATACTCAGGTACACTTATTAGAACTTTGTCTAAAATCAGTATACTCAAATATCAGATTGGGGTCATGTATGCAACACATAGTTTACATATACTCAGTTACACATAGGTTGATCAGATGGAATGGATATATCTATGTCATTATTTATGTTATATACACTTGACATCATATTCCAATTAATCACCAGTTTCATGCCTTACTCCATCTACATAATGATTGGCATTATTGAGTGTCTTAGATCTACCTAATATAACCGACTGGTCATGGAGCTAACATGCATATTTAAATATACCAAGTAATATATTTATATTACTTTGAGTAGTTTACTTTCATATACATCTATTATACATGGGTTGGAAATGTGGATTCATAGCCTAATTGAGTTTTTGAGCCACCCACAGGAGAGATTTAGACACACTTTTGGTCTAATCCAAGCTATTCATAGGTCATGGTCCACCAAGCAAGGGTGGGAAATAATGGATTTAAAACTAGATTTAGTTATTGAACTACATATATATGAGAATTGAGCAATTTATCAGCTTAGTCCAAACTATTCAATGATTTGATCACTATGTACATGTAAATACATAGATTATCACCGAGTTTATTCATTGGTTTTCATAATCAATGAGGTGTATTCATTCCTTAACTCTTTCCCATATCTTTACTTAGCTCTACTTAGTTACTATTGGGTTTTTAGATTGCACCCTAGTCAAGAAGGGGATTATTTAGGTCCTCTACTCAAATCTAGACCAATATGGGACTGATCTTAGGTTTTGGGTATCCTAATAGTGGATCAAACCTCCAGAGAATGTTGACTTCCTTCTAGATCTATCACCTTAACTAAAATTGACTAGGAAAAGGGAGAGATAAATGGGAAACAAAACATTAAAACATGTAAAAGAGGTGATGCACCATTAATGTGATTGTTCATCCACTCTATATGAACTTCTAAAAAACACTAATGAGATCATATCTATAACTCTAAATGGATTTTTATGCATTAATATTTCATGTAAAGGTTCACCAAATCATCAAAACCTAAGGGAATTGATGGGAAAGCCTAGTTCAAGGCACTAACCAATCAATGTATCCACTTATTAGCTTTAATCAAATGATATTAGACACTAAACATGACTTATTAAACACTATGATCTAGTAGCTAGGTGATATTCAAGATTTGGCAAGGGGGAGATTTCTACCACATATGCAAATCAATATAACGTTAACACAACATACCAAAATCATGAAATATAAAAAGAGTCCTTTATTTATCTCAATAGGTTACAAAGATCAAATATAGGTAGAGTCTAGTCATGCCCAAGAGAGGGATTATTAAGTTGTTTTTAAGGCTTAAAAGATTGTATTTATAGAAAATAATGAGAGAGAGGGAACTATGTGTTAGAAAACTACTAACTGCTTCTAATGGATTAGCACCAAATTGAGGATGCTACTCATTGATCTTATCAATAAAGAATAATTTTAAAGGCATTGTAAAATAATTTAATGCTCCATTGATCTTTATCTAAGAAATAGGTAATCCTCTCAAGATTCCATGTCATTTCTACATGATCTGCTAATAAGGACCAATCCTTTATGCCTTAGAACTAAAAGAGATTCTCACTTAGTTTATTTTGAGTAGATAGATGTACCTTCTCATATCAAAATACTTAAGCATAGATCTTTTAATATATTAAAAAATAATCATATTATTGGTTTTCCTATAGTTGCATGCCTGGTCTCATTTTAAAAACCAAATGTCAACCTTCAACTGAAAAGGTCTAAAAGGCCTATCCTATCTCCATGAATCTCAAATGGTGATGCTTGATCTCTAACATGTGACCCTGGTTTAATCTTGGATCACCTTCAAGCTCAAATTATATACCTTTTCTTTGCCTAGGTCCAAAATATATTCTTCAAATTTCATTGAAAATATCTTGGGCTTGATTTCTCTCATTAGCTATCGAATGCTGCCTCAGGCTATTGACTCCTTTAACTCACTTTGCTCTATTGATATGCAAGTACATAAATACATGAACTTCATCAATATTCTACCAAGATATATGTTTTTTTGACCCTTATACTTGACACATTATCTCTTTGTATTTGCTGAACAATTTGACTCTACCTCACTCCATCCAATATGGATGAACAATTAAGCATGACCCCTTGATTTAGATTTAAATTATCAACTCTATCTTCACTAGAGGTACTTATCAATTCCATATTATTTTTTAGGATCCTATCAGTCTTTTATTTCATGTGCTAATGCAACATGGTGACCTATCTCTAACTATTTAACCCATCTCATGCCATTGGATTGAGATGTACGATTGAGCATGGACCATTAAATCTTCTTTGGTTTGAAAACCAATGCCTATTTATCATGTATTAAAATTGACATCCATAAAACCATCATTTGAAATCTACATTGATGTATTTTATGTCCCAAAGATTATCAAATTTAGACTCCATTGTATTTTTTAAGTGGCTTTAAATTCACATTAGCATGAGTGTCTTACTAGATAGGTCCATCTTTGAATATTTACATCTTGAGCTAGAAAGCTCATGTGGGTCTAAAATTTTTTGAGGATGATCCTAGCATGTAAATATGCATTTTTAATTGATCCACTAGTTACATGAGGATTATTGAGAGAGATAATAAATGCATAATTTTTATATTTCACTTTTTCTTGCATGACGTCATGGTGATGGCTGAGCTCAAATGACTAAGTATGGGAAACCTAGCAGAAATACTCAGGACCCCAACTTTGAACACATATAACTCCATTTACATTTTGATGAAGGAACTCAAAATTATTTCATATCAACTTGGGACCAAAATGAATAAACCCATGTGACTAATTTCCCCTAAAACTATCACACATGTAATATATGGCCTCAACAAACTACCCACTTACACTTTTTTCTACTTCCACTAAATTCTTAGACTAGGAAAATTTTGGTATGTAATCCAAAATTGGTCAACATATTTGGTGACTTGGTTATGTATCATGATTTATATTCTCAAATTCATACCATGTACATGACCTTTGACTTATAATAGATAACACATTTGTTTCATGACTGAAAAAAACTATTAATTGGCAAAGAGAACAAACTCCACCAAAATAGAGAAGAAAACAAAAGAAAGTAGAGAAATTATCCTATAAAAGTAAATTTGAAAATAAAATAGTTATTTGGGATAAAATATAAACAATATAACCTAATTAACCATGAAAAAACATGATCCACCAGGATTAAAAGGGAAATTCATGAATTTTCTCATTACAAAAGTTGGTACAAGTTGCAAAGTAGGGGGTTTATTGAACATGACCTTTGAAGAAGAAATATTTTTGCCAATTATTTCTCTTAAAATCTCCTAAAATTAACCATTTATAGTAATCTAATCACCAACAAATAAAAATTCATCTTACACTTCTAGATTTTCTTTAAGCTTCTTGTCAACTACAACCTTGCCAATTGACATCTCATCTATACATGATTTTTGGATGACCTTATCCTTTTTATCAATAGTTAAAAGTTCATCCAACTATTCAAGGATATATAAATAGTAAAAAAAAACTACATCATGATATTTCATAGGTGATTCTTGATCAAATTTCCCAATATCATGCTCTCTAATGCGAAATATATCTTTACAAAAAAATTCAATCTCTTATAGAGATTCAAAATATAACTGCCAATCGTCTTTTTGTTCTTCACTTTGATCAACATAAATAAGATCATTTTGAAAGGTATCTTGATATTCCTCTAGCGTAGATATCTCAACATCATTTGTTGCATCATTTTGTACCAATTTCTCATGGATTTCTTCCATATCAAGATCAACCTTTTCCTACGTACTTGAAGCATCTTCTTTAATATCAGCTACAATCTCAGTTTCAATTTGAATTTCAATTGGAGTATCAATGGATAAATTTTCATCATACACACTTAAATCATATTATTCAAATTATTTAATAACTTGATTTATAGTTATAACCTCTTTCTCTATTTTACATAGAACATGCTCCTCTTGAAGAAGGGAGATAGTGGGAGGGTGATAAAATTCATTTGTTTGAGAGTAAGTATGAAGCATGGGAGGTTGATCAAGATCATATTTTAGGATATTTGGGAAAATGGAATCTTATAAGTAATATTGAAGAGGAGGGAAAGAGAAACTTTTGATAAATTCCACATTTTGCTCTTTCCACTTGGCCATTACTTCATCAAGGTGTGAAACCTATTTATCCTCATTGACAGTTTGAGCTTGAGGGGTAAGTGGTGAAGAAAGGGAAATATAAGTAGGTTTATCCTCTTTAATAGGCTCTTAAATAGGCATATGAGTAAATTTTTGAATAGGTTCTTAAATCTAGCCAGGAATGTCTATTGGTTCACACTAAACATGGTCAAGAGCTTTATGAGAATAAGGAACATAAGAAGGTTGGTAAGGAATACAAGAGGGTTCTTGAGACAAATTATCCAACTAAATATTTTTCCTCTCACAAGCCTCTACTTTTTCTAATTACAAAGGTACAAAAATTAAGCCTCACCTCTAGATCATTAGACACATACTGAAAAAATTCCTCATTCACTTCCTCATAATGGGAATCTAAACACACTTTTCTTGCATATGCTAGAAATTTAATCTCTATTTCATAAATTCTCTCTTGGAGACAAGGTTGCTCATATGAAACATCATATCTATATGGGAAAGGTGAAAAGTAGTCTTGAGATTGATATGGTTCATAAAGAAGGTGAGAGTGAAGTTATTTTTTACAAGGATCATGGGAAACTTAATAAGGCTCATCATAACTTGGATAAAACTCTTGGTGAATCTGATTTGGATCATAACAAGGCTCATATGGATCATTAAAAGGCTGGTATGATCCATCATAGGGATTATAAGGAGGTATAGCATAGGGATTTCCTTCATACATAGCCATGAAAATAACATTAGGATAGTGTAATGAAAATGAACATACTTGTAAACTGCCTAAACTTTAGAAGAAATTGATTGACCTTAGAATCTCCAAATTCTTTATACAAAACACTATTACAACTAAAATTTAATGAAGATAAGATCCAATATGTCCCATCAAGCATGTTAAAATTATTGGGGTTCTATATTTCACCTTAGCCAAGAAGGGGATTGTTCAGGTCCTTTACTCAAATCTAGACCAACATGGGACTGATCATAGGCTGTGGGTATCCTAATAATGGATCAAACCTCTAGAGAATGTTGACTTACTTCTAGATCTATCACATAAACTAAAACTAACTAGGAAAAGGAAGAAAGTAATGGGTAACAAATCATTAAAACATGTAAAAAAGGTGATACACCAGTAATGTGATTGTTCATCCACTCTATATGAACTTCTAAAAAACACTAATGAGATCGGATCTACAACTCCAAATGGTTATTTATGCATTAGTAATGTTAGCCATTTTTCACTCCTAGGTTTTGCATCTTTATTTTGGCTAAGTGCATCATCTTTATTTATTTATCCCCACAACAAAGATAGACCAAGTGTTATTTCCTTTGGAAGCCTTTGTTTGGTCTTTTTGTCTAAGTCTCAAAGGAATTATTTCAGACTTTTTGATTGAAACAAAGAAGTCAAAAATAATTGGTCCTAAATAGGTTTTCCAAATGGTAAATTTCAAGAATGTTGAAGGATCATTTCTAAAGTGAAGTGACACATTGCACTTTTTCAAAGGGACATTTCCATTTTGCCAAAGGGTCTTTTTATCTTGTGGAGGGATGTGCTCAGCTTTTCCAAAGGGAACATTTTGAATTTTTGAAGGATTTGTTTGGATTTTTTGTTTGAAAAAAGATTATTGAAGGGTTTGTTCTTTCTTTCAAAAAATTTATTTTAGATAAAAATTTCAAAAGAAGTGTCCTTTGGGAGAAGCTTGAAAGAATTGGTCCACTTCGAGAGAAGTTTGAAGTGTATTTTGTTGCAAAAGTATCCTTTGGGAAAATTTTGAACGTAAACTTGAAAGATTTATGAAGGGTCTTTCTCAAAAATTGGTCCACTTCAAGTTTTTTGAAGGGACACTTTTCACTTTTTCAAAGAGTCTTTTTCTCATGAAAGTGTCCTAAACAAGTGTTCTGAAGTGTACTTTGTGAGATTTATAAAATAAATTTCCCTTACATTTTTTTGAAGGAATTTTATCTAAAATATTTATAAAGGATTTATTTCATATATTTTGTCTGAAGCAATCTTTTCAAAGGGTTTGTTCTTCTAAAGATGGTCTGATTCAACTTTTTTGAAGAGACACTTTGTACTTTTTTGAAGGGTCTTTTTGACCAATGCAAAGGAATGTGTCCCTTTCAATTTCTCTAAAGGAATTCATACTTACAAATTTTCCAAAATAATTGGACACTTCAATATTTTTTAAATAAATTATTCCTCATGCAAGTCCCTACAAAAAGTCTGAAGGGTCTTTTATCTTCAAAAGTGTCCTTCTGAAAAGTGCAATTGGTCCACTTCTAAAGGTTCAAAGGGACACTTGGGAAATGTCTGAAGGACCTTTTTAAAATATTAGATGGGTCACCTCTTAGACAAAATGACCTAAAACCAAGGTCTTAAATGATATTTTCATGCCAAAGGGTCCTTTGAGAAAAGTCTAAAGGATATAGACACTAGTGCAGAGTTCATAGAAGAATTGCCGAAGGGCATGTTTGAGTACTCCAAAAGGAGGACACCTATAGATTCCATAGAGAGATGATGGTATCAATGAAAATGGATACCTATAGAGTCTATATAAAGGGCATGTTTGAGCAATCTCAAGGGTATAGACACTTGAAAAGAGTTCATAGAAAGATGGGTCCAAAGAAAATAGAAGGGAGTTCATAGAAATATGGTTACATGAACGTCAAACTTTTTCCTTAGAAAATATCTATTAACATTCAAAATAGTGGGTCCCCAATAAATTTTATGGTCCTCATTTGAATGCTCAAAGATCTAAGGGCTCATGTTTTTCATCCTTTGAAGCAGTGAGAGGGCCCATATCACCATTGATCAATCAGGATCTGAGTCATTTCTTAACTACCATTGAAAAGAGGAGGAGAAGGCCAATGGAATGAAAATGACAAATCTAAAATAGGTGGATAACCACTTTGATGCCATGACTCAATCCAAGAATACCCTAATTTTGTTAGTGGAAATAATGGGGAAGCATCTTTGGGAGACAAAGCTTGTTTTGTAACTACTTGAAATGACATGGATCAATCAGATGGCTTAAATGAGCATCCTTTGCAAATATAGTTGTAACTATAGATGGAGACTCCTAATAAAATGATCCCTCTTTTAGGAACCAAAGGGATACTCATCCCACTTCCTCCTTTCTATATATACAAACCTTCGGCTAATGTAAAAGAGACCACACAATGTATGACAAAGCCCTACCAAAATGATATCCTACCTTTAATCATTAGTACAGGTTTATTTCCTTAGAAGTTATGAGCAATTGCCTAAGTGTGTATGTGATGTATAGTGACAAAAAGTGATGGTTTTCATCCTTCTATCCTTTGTCCTTCATACTTGAGAAAGATTTTTGGGTCTAATAGGTCATATAGAGTATGTTCAAGTGTGTCAAATTTCTACATGTATATAATTATTCTTGGAATGTATAGGTTGTCTTTCAATTCATTTACCTTGCATCATTTCATACATATCATCTCTATATTGAAATACTTATGTTAGAATCTTTAGAGCTTTAAAATAGTCTATGTATTTTGTTGTATCATGAATTAGGGTACGGCATTCATAGGTTTTCTTTATGTAATTTATAACTCTTTTCCCTTTAATCAAACTAGTTTAAATAAAGGATATTATGTAGAGATATATTAAGGAGCTAGCCCCTTTAAATATAGAGGTTTATTTCCTCTAAAGGTATACCCACGTGCCTATAAATGTCCCAAAATTTCCCAAATTTAGAAGAGGATTGAACACTCTCTTCTAGGGTACAAGATTTGGATATAACAATTTTGGCAAGCCCGGTGGGACCAATTATTTACATGTCAATCTTGTCTTGACAAGCCTAGGGTTGTATAAATATCCTTAATCTAGAATTTGGTGACTTTAAATGGTCGGAATGTCTTGTTTTAGATCAAGTTTCCCACGTTATACTTCATCGTCCTCACTAGGTCATCTAGAACTTCTGATCAAGCCCCTCGAACTAAAGCTCTTCTTAAAGAACAACACCCTGAACCATTACCAATGCTTAGAGATCCTTAGAAATGAGGTTTTGGAGAAGAAGAAGAAGAATTTTAGGAAGTTGAAAAAATATGATATCAATAGGAACGAAGATAAATAGAGAGGCAATAACCTTTCTTGGCCTTCAACACCCAAAATCTAATTGACCTTCTTGTATACGACCCTATTCCTCCCAATGCTACCAAGAGTCTCCCTAGTTTTAATGGAGAGGGTCATATTACCAAATCTAAGTATATTAGAGACATTTTGAATTTTTTTAACTTCCATAATGTCACCCGAGACAACATAGCCATTAGATTTCTTGTTATGTCTCTAAAAGGCAAGGCACTTAACTGGTATAAGACTTTGGAAGGTGGTTACATTACAAGTTGGGATGGCTTTGGGGACTTATTGGTGCCTATATTTGAGAATAAGAGTGACCATACATCATTGATATATCATCTAAATGTGATAAAGAGAGGTCCTAACAAATCCATGGGAGATTTTGATGAAAGATTTTAAAGGACTTGGCATAGGTTACCACTTGTCATGAGACCTCCTAACTTTGTGTTCCCCACTTATCTCAATGGTATTGTTACTGATGTGGCAATGATGTTATATTCAATGGGAGTATTTACTCTACTAGATGCATATGAGATAGCTATTGAAGCTAAAAATACCTTGATATAGGATGAAAAACTACTTCTAAGAGTTTTTATGCCTTTGTTGTCTCATAGTTCAGTTGAGCCTCCAAGCATAGCACAAGTTCCTAATGCCAATGTCAATCTAAGATCCTTTCCCAAGAAGGTGGATAATTCTATATAAAAATATGAGGAAATCTGATCATTACGAGCTTGGCTCAAGCAAGCTCAGTTCTAAGCAAGTGTTCCACCTAACCATCAATACTATCCTCAACAAGGCTATAGAGCTCCACCCCAATACAAATACCAAGGAAGAGGATAGGTTCAGCTAGGTTTCAATAGGAATCCCAATTCCTATAATCCTAATCCCACTCCTTCCACAAAGGTTGTTGTTACAGTACATGCTAACCTAGTCCAAAGGGAGTATCATTTGGATCAATGGAGACAACCTCAAGGTTAGTTTATGTATGATGGTGGAGAAGAAAGCCAAGATTTGGTGGCACAAGAAGAAACTACTCCTTACATGAGATTAGAAGAAGTGAATTCTAGTCAAAGGGATATTCAAGGAGAAGGTAGTAGCCAGAGTGCAGGTATGATGAACTTTAAAACTAAAGATTATTATGTGTTAAATAAAAAAACATCAATTACAGCCAACATAAGAGCTAAAAAGAGAGATCCATGAGATGTTTTTGGAGTACATGTGACTCTAAGTGATGCCTCTCCAAGGCCACAAAGTGTGAATCCTAGTGTAATACCTACTACCAATCATACTCCTCAATAAAGTTAGAATGAAAGTAAGGTTTTCAAGCCTACAATGTAGTAGGTTTAGACTCCCTTGCTACCTTTAAGTATGCAATAAAGGGTGTATACTTCCCCTCTAAACATTGTTGATTCTTTGAAGAATGCCAAGACAAGCATATCTCTTTGGGAAGTCTTGCATATGCCTAGTCAAAAGGAGCTCTTACAAGAACAACTCGTAAACATTCATGTAGCCCCTCAAACTTCAAAACACAATAGTGTGGTCCTTACCAATTATCCAAATCATGTCTTAAAACCATCCACCCTTATACCTCACACTCATTATGGGAGACAAATTGGTTCATAATTTTATTGTAGATAGTAGAGCTAGTACCACTATCATGCCTAGGGTGGTCACTGATAAATTAGGATTGAAGTATGAACCATATAGTAAAGGTGTGTTATAGCTTAGTTGGACTCCAAACAAGATATTAGGATTGGTTATAGGTATATAAATTTTCCTACATTATTTCTCAAGTTTCCCCATTTTACAAGATGTTGTGGTGGTAGACCTTCTAGTCTATTTTTCTATTTGCTCGTCAAGGGACTTCACGACTAAGATAGGAGGGTACCTTTATATTGATTGGTATTTTATAGATTTTAAAACAAGATATGGAACCAAGGTGACTGTAGGGACTCAACCCTTAGTAAGGTTTCATATTGATCCATACATGGATACAAACTCAAATTAGAATTGTTTAATTAGTAAAGAAGAAGAAGGTGTCATGGATGGTGTAGCATCCTTCCCCCTTAAAGGTATTTCTAATCTTTTCCTTGATAAGTATAGAACTAAAACACATGAAATTGATCCATATAATTTCATAGATGAAATTGATTTGGGAGTTTATTATATATATGAAAAATATGTTTCAATCCTTTCACTCACTAATGAAGACCATGAACTTGATGGGATATGAGAAATGTTATTTGATGGCTCAAGAAGAAAAGTAAGTGCAAGAGCTAGAATTATGTTAGTTTCTCCATTAAATAATCAATACTAATCCTCATATATATTTATCTTTAGCTACATCTAGAATGTGGTAGAATATGAAGGCCTATTTCATGGCCTCCAATGGGTAAAGAAGAGAGGGATAAGAAGTTAGAAAGTTTATGGGGATAGTGAATTGCTCATCCATCAAGTGAGAAATCAAGTTGTAGCCAAGAATCCCTTAAATCTTAAAATCATAGGGTATGGGACCTACTTTAATACTTTGATGCCTTTAACATACAACCCATACCAAGGGATTCATATAAATATGTTGATAGATTGGCTACCATAGGAGCATAGTTTGATGCAATTTTTGATCTAGAAAAGGAAAAATATCAATCTCTTATCAAGTTAATTATGAGCCCTTATATTATAGATAATGAAGTATCATGGAAATTTTTTGAAAGTGATTAACACATTACACACTTCTTACAAAATGAGATAGGTTTCTCTTTAAGGAACCAAAAGAAACTGCATGGTCAATATGAATAATAAGTTATTCAGCTGAAGAAAAACATGATACCTAAGGGGATGATCACCTTAGAGAGTTTTTTCAATGAAGATGATCAAAATATTAAAGAAAGAGTGAGCATGTCAAAAAAATAGGATAACTATGATAGAGCCATGATTTACAAGGATAAACTCCTAAAAATTGGTAAGCTATGTTCTTTGTCTGAGAGGCAGGCCTTTATTGAATTATGGAAAGAGTTCCATGACATTTTTTCTTGGGAATATAGATATTTGAAAGAGTAGCATTGAGTTATAACCTAGAGCTAAACCAGTTAGGAAAATGTAAAGGCCTATCAATCCCAAGATGAGGAACTCATGAAGAAAGAGCTGACCATGTTGATTGAGTCTAGGATTATTTTTCCTATCAAACACTCAACTTGGGTAGCTAATCTTATACCTATCCAAAATAATAATGGAGAGATCAAACTTTGTGTGGATTTTTGAGATCTTAACAAATTGTCTCTCAAGGATCATTATCCACTACCTTCCATGGAATAAATTATGCAAGTTTTTTAGGTTCTCAATGCTTCTCACTTCTTGATGGTTATTCAGGTTACTATCAAATGCTAGTGAATTAAGAGGATTAGTTCAAGACAACCTTCACTACAAAATAGGGAACCTTTGCCTATAATAAGATGTCCTTTATTTTTTCCAATGCTAGAAATATATTTCAAAGGGCAATGGACATGGATTTTAAAGGTTTGATCAATAAGTTCATGCTTGTGTATCTTGATGATATAACCATTTTTTTGAAGGATGTTACTAATCATATGAAACATCTAAGGTAGGTGTTTGAAAATTGTAGGGAGTATGGAATATCCCTCAATCCCAAAAAGTAAATTTTTATTTTCCATGAATGTAAGCTATCATGTTATATTATTTGAAAATAAATCTTGTCTATTAACCTTGAGAGGATTGAGGTTATTATAGGATTGTCTTTATCTCAACACAAGAAAGGACTATAAAGCTTTTTGGGGAAAATAAACTTTATAAGAAGGTTTATTCTAGGCTTTACGACTGTGGTAAAGCCTATCACATTTATGCTCAAGAAGAACCAAGATTTTATTTGGACAAAGGAAGGTAAGAGTAGTTTTTGGGAAATCAAGGAAGTAATTGTAGAATATCCTACTCTCTTGAACCCAAACTTTTCCAATGATTTCATACTCTATACCTTTTCTAACCTTGATACAATCTCATTTATGCTTATACAAAATAATGATGAAGAGGTAGAACAACCAATTACATTCTTCAACCAAGGAAAGGAAGATTATGAGGTCAGGTACACATTTCTTGAAAAACAAGCTCTAATAGTGATAAGATGATTAAACAAATTTAGACACATGGTCTCAAACAACAAGATACATGTCATGGTTTCTCATCCTAGCACTGAAGAGTTTCTCCTAAGCAAAGACCTTAATGAAAAGAGAGCTGGGTGGATTGAAAAGGTGATGGAGTATGATGTGGATATTAAGGTTAAAAACATGCTAAGAGGAAAAGGGTTAAGTGAGCATTTATATTTAGATTTACAAGAGACAAAGGAGGAAGTATTAATCAACTAGGATCAACCCCAGCCAGTTGATCATATAAAGGTTCAAAGTTAGACACAAGACATCATTTTTTTTTCAAAATGGTGGGTGTCCTAATGGCTTGAACAAGTCTCAAAAGAGATATTTTAGATTGCAGACCATTCCCTATTGTCTTGTAGATAGTGTTCTCTTTAGGAAAGATGTGAATGGTGTGTTGTTGAGGTGTGTTAATAGTGATCAATTTAATATGCTACTAAAAATTTTCAAAATGGTATAGATGGAGGTCATTTCTCTCCTAAGATGACTGATAAAAATATAATGAGGGATTCTTACTATTGGTCTAGTCTTTTTAAAGACTATTACCACTAGCGTAAAAATTTCTCTCAATGTGCCTTCTTTGTAGGAAAATAGAATCTTGCATCCCTTCTATTAAATCCTATCCAAGTAAACCAATCTTTCATGCAACGGGGCCTTGATTTCATTGGTATGATCAACCCTCCATTAATTGTTGGACATAATTGGATATTGACTACTACTAACTAGCTCAAAAGGTGGGTAGAGGTTGTTGCATTGAAGGAGGCAAGTGAAAATTCTATCTTGGAGTTCTATGAGAGAATTATGAATAGGTTGTAATTCCCCATGCTATCATTTTTTATAATGCACTTGCTTTCATAAGTGTTAAAACTTTTGATTAGGAAAATAAGAATGGGGTTTACTTGAGTACCTCATCTAATTATTACCCTCAAGGTAAGGATTGGCTGAGTCTAATAACAAGAATCTCATCAAGATCATCAAGAGCATATTGGAGAATAATCAAAGAGCATGGCATAACAAGTTGAAGATAGCCTTATGGGCTGATAGGATTACTTTTAAGAGATCAATTGGTAATTCTCCCTTTGTTATTGTTTATGGGAGAGAGGCTAGGTTTTCCATATCTCAATAAATCCCTTCTCTAGAAATTGCATAATAGCTATAACTACTTGAGAATACTCCAATAGAATTCAAATTGACAAAACTAATAAAGCTATAAGAAGCAAGAGATAATGCACACAATACTATGGAACACCACCAAGTGTTTATAAATAAGTCTTTTGATAAAAGATCAAGTGAAAGAGTGGTCAAAGAGGGTGACTTGGTCTTAAAATGGCATGAGAAAAAAGTGAAATTGGGTAGACATATAAAGTTTGAAACTTTTTGGAGTGGTCCTTACATCATTAGTAGGTGTAAGCAAATCAACTCTTTCCAGCTAACCAAGATGAATGGAGAAGAATTACCTATCCCTATGAATGGGATACATCTAATTTTTTGCTATTATTATTTGCAAGTCTATTTTGTAAATATTAGTTTAGGTGTGTGTTTCCTCTGGTTTGTTGTTGTATTCCCTAAGTGCTTTGTAGCACAAGTGTGTTTCTTTCCTTTTATTTGATGTGTGTCTCTTCCTTGTGCATGTGAATCAATCTAGTCTATGTCTTTGGGCCAAAGGTATGTTCAAGTCATTTTTTAGTGCCTATATGCATGAATCCATGCCAAATAGAAGGATTTAGGAAAATGGTCTTAGGCATAGTAGGCATGCCTCCCCTTGGAATCACCAAGAATGTTAGCCATTTTTCACTCCCAGGATTTGCACATTTATTTTGGCTAAGTGCAACATATTTATTGGTTCATCCCCATAACAAAGAAAGACCAAGTGTTATTTCTTTTAGAAGCCTTTGTTTGGTCTTTTTTTTCCAAGTCTCAAAGGAATTGTTTTGGACTTTTTGTCTGAAACAAAGAAGTCTAAAGGAATTGGTCCTAAATAGGTTTTCTAAAGGGTAAATTCTAGGAATACTGAAGGAATATTTCTAAAGTGAAGGGATACTTTGCACTTTTTCGAAGGGACATTTCCATTCTACCGAAGGGTCTTTTTATCTTGAAAAGGGACATGTTAAAATTTTTTTAAGGGCACATTTTAAATTTCCAAATGATTTGTTTTAGACTTTTTATCCGAAATAAGATTTTTGAAGGGTTTTCATCTTTTAGACTTTTTGTTTTGGATGAAAATTTTGAAGGAAGTGTCCTTTGGGAGAAGCTTGAAAGAATTGGTCCACTTCAAGAGAAGTCTGAAGGGTCTTTTTTTTGTAAAAGTGTCCTTTGGGAAAAGTTTGAAGGGAAATATTCCAAAAGTGTGAAGGGACACTGACAATATTTTTGAAGGGTCTTACTCAGAAATTGGTCCACTTCTATTTTTTTTAAGGGACACTTTGCACTTTTTTGAAGGGTATTTTTCTCATGAAAGTGTCCTAAACAGGTCTTTGAAAGGTTACTTTGTGAAATTTCCAAAAGAAATGTCCCTTAAATTTTTTTGAAATAATTGTATCTGAAGGATTTCAGAAGGATTTGTTTCAAAAATTTTGTCTAAAATTATCTTTCCAAATCATTTGTTCTTCTAAATAATTGGTTTGCTTTAATTTTTTTGAAGGGACACTTTGCACTTTTTTCAAGGGTATTTTCAACAAATCCAAAGGAAAGTGCCCCTTGCAGTTTCTTTGAAGGAATTCATCCTTCCAGTTTTTTTGAAAGAAATTTTTCCTCATGAAAGTTCCCTATAAAAATTCTAAAGTTTCTTTTGTCTTCAAAAGTGTCCTTCAAAAAAGTGTAATTGGTCCACTTCCAAAGGTCCAAAGGGACACTTGGGAAAACTCTAAAGTGCATTTTCAAAATCTCTAAAGGGTTTCCTTTCAGACAAAGTACCCTAAACCCAAGGTCTTAAAGGGTACTTCCATGCCAAACGGTCCTTCAAGAAAAGTTCAAAGGATATAGACACTTGTGTAGAGTCCATAGAAGGATTGCCAAAGAGCACGTTTGAGTAATCCAAAGGGAGGACCCCTACAAAGTCCATAGAGAGATGATGTTTTAAAAGAAAAGGGACACCTATAGAGTCCATATAAAGGGCATGTTTAAGTAGTCTAAAGGGTATAGACACTTGAAGATAGTCTATAGAAATATGGGTCTGAAGAAAATAGAAGGGAATCTATAGAAAGATGATTGCATGAACGTCAAACTTTTTCCTTACCAAATAGTCATTGGAATTCAAAATAGTGGGTCCCTAGGAAACTTAATAGTCCTCATTCAAATTCTCAAAGATCCAAAGGCTCACTTTCTTCATCCATCAAAGTAGTTAGATGGCCTATATCACCATTGATCAATCAGGATTTGAGTCATTTCTTGATGAAAAATCAAAGGAGGAGGACAATGCCAACAAAATAAAAATGACAAATCTAAAATAGGTGGATAACCACTTTGATGCCATGACTTAGCCTAGTAATACCTTGATTCTATTATTTCAAACAATGGGGAAGCAACTTTGGGAGAGCAATCTTGTTGTGTAACTACTTGAAATGACATGGATCAATTAGATGCCCTGAATGATCATCTTTTGTAAAGATAGTTGTAGATATAGATGGAGAATCCTAATAGAATGATCCCTCTTTCTATCACTAAAGAACTCCTCATCCCACTTCTTCCTTGTTATATATATATATATATATATATATATATATATATATATATATATATATATATATATATATATATATATATATATACATATACATATACATATATATATATACATATATATATATATATACACACACACATATATATACATATATATATACATACATATATATATACATACATATATATATATATACATATATATATATATACATATATATATATATATATATATATATATATATATATATATATATATATATATATATATATATATATCCCTTGGGTTAGTGTAAAAGAGACCACAGTGCATGATGAAGCCCTACTAGAATGATATCTGACCTTTAAGCATTAGTACAAGTCTATTTCCTTAAAATTTATATGCAATTGTATGAGTGTGTATGTGATGTATAGTGACAATAAGTGATGGTTTTCATCCTTATATCCTTTTTCCTTCATTCCTAAGCAATAGGTTTGGGTCTAACAGGTCATACAGAGTGCATCCAAGTGTGTTGAATTTCTGCACGTGTATAACTATTCTTGGAATGTATAGCTTGTCTTTAAATTCATTTTCCTTGAATCATTTCACACATATCATATCTATATTTAAATACTTATTTTATAATCTTTAGATCTTTAAAATAGTGTATGCATTTTGTTGTATTGTACATTAGGGTGTGGCTTTCATGTCAACAATAACCTTGGTGCATCACCATTCTTATAATAGGTTTTATTTATGTAATTTATAACTCTTTTACCTTAAATCAAATTGTTTTAGATAGAGTATATTTCACTAACATATATTTAAGGAGATATCCCCTTTAAAGCTAGAGCCTCATTTCATCTATAGGTATACCCACATGCCTATAAATGTCCCAATGTTACCCAAATATAAAATAGGATTGAACACTCTCTTATAAGGTGCAATATTTGGAGACAATTATGTCATGAAAAGGTTCACTAAATGATCAATACCTAAGGGAATTTATGGGTAGGCCTAATTCAAGGCACTAACTAATTAATGTATGCTAAAGGACTAGTTGAGTCGGTACTTGACTAGTGAGAGGTTGGTGTTCCTTGTAGGGTTGGTGACTCACTAAAATTTTGATTCATTTATTATAGGAGTATAGTCCAAGATATTAATTGGTGGGTTTTATCTTCAAAGAGGGTTTCCCACATGTATCCTATGTTCTTATGACTGTTTGATTTCTTAAATGCTTATGTATGCATTGGTTTATATATATATATATATATGCTTCATGGATGATAAGTGAAATTAAAGCATATATATTTAAAATTCCCTCCCACCTACCCTATTGTATGAGTAGTCTCTCCCACTCCCCTAGATTGTATATAAACCCCTAATCACATGAGTAATCATCTAATAATTATCATTAGACTTCCAAAGAGACTCTAGAGGCTTATACCTCTAGAACATGTTAGAAGTATAAATACTAAGAGGGGGGTGAATCAGTTTTCTTAAAACAATGCTTTAATTTCACTTATCATCCATGAAGCATATATTATATATATATATATATATATATATATATGCTTCATGGATGATAAGTGAAATTAAAGCATTGTTTTAAGACAACTGATTCACCCGCCTCTTAGTATTTATAATTCTAACATGTTCTAGAGGTATAAGCCTCTAGAGTCTCTTTGGAAGTCTAATGATAATTATTAGATGATTACTCATGTGATTAGGGGTTTATATACAATCTAGGGGAGTGGGAGAGACTACTCATACACTAGGGTAGGTGGGAGGGAATTTTAAATTCCCAAATATTAGATAAATGGGGTTAGTTGATAAATAAGACATGATTAGAATAATTAATTAATTTTTAGGAAGGGGTAAGGTTAATAGGTGAATATGGAATTATTAGGGAATTAGGATAATGACTAGGAATGGGTTAGTATGAATAAATTAGACTTGATTAGATGAGATATAAAATTAATAGATGAAATTAGTGATAGAGGAAAGTGAGTAAATTTAGGTGTATACATTTTTCTCCTCTTTGAAAGGGAATTACAAGAAGATGAAGTGGAAGGAGTAATGGTATTTCAAATAAGAAAGGAACTCATGGATGAATGTTAGTAAATGATGATAGTGGACATGTGATTATGCCCCCTCAAGGGGACATGTTGGGAGGAAGGAGGTAGATGGCCACTCAAAAAGAATAAAGGAGGGGTAGTAGGTGTGAATAGACAAGGGTATTGGATTCTAGATATGAGATGAATGATAAAGAAGAGGAGATAAATATGAGAAGTGAGCTATAAATGGATGATTACCTTATCATAAATCTACACACAAGGAACATAAATGAACATGTTATAATTATTGACACATACTAAGGGTTAATCAACTATAACATGATGCTACAAAATTTCAACATATCATAGACAAGGACACATGCCAAGGAGGGATATAAACCAAGATGATTGATAGAGAAAACCATAATATGTCAACATATCTCAAGAAATGATTCATGCATAAAGAGCATCAAGACAAAATAGGATAATTATCTGATAAGATTAATGATGAGTGTAGCTCAAAGATAAATTAAAGGGATATGATGAAGGAGATGTGAGATAAGAAACATTATGATCAAATTATCAAACTATGAAGGGGAAGAATTGGATTTCAATGAATCAAATCAATGATCCATAATGTGATTAATAGTGACAATGCCCCTAATAAAGACACATACAAGGGAGCAAGATATGATAATAAAGTTATCATCCTAGTCATTCCCCAATCGAATGAATAAACCATAAACTTTAAATGATGAATTGACCAATCAATGATAATGGATGATTGATGGAATAAAAATGGATTATGTGATTTGTTAGGATCAATAGATAGGTATGGGTGATTGATGAAAAGATTAGGGAGATGATTATGGTGATGGTAATTGATCAATAGACCAATTGTTTAATGATTGATATTATATCTCAACGATTTGATTGATGAAAGATGAAATGATTATGAAGGACAAGATAAATGTGATGAAGAATGATGGGGAAATAGGAAAGAATGGATAGGCTAACCTCAGTCATACCATATGACTAATCTCTACCTACATAGTATAAATAGACCTCGTGCTAATGTATTTTAGACTAGATGATAGATCACAAGATATACCAGAGAAGGAGGATGATAATCACAATTAGGCATGTTAGTTTTTATATAGAGGATTTGAATCATATGTTAGACATGAAGATAAAGGACTATAATAAATTATGGGAGATGACATGTTAGATGTTGATGTTTAGAGATATTATGGATGAGCAACTAGAGGATATAGATGGGATGATAAATTTATTAAAGGAATGATCAAATATTAGATGAGTATAATGGGATGATCAAATTTATGATGGGATTGAGATTATTAGATGATTAGGAAAGTGATATATGAAAGGATAAATGATGAGTGTAGTAAATTATCAAGCCATTATTTTTGTAACAAGTCTCATCATATTTAAATTAATATGATGTAAATATAGCACTAGGTAGTATGCTTCATAATTTAAGTATGACCAAGAGGATGTTGTGCCAAAGTGCATGATTATAAAAGGGTAAAATGATTAACTCTACATAGGGCACCCAAAAGCAATATTATATATTTTTTTGGCTCCATCATAGCATCATCCTTCATTTCACCCTTGATAAAAAAGACATGATTCAAGACTAATTAAAATAATAATAAAATAAGATAAATAGAGATATAAAAATAAATGCATGTAGATATATACGTGATAAAAGACATGAAAACAACTCAAATAACAAAGAGAAAACAAGTAATACACATAAGTATATACATGAAATATAATTATGTCTTATCTAATTATCCTAATGAAAGTCGATGAGATGACTGATTAGGTGATGAGTTGGACCAAATCAGTTATGATGATCATGATATGAGTTTATATTAATGATAGGAACATGGACAAGGTATATATTATTGACTTGGATTAGGATGAGATAATAAATAATGAATTGGATGTCATTATTAGGATATAGAACAAGACAAGATGACAAAATGATAAGACCACTAGTAAATGAGATAAGGAAATATGCCAAGATGATAAGATGGATAAGACTTTAGACATGATGACTAGGAGACATAGGACAATATGACATGACAAGATTATTGAGGTGTTTTTGGATTTTTTGAATTTTATAAATTTAATACTTTTTAGAATATTTCAATTTTTAAGTCTTTTGAGAATATACATGTACACTATAGACATGGGGTTAATATAAAAGGGAATACCAAGCTTAAAAATAAGATAATGAGGATCAATTTATGGATAGGATGATATAAGGATGAGGGTGATGCTAAAAAGGGGAGGAGGACCAAGGAAGAATGGACTATGGATCACCAATGACCACATTATAAAGGAACCAAATAACTAGTTGCCTAAGTGTCCATTAGAGGATATGCCAAGATGATTCCAAAATATTTCCTAATATATATTCCACATCCTTATTAAGGTCAAGACTAGAATAAAGGATTGACATAATATGATGTATGACATGATGGTAGATGATAGGTAAGAATAGTGGATAGATGGATATGACATGGATGGGATTGACAAGGGATGGATTTTGCCCCCAAGTGTTGAGGTACAAGGAAGATAATAGATTAGTTTATCATGATGTTAGAAACAATTTTTCATCATGGTTCTTTCCCAAGGCACTAGAAGACTATTTTTCACCATTAGATGAATGCTTTTTATTTTTATTTTTTGTTTTATTTTTGTTAGCATTTTAATTTATTAGAGGTGGGAAAGATGAAAGAATGTGAACACTTTTTTGAGATTTATCCAACCCATGTTATTTATATTTTTGATGTTAAGACCATGTTGTCAATGTTAGAATCACTAATTTCCTTCTTACCTTCATTTAATATTGATTGAGACCTCTCTAAACATATAGATTAGGTGTCTTTGTTTCCCCTACAAGTAGTAATATTGCCTAGGTTTGTGAGGTGTGGAATAGATGGATTTAGGTTTTATATTTGATGGTGATGTATAGGATTTGAATAGATGATAGGATCAGGATAAGAGGTATAAGGGTGATTGGGAAGTTGGACTATTAGTTGCACACACCATTAGACAAGTTAGATGTTCTATTTTTGATTGGTTACATATGCTAAAAGACTTTAAGAGAGATAATATAGTTTGCATTTATATTTCATCTTTGATGCAATTATGTGAAGGATCATCGACTATAGTGATAATATTTTTGACAAGGATTTGATATTTAGACTTGAATATATTTGAACTAACCCTGGTTCCTAGATTTGGGATTTACCAAAGGATTTTAATCTTTGACTTCATAAATGATGATTATTTTGACTTTGATAGTCCCCTAGTGCCTCAAAGAGGGTTTCACTAGGGGAAGACATTTTTATTTGGATGATTATTTGAATTTTCTTGATTACAACTTATTGGATCAAAGGTGATTTGATCATCATGTATGACTTTTTGAATATGGTCTTAGATCTTTGTATTTTTGGCACATATTATGTTGCTCAAAAAAGGATCCAATGATGTATGTTCCTATGCATCACTATGGATGGATGTGATTAAATGATCATTTGTAGGAAGAAAAGGATCTCTGGTAGATGAAGAAAGGAAAGATCGTATGATGAGTTAAATGAATGGTGATTGGTTAACATGGTCCTCATATGGGTTCTTAGGAGACCCAATTTTGACATTGGAGAAAATATCCTCAAGATCAAAAAAATATCACTAAGACTTGTTTTAAAACACACATTCCATGTATGATTAGATCCACTCTAACTATCTTTGATAGATAAATATTGTAGAAACTCTATTATGACTTAATCATTTTGATTAGGATCAAAAGATATGCCTTGTGATTGGTTGACATCTAGATAAGAGGTATCTTTAAAAAGATATGCATGTTTAAGATATATAATATTAATCAAGGATGATAATTATACTAAAATATATGATTTAGATGCTGGTGTTGAACATGATCTTGATGCAGATAAGACTTCTGATGTATATAATGAAATATTGTTAGATGAGGATTCATTATCTGTAAGTGATCTCTCAACATTCTATCTTTGATATGATGGGTGAGAGGAAGATGATGGAGGGATAATGGATTTTCCAAATATAGGCCCATGGAATAGAGACTCATGAGATAAGTTAGGATTAGGTTCATTGGGAATAGAATCATCTTTTATGGAGGATTTATCAAAGATTAGGGGACCATGGAAGATATATGTCGCATATCAACCTTGGTTTTAAAAGGGAAGGGTTTGATCATGATTAGGAATGGAATCTTAGCATTCCTCTTCTTATTCACCCATGAATTTAGAACCATATTATTCATTCTTGATTTATATGTCACCATGATCGATGAGGTTTTGGACATAGTTTTATAAATTGTGACATAGATTAATGGTATGACCCTAGGTTTGATGATATACACAATATTATTTAACTTTATACCAAGAGGGCTTAGGCTTGGTAGGGTAAAGATGTCGTATACATGGATAGACCATCATGTCAATGGTAAGAATTTTGTGAAAGAGGGATTGTAAAGATATATGAAGAGGAGTATTGGGCCTCTCTTCAATTCACAACTTAGATATGGAGTCATTGGAATTTAGATCATATAGTTATTGATGTTAATAGGTGGGTGGATTAATAGTATATGATGTGGCTAGGATTAGATTCCATTTTCTAGTAGAAGAAGAGGTAGACAACTAGATATGATAGGTTGATGGGGGATTTGAATGGGACTAGATAGTATGAATACTAGGAGTTGATTGATGGGAATGGGTGCAGACTGGAGGTAATGTTGGGTGGATGGGGTCAAAAAATTTATGACATAGAGTGATCATTTCAAGGAAATAAATAAGTACATCCCTATTATCCATGAGGAATTTCTCAATTAGGGTTCAAAATTTGTTTTGGAAGACATGGATTAATATGGGAGAAAATAAGGATGACATGACTTACCAAACTTAATCAGAAGGTGTGGGTGAAAGGTTAATGGATGAAGATGAGATGTGTGGAATAAATTTGGATAGAGATTTGCTTTATTCTGATCTCAAGTTTGAATAGATGTTTTATGTGATGTGATGTTCAATAAAGTAAGACAAGATCAAGTATACAAAATTAGGATGCAAGTTAGACTTTGATGAGATTGGATTCAATTAGGTGAGCTATGATAAGCTCTAAGTTTTGATAAGTGATAGACTAGCCCAAGAGATTAATTTTAAATATGGGTTGATTATATTAAGACTAATATGGTTCAACTTCAATTTTGATGACTTGATCATTAATACAAAAGGATTTATAGGATTGGATTTTTTGTATGTGTCAAAATTGATGAGATATAAGCAAACTTAGAATCAAGACCCTGATGTAGAAATAATTTTCTTAAACATAGATGAAGACTAATGTAGAACTAAAAACATGATGGGATAACTAGTATAGCCAAAGGGATGACAAGATAAGGACAAATTGGACTATGACTAGGCTAGGTTGCCAGGGTTAAAGTGATTTACAAGGTGATTAGGTTAGTTAATGTCATGAATAGTTATAAGGTGTTGACTAAGATGATGTAGGTTTTATGATGGGTAATATGGTTTGGAATAAGACTTTAATGATAAGTAAGACAATACAAAGTGATGTAAGGATATGGTGACAAAAGGATAAGGATGTGACCAAATTTGGTTATAGATAAGGTGTATTTAGTGTTAAAGATGACATTAGATATGATTAATGCTAAGGCTAAATGAATAATATGAGGATAGACTATGATAAAATGTGATAGAGAGATGACAATACTTGCTTAAGGTATGTAAGTGATGGGGGTTTGACTAGTGACAAATGGATGAGACTAGATAAGATGTGATTAAGATGAGAGGGGTGAGGAGAGATAGGATAATACACAAGATGAAATAAGCTTAAAGGATGTACACACATTTATAAATAAATTATGTACTATAGGATATTGAGGAGGATTTATAGAATTATATGATGATGAAACAAGGATATACAAGATGATGACATGTGAAGGAGACCTTAATAGGTTTTTATAGGCTTGGGTAAAAGGTTGACTCAACTCATAAAAAACACTAGTCTAGTAAAATACTCACCAAATCAAGAAAACCACAAACATATCACTAATAAACTGATTTAGGAGTATAACTTGATTATTACACCATCTAATAGCTTTGTGGGTGAGGATATAGGATGGTGATCCATTATAAAATCTCCTAAACCCTCTCAACCTCATTTTCACTTAATGGTTACTTAGGAGCTAATAATGACCCTGGCATCAAGTCACCTTTTACAGATAAAGGTCTTATTTTAGGCTAAATAAGGTTTTTCTATGGGCATCCCTAAAATACAATAGGTAAATGGGGCCTAAATATATGTAGGGTGATGTCTGATGCTTGGATTAGAGAGTTAACTCTTTCCCTTTAGAATACTTGTATGGGTTTAACCATTTATCCTAATTACAATTGTCCTTAATTTTTATACTCCACTATAACATAGAGTGTGATTGAATAAATGGTGATTAAATCTATTTCACCAACCCCTAAGACTATGGTAGGTGCATGGGAATCACTTCCATGTCACATTTTTTCCTAAGAAATAAAAATGGGAGGGTTTGTTAATGGGTTTTTGTCCTTTGAGACTTTTTGTTAGGATGGAAGGAGGATATCATACACCACTATAGCCCTCAAGTAAGACTCAATCAAGAAAAATGATTTATTAATTGATTAATTAAGTGTGATATATACAAGATGATTTTCATAATGCCAAAATATTTTATAGGTGGCATGTAAATCAAGTGATTATTAGTTTCAATTTTGTAATATTGAGGGGCAACCTACAAGAGAAGATGTTAGATAGAAAATATGACATGCAAAACAAGATTTTAGATAAATATTTTCAAGAAAAAATGTTAGTCATCTTAAGAATGTTAAAATTTACACTAATTTTCCTTCTATAAAAATTCAAATAAATTGTTAGTCTAATAAGCTTCAATAAAAACACTAAAAAAATTATGATTTTTACACTTGAATTCTTTGAATGGGGGGTCATGATGTGAGGATATGAGGGTGACATCCCCTAGTGGGTTCAAGGGGTAGTGCCCCTTATGGGGTTAAGGTAAAGAACCCCTTATGGGTTTAAGGGGTAGCACCCATTTTTGGGTCTAGGGGTAGTTCCCTAGGCATGCTCTATATTGTGGTACAAGGTGAGGCTATGGGGTAGCACCCCTGACACCAAAAATAATTTGAGACTTACGGGATGCTCATAATGATTCAAAATTTAATGAAAATGATCCTAAAATTTATACTCAAAAAGGATAATTTGAAGGAAAAAATGAGTGAAAAATCACTAATATATTAAGAAAAATCATAGATACATAGTCAATGTTAATTCAAAATCACTTCTAGAAAGTCAAAATAACTTATGATAGGTCAAAATTGTAGATATAGAAAAGCAAAAATGCAAATTTCAAGTAAACTATCATGGTTATTGGGTAGTTAGTTAATTTCAAAATCACTTATATGACCTAAAAAACCATAGATATCATGTCAAAACTACAAATACAAAGAAGCAATTTTTCCATGATGGTTAGGTGGACTACTAGTTGTTAAGGCAAAACCATGACTGGAAGAGGAAAAATTGAAAATGCAAAGCAAGATCATCACTACAGATAAGTGATTTTATATACTATATAAAAACAAAGATATTTAAAGATTTAAAGAGACTAAAATGTCATATAAGAATCTATTAGATTAGGATTTTGTTAGATTATATTATTTATAGTGGTTTTTAGTATTAAATTAAGTTATTTCAAAATCACAACTAATAGAGTTACAATTTTGATTAATGCAAAAATTTTAGTTCAACCCTAAAAAATAGAGATTAGAAACAAATAATAGTACCTAGAAAAATAGTATGTGAGATACATAGATGATATAAAACAAGATGGATAATCATAAATTTATATAAATCTACTATATGTCAAAATCATTACTAAACTATCAATATAATTACTACCAATCAAAATCATAGATGCTTTCAAAATCGCAAATACTTATAAGTAATTTTGACAAAATAATAGATGACAGTCAAAATTGTGACTAGAAATAAGTGATTTTATGAAACTATAAGAAAATAATCATGTGACTTAATGACTAATAGTTAATTTCTATGGTTTAAGTCAAAATTTTAATTGTCATAGTCAAAATCACAAATGCAAAATTGCTTAAACATTGTTATTTTCTTTGAGAAATTATATTTTGAAAGTTTGGACACCAAATTCATGCCTTATCAAAGCTAAAATCTACACAATCACACTTTACAAAAAATATTATCACAAAGAAGGGCTCCCACTATGG
>JARHVA010001482.1:2512500-2525000 GCA_037957365.1 Torreya grandis | reverse complement strand
AAGTTTTAAGCATCTAATACCAAATATGAGTGTCTACATTTTTTTAAAAAAAATTATATTAACAGAATCACTATATTAAAAGTATAGAAGGTAAACCTAATGATAAATGTGATGGGGGTACTCATGTATGTACTTTGTGTGATGACTTTATCCATGAAAAACTACAATGAAATGTGTATACATTACTTTTTTTACTTATGATATAAATTTTTAAAGTGACAACATTGAACATCTATTATATAAAGTATCAAAGAATTAATACGCTTGTATGGATGCAAACCAATATGCCTTTTGGAATCTTTTCTTCTTGAGAAAATGTAGAATGGGGTGATCATGCCCCATTGGATATGCTAGTGTAAACCATCATTTGAGCTGAATATTTCCCAACCCTCATTTTAAATGTAGAAGTTCTTATAAGTTACATCACACCTAAATTCAGCCCCACATAACTCACTATATCTAATTAATGGAATCTAATAAAGGTTAAAATGTATCTAAGAAATGATTGCATAATATTTGAGAATATATGTAAAGCTTTTGAAACATTTGCTACATATGGATTGTATGATTCAATATGAGTAATTCCTAATTATAAATTTTGTATAATATGTCGTATATGCTCTACATATGTTTATAATGAAGTACATTACATAATATAAGTTTCAAGTATTATAACATATGCATAAATGTGAATATTTTCCTTGTAAATTCCCCTAATATAATGATTGATGTAATCCAAGTCATATAATTTGTGTAATAACATCATAAAATCTATAAAATACAACTTGTAATCCTATAAAACCACCAAATATGCCTCCAATGTGTTAGAAACATGTCATATTATTTTTAAAACCTATAATAATAAATGTAATTATCTACCATTATAAAATAATTTGTGCAAAAGAATGTTTTTATGTGACTGTGAAGGATTAATCTCTAAGACATACTATTTTGTATATTCCCTTTTTTAGGTGTGGAATTTATCTTGTGAATTACTAATATCAAAATAAATAGTTATACACATCACGATATATAAAAAAAGATATAAATAGTATAAAAGATGTGGAGAATATGTCATCATAGTATAATAAATCATCTGAGTATGTATGAAACCTATATCCTAAGGCATAAAAGTGTCATGTAAATATAGATATATCAATGTCTAATGTAGTGTATTGTCAATATAACAAAGAAAATCAATAAACTAAATAATAAATACATGTAAGGTGCATGATATGTATCATGGCACTAAAAATAAGTAGAGTGTTTGATGTGGAAAAGATAAAAAAATCTCAATAGACAATCCTATATTTATCCACACATAGAAAATAGTCACACATAGTGTCATTGTCATAATTTAAATAATAAATTATACACAATAACAATTAATGTCATGAAAATAAAGAATATATACTCAATCAATTATTAAATGTCACACATAATGTATAATTAAATGTCACACATAATGTATAATTAAATTTCACATACACAATGGATAATAAAATGTCACATGCATAATTGATAATAAAATGTCACATAGACTATAGCCAATAAAATATCACATAATATTAGATCCAATCATAGAAATAATGGTTATCAACTGTAATATATAATAAATCATTACATCATGTAACATGTAACACCATCATTATGCATAGAATAAGCAAGGATTATCTACATAATCAATATCTATGATCATCACATATAATAAATACATCATCCAATGAAATAAAAATTGAAGTTGTATGAGTAAGAGTAAAGAATATTTAATCAATGTAAAATATGTCAATATGGTCAATGGAAATATTCATAGAGTGATAAAACCTATGTAAAATGGTAAGATTCCTTTCATAAGAGTGTGCCCAAAATGTAGGAATGTAGCTTCTACATCTAAGAATGTCCCACATATATGTTTCCATGTCATATGAGAATTAGGTCTTAAATTTAATTCATATATATCATGAAAGACATGCACAAAGAAAATTGTATATATAGTGTATTATATATGATAAATCATAAACATAACCTATAAACAATAAATACATGTCATGCATACATCCTAGTTTTTTATTATTTGAATATTTTGATTGATTTATTTATTTTCATATTTTATAAGGTTTTTATAATTTTATGTAATTCTAACCAATGATCCCATCAATGGGATGATGCAATGTAGGTCTTGTGGCAAACTAGATAATGTTACCCATATTGCTCAAGTAGTAACATGTGTATTTGTGTGAAGATCTAAAAAATAATGTCATGTTGTGACATATCAATCATGATCATCATAAGTTATATGATCTTATGTATGTTGTGTAACTCTATGTATCATATTACTACATGGAAAATGACACATACTATCATAATTTACATGTGTTTAATTTGGAGAAAGTCAAGGAGTTTGTAGTGATAGTTGAGGATGTGATGGAGTACATAATCTCTTACATGAGTCCTACATAAATATCTAATGTAATGGAGATTGTAATATTAGTCATAAATGGAATTCCACTATCTTCCTCTAAGATGGTTGAGTGAAATGAACCTTATTATTTTGTTCAACTAATTATGGCAATGGTGGGGGTGGAGGAGAAATAATATCATATTATAGAGCATATTCATATGGTTACTTATAATTATTAACACCATACTAGCATGTATACATTTAAGACTTTTATGTATTATAGATGGGATTAGACACATCTTGTGTGTGAGTATTCTGATGAGGAATTACTAGTATATACATACATAGATTCACAACCCATACATAGTGTCATGGTAGATAGTGGTTTGAGTTAAAATTTTACATGATGAAATTCTCACTAGCCTTGGGTATACACGAGTAAATTTTATAGATATAATAAAAATGTTTGAGAGATTTAATAGATGGAAGTAATTTTTTGTTGAGCGTTTTACTATAACTCAAGGTGGGTCTTTTTTTAGTTTCTACTTTATTCTTAGTCATACCAAGTATAGGGGAATTTGAAATGTTAATATGACCTTAGACATCAAAAATATTATGTTCATCAAATGTAATATTATGTCTATGTATTTGTAGAGTCAAAAGTGTGCTAATAATACCATCTAGAGGATGTTGTTCTTCAATTTTATGAGCATAAGAATTCAAAAGAGGATGTGAATTGTAAGTAATACACACCACATGCTTAAGAGTAGTTTATTTTTATGCCTTATAACAAAAGGGTTTATAAAATATCTTCAAATTAACATTCACATTAGGCTATCCATGACTCATCTATAGGTGTATTAAGATTAATAACATTGTCATGTATCAAATAATGCATCTTATATCACAACTAATGCATCTATTAGTTGAATGTCTTGTAAATCAATGATAGTCACAATATGAATTACTATCAAATCCTTTATATTGAGACTTACTCATATCCACCTATTTTTGGTGAGGGAGATATATAATATTTCACTCAAGTAAATTTTGTTATAAATTGTGAGGAGGTTAGGGTAAGTGTGAAAATTACCTCCTTATTGGAGCTAAGAAAACAAGTTGATTAGTTGGGTATGATACTATGTTAATTGTCTCTTTTGAATCCTTACTATTTGTATTTGTATTTTATTTTAAATTTAGTTTACCTAAAGAACTTGCATCAGAAGTGTTTGAAGGGTTTGACCCTTATTTTATCTTATTCATTAAAAAAAATAACTTATTTATCCTTAACTATGTGACATTAGTCATCAAATAATTGTAATTTTTAAAATATAATAGTTTAATGAAAATGATAAATAAAACATTTTTTAAATAAATAATATAATTTAATATCTACCATTTAATTTTAATCTTAGAGAGCATGGTCTTGTAACTGAGTACATAATCAGCCATAGGCTCATTAGACCCTTGCTTAATTTTTTAAATACGAGTATAAGATATCTTCTCACTAATAATGAATAAAAAGTATGTTATAAATTGATCATAAAAAGTGTTGAAGGTGTTGACCTATTGGAAAGGGATATCACAAAACCAATGCAAATCCTAGTCCTTAAAAATCCATGGAAATAAAGTAATTCAATAGATTATTGTTAGATGTAGAGTCCAAATATGTTATGTGAAATTTTCAAATATGTTATTATATAGGTTACCATAGTACAATGAAATATTAGGTTCCACAAAACCTATTGGTAAAGGATAATATGATATATCAAGAACTAATGGATTATGTAATAACACATGAGAATCAGTGGTATGGATACTCTATAACAATTTTGTTGTATATGTAAGACCTTATTATGTAGATCAATAATTATTTACACAAGTGTTTGAGCATATGGCATATAAAACTATGCAGCATTAGATGGTGTGACATGAGTAGTATCCTTATAAGGTTTGAAAGTATGTTGTGTAGTGGTAGTCATAATAATCTCAGGAATACCTTGTGTTTCTGTCATACATTGGGTGGGAATGAAATGTTTAACCAAAAGTGTAGACATGGTAAATATAGCATTAGTATTAGTCTCAACACCTATTGAATAATCAATACCTTTAAAATGTTTATTAGTATTAGTAAAGAGCTCTTGTTATTTTTCCTTAGATGTGGCAACCTTATCTTTCTATTTTATTTGATCTCTAGTTACATGTAATAATGCATCATGCAACTATTTAATAATATAAAAATCTTCAATTAATTGATCTGTATCAAACTCATCAAATATACCATTAAAATGTATTTCCTCTTCCATTGTGATAAGGGTTTAATGAATAAAATTAGAAATAAAGTCTAAAAAATAGTAATAAACATTGAAAATTAAACCCTAAAAATTAAAAAGAAATAAACCCTAAAGAATCTAGGGTTTGTTGTGTTTAAAAGAATGATGAGTTCACTAATATGTTTTATCTATTTTTTATTAATGTGAACCTAATTGGATAAAACTAATATAAAAATTAGGTTGCTTAAGACATATAATTTCTAAACAAATTTGAGTGTATCTCATAAAATATAATAACTTTTTATTTATAAGAAACACAAGATAAAATGAGTACTTTGATTTTTTTGGTTTTATGCAAGTATATGGTAGTATATAGTCATAATAATTATAAGAAAAGGGAATGTATTCTCATATTTTGAAATAATGTCTATGTGAGCTTGAACAATTCTATGATTTTGAGAAGCCTACATAATACAACATTATCTAATAGGTTATGAATTTGTCATGTGTAATTTTTCCTATCTATTATGTCTTTAACTATTATAATTACATATTATAATATTTATTTTATAGGCATATGTCTTTGATCATTATATAAGAACTCCATTATCCTTCTCTTTGCTTTAAAATGCTAGTTGTGTACTAAATATTTTTTTTAAAACATGAACAATCTATGGAATGGAAGGGTTGAGATATCCTAATCTACCCCTATGAGTAAGTGATGTCTATTTATCCAATAATCCAAAGAGGGAAGTCAAATCAAATAGACATATCCCACCTAGTTGAGTGTGTGTAATCTTGTGAAATGATAGTAAGTTGTGAAATCCTATGTATGGATTTTAACACTTGAAAACCTATGACTTGACCTTGAAATTTTTATTCAAACTTAGCTTATGTATTTATCCTTTTAGTTTTTTAATATTTGGGACCTTCAAGGAAGTTCCTCTCAATATGTAGTATATTTTTCAATGATAAGTAGATGATTTTTAGATGATAATAATCTTAGGATTTATATTTTATATAGATAAATATTTTGTTAATTTCATCTAAAACAACATGAAAAATGTATGAGTTTACCAATATGAAAATTTTTAATTTGATAAACTAACTGTTAAAGGGCACACAAATAGGTTTGACCTAAGTGAATAGGTTCATGGTGGTGGAACTATCTAGGAAGTACAAACTTGTATAGATAATAGGATCAATAAGCTTAGACCATGATATAGTTTGAGAATGGTATTAAGATGTATGTATGTATGTATGTATGTATGTATGTATGTATGTATGTATGTATGTATGTATGTATGTATGTATGTATATGTGTGTATATATATATATATATATATATATATATATATATATATATATATATATATATATATATATATATATCTATATATATATAAGTTCTTGTGTATTAGTAATGTAAATTTGGAAGGGTTGAGCCCATAAATTTATAAATGGATAAGGAATAATGTGAATAAGAGTCATATATTTAAGCATAAGTCAAGTACATCAAATATTGGTTAAATTACACATTATCAAGTTTCTAATACCAAATATAAGTGTCTACACCAATAGGAAAATAAATTTTAGTTTTGTCTTGATAAGTGTTTTTTGAAAGATATATCTAATAATTTTTAGGTGGTTATATCTAGTTTACTTGATAAGGAGACATAGGCTTATAAGTTTACCAAATTTGAATTTATCCCACTACTCTAATTTAGAATTAAATAAAGTTTTTTCATACTTAAACTCATGTTATTGATGCATATAAGATATTTCCATAGATTTAAACTCTCCTAGGACATTTGGATGAGAGTTATGTTACACCTTTGGAAGTTGATGAAGTTGTTCCAAGATATAATCCATTATTTGAGGATATATATTATAACCCCATCATGTCATATATTATTATTCCTAATTATAAAGAGAATTATTTTATCCTAAAATAAGTTAAGGATCATAAGGGGAATGCATCATTAAGGACCCATAATGAAATTTCTCTCTTGACTAGTGTGTTTGACATTTGTTTTGAATTCAAAGATTATAGACACCCAAATTTGGTTAAACAAACACAAGTAATATGTATTTTTGTGACTTTACATTTATAGGTTCCTAATTTAAAATTATGACTCTACTAGCAAATCTTTGTTTTAGTCCTATGTATTTTCCTTCATCTCTCATATGATGCTCTAATTGCATTATTATTCTATTTCAATTCTTATTTGATCTATAAGGTTCCATGGTCCTCCTTCTGTTATTTATTTTTGTCTAATTTATTTCAAATAAAAATAAAAAATTTAGAATATCACACTCTACATGATTTTCCTAAAATAGTGGTAATGTCCCATCACACTTTTCAATATTTTTCCAACGCATGTTTTATTTGGGTCTCTTTCATGACCATTTTATTCTTATTGATCTAGTTTAGTGTGCTACTGGATTTTTTAAATTAGAATGTGTGGGTCTTATATTTAAAGGGTTAAGAGAATTTTTATATCTAGCACTGCTATACCTAGCAAAAAACACAATTAAAGGAAATTACAACACAACAAGCTTAGTATATACATTTTATATATTTGAAGTTTATATTATTACATATACATTGCATGTTTGGACCAAGATGAGGGCCTAGGCGAAGAAAATTTAGATCATATTGCATATGGTCCAGTAACACACATAGTAGAGGGAGAATTACATCAGTGCAAGGTCATAATTTAGGATTATGTAGGTAATGACCAGTTACAGAGGGTTTTTTTAATCCAATTTAGCTATTCTCTTAACCTTAAATCCCCCATTTCCTATTTTATTGCTATTTAGTTTTTGTGTAAGACTTAGCTAAGGTTTTTAAAAGGAAGAGAAGGAATAATATAGATAATTATAGAAAATCAAATATATCCAATAGGTTAAAAGTCATCTATAGGAAATGTCACATAATTTTCTAATTTTTAGATTTATTCTATATTCAATTTAGACAAGACTCATCTATCTTGAAAAAGGTGCAAACCATTGTTGTCTAAAGACATCAGATACATCCCAATGAATCCAAATAATCACTTTTATATATCTAAGGGAATCTTGGTTAGTATCACAAAAAAATCACTCTCAACTACATGCCTATGTATCCTAAAATATAGATAAGTGTCCATTCTCCCTTCGTCTCTTTTTGATCAAAACCCTACTTGTCCATTGGTTTATAAATAAATGTGTATACCTTATTATTTAATTATAATATATTTTAATCAATTTTTAATCTAAACGAGATAATATTTATTTATATAATTTACCAATTTCTATAAAACATATTGGTGAACCCACTTTATTTTTTGAACATAGAAAAAACTTAGCTCTTTTTAGGGTTCCCTCATAAATTATAACCTAGGGTCTCAACTAAATTTTTTTATTCCTTCACATGTTAGATAATTTTATATCTTTCACATGTGTATACAAATGGAAATTCAACTGATATAAAAATCAATCCTAAATTAGATAGGATAAATCCTACATACACTTTTGATTGTTGATACATTAGATATTTAGGGCCATGACCAAGATGGATCTGCTAGATGTAACCAATGGATATATTACCACAATAATATCACTAGGGAGGGTTCCAAAGCCTCCAATCAAGAAAAAATATGTAATAACCCTAACTAGGTCCTATGTTTTCATATTCACTAATTATAAATGACAAATTCAAAGTAAAGTCTAATCTAGTGCTCACTAATGCTTATGACACAAAGTGGGGGTAATAAACATAAAAATTAAACATACATAGAAGATATATACTCATGTCAATGTATATAAAATACTAATGCATGGGAGAGAAGTACAAATGTAAATATATCTACTCTTATAAAGGAGTAAGAAAGTTATGAATACTTACCTTTGAAGATGAACCCACCAAGCCTCAATCTCTCCCTTGACCAAGGTGCTTTGAAATAGGTTGTTGTGGTATGTAAGGATAACAATGATAAGTCAGCTATAGGATACATAATCTATCTATGTATCTAAAATACTTCTCCAAAAGACAAGATTCGTATCTCCATAGAAAGTATGAAGCCCTAAGTTATGATCCTTCATTAGAATGGTAGATAAGCACATGCACATTATATTATCTATTATTATTCTCTTTCTCTCTAACTTGTATAAATGGATGTGTATATATATCTAGATTTAAACATAAACCTTTCTTAAAGTTTAATAGATAGTGTCAACATAATTAACTATATATCATTATTAACAAAAAAAATAGGTCTTGGTCTAGGTCAGCTAGGGGCCCACCTAGTCCCTAAATGAGTTTTATGAATTAGAGTATAGAGTCGATGGGGCCGACATTGTATTATAAACCATCAAAAAGGTTTTTAGGCTAGGGAAGGGCTAATGAAGGTATAAAATGACTAGAAGAGGGTAAAAAAGAGGAGACAAAGATTAGGGGAATGCTTTTAGGAGATGGTTTGATTGATAAAAAGTGGTAGTAAAGAGATAACAATCTTGTGAAGCACCAATGTTCTGCTCACCTCTTTCCTAGTGCACCCCTTAAGGCATGTACTGAGAGATATTGAGACTTGATAGGTTCCTTCAAGTTATAAAATGTTAATTATTGATAAAGTTTGAAAATATTGTGTATACAACATGTCTTTCTCATCTAATTCTTATTTTACTCTTTGAAAAATTTAAAATGGCTAATAAATAATATGTTCCTCGTAATCATGTTGATGAATTATTAGGCATTCCTTATAATTATAATAAAGAATGAACTAACTATCAATATTATGTGCTATATACTAATGAGGATCATGATTATATGTATAATGATGATAATGACTATTTTTTTAATGAAGAGTATCATTTAAGTGATGATCAATGTGTAAAAGATAGTAATGTAGATAAATATTATTCTCCTACTTCTTGTAATATTTATCTATAAATCCATGTGAAAGAAACTAAAAATATAAATATGAAGGAACACCTCATTAGTGATGCATTATTTGATAATAATCATAGATCACCATAAGCCTTTTCTATGTCTCTTTTTTAACATTTCATATTATAAAGAAAAAAAACTTAAAATTCCATTGCATAATGAAAATGATAATTGTGTATCTCAAGAATTGCATTGTAGTTATATTAATGCTTCTTTTACATATGATGATGCTATGACTAGGGTAAAAAAATAAAAATTAATCTCCTATCCTCCCTTCTTTTGATAATTAAAATATTTCTAATTCAAATGTTGACAATGAAATATAAAATAATGTTCCTTTTGAATGTGATGATACTCTAAGCAAAGTAGAAAATGTAACTATTTATTCTCTTTCATCCCCTTCTCAAAGTGAGAATGTTCCAATTTCCAATGTTGATCATGAAATTAAAGATTGTATTCATGCTACACATGATGATGTTTTTAAAAAAATGAAAATATAAATATACATTTTGTACCCTCATCTTGTGAAAATGGAAGTGTTGTTATTTTAAATGTTGATTCTACAAGTGAAATTTTTTTTTATTATGATGAAATTAGAATGATAATGATAACTATGTGTATAGTGAAGTGAAAAATGTCTCTACTAATCCTAGTTTAGATTCTTCTTCACCCTCCCCTCATGTTGATGATGATTTTATATGGCATGATAAATCAAATGATAGTTTGCTAAAAGATAATATTATTGTAAATCATAATGATGTTCTTAGTACTTTTTAAAAATAAATATGGATGAAAATGTTGATTATAGTGAGGAGAATAATAGTGTTATCTCTTCTATCTTAGTAGAGTGTCATGAGATTTTTCAAATTAATGATCAATTAGAAATTAATGAACCTCCCAAGCCTCTAATTCTTAAATAAGAATCCATTCCTTGGCTTTATTATCGTATTAGTACTAATGGTTAAAATTAATAATAATATCCACCTATTAATATAACCTCTTAAATATCTTAATTATTTTTTTAGTGCATGTCATTGGTTATCTACAACATAAATTATGTAAACTCACATTGGAAATTAATGCATATAACTCTTGGGTTGATTCAAATTCTATATATGGTAACTATATAGTGCACACTATCTTATATTCACCATTATCACTTGGTTTTAAGATACCCACATTTTATAAGTTTAATGGAAATGGGGATCCTTATTTACATATCAAAGACTATAAAAAATCTATAAATGGTTTCACTAGCAGCTAGATTTTATTATAGTTATTTCCAAAAAGTTTAGTGGGTGATGCATTAAACTATTTTCATCATTATCTTCCTAGAATATATTTACATACATGTGATGAGTTTGAGTAATTATTTATTATGCACTTTATCTAGAATAAGGGACCTAGAGTTACTTATGAGAGATTGCAATCCCTACTTCACGAAAAGTTAGAAGCAATTTATGATTACATATTATGATTTATGACATGTATGTAATGGTTAATTTATCAACCAACTAATTTTAATACAAAGTATATATTTGGTAGGGGTATCATTTTTCCTCTTAAATAATTTTATTATATAAAATATCTAAGTCATTCCCTAATCTCTATCATAAAACTATTGCATTAGATAATAAATTGGGACTTGTGAAAATGAATACAAAGGCATATTTTGATATTGTGTTATTAACCCTAGAGTCAAATAAATGTATTAAATAACTAGTTCTAAGTTATCCCAAAGTAAATCTTCCATAAAATCCATATATTAAATTTCTATACAAATAAAAAGAATCAATTTTCATATCAACTCCTATAGTGGTAAAAGCACCATATGGTAAACAATAATCAATACAGATTGATTCATTTAGAGAAATGTGTCATGAAATTCTTACGACATTATTAGATAATATGATAATTAATATTCATCCCAATCATTATCATCAACCACACCAATTAGATAGAATAAAAAATAGACCTTATGTTAACTTTCATCACATTAAATGCCATTGGGATAATGATTTTTGTCCATCCATAGATATGATTAAGTAATATGTCAACAAAGGTATCATCATGTTTTAAAATGGGAGATCCAAATATCCTTATCCTTATTCTAATAGATCAAATTTACCATGAATGAATTATCCCAAGATGGTATTTCTAATAAACCCATGGTATCTCATCATGTAGCTATAAATGCATCTAGAGAGCATAGTTATGTGAGATAAATGGTATCACCAGTTCAAAAATAGTGGAATCCAGCATAGAAAAATAAAAAACATATAATGATGTTATAATACAAAGAAATAAGAATCAGTCAATAATGATAATTTATAATCTAATTAATATTTTTTTGACAAATGTTACACATATTCCTACTATATTTATTCACAACAAGATAGATCCACAATCAAATTACACTAATTAAAATATATAGATAATCAATATCATTCATAGTTCATAATTCATTCAGGTTGGATAGACAATTAATTAGGCTTTAAATAGTTCTTCACATCACGCTCATATATACATTACAATTATAAAATGTTATAATTTTTAAATACACAATCACATAAAACATACATTTCAAAGTACAACATGCATAATAAAATAACAAACTAAAATACTAAAGCTATATATATATATATATATATATATATATATATATATATATATATATATATATATATATATATATATATATATATATATGATAAAATAGCATGACATACAGTAAAAGGTTATAAAAATGATTACTTAATAATTAGAACATGGTCCACATGAAAATCCACATCCATCTCAACATTCTCTATCTCTACTAGTAACAAATCCCTAGAATTGGAAGCCCAAAAATCACCTCTTTCCCTCTATCTCAACCTCTCTCTACTCTCAATCCTCA
>JARHVA010001482.1:2505000-2507500 GCA_037957365.1 Torreya grandis | reverse complement strand
ATTCTTTCTTAGAGGGCATTGGTTTGACATTCATGTTTGAATAGAAGTACTTTAGCTCATCCCAAAAAGAGTCTTCCTCTGACGATTGTGATTATGCCTGAAAGATGATTTTGAGCTAGTCAGGGCCTCCTTCTTAAATTTTATACCCCTCATGGAGTTTTGTTTAGCCTTAAGGCCTTCCTCTACTATGTATGTTTGTGTCTCATCAAATAATCTGACATCATCTTCTTCCCCCTCTTTCTTTAGTTTTTTACCCTCCTCATCATCCATATTATCACCAAATTATTATTCTAGTTGATTATACTCCTCTTATTCTTATATTAGAATTAATTTTTATAGTATAGTGGAATAGAGGGGGATACCAATAATTATCTCCTCTTCATCCATGAAATATTCATTCTTTATTCAATAATTGGACCTCCTTCAAAAATGGAGATGGTAGGAGGGCAAAAATATTCAATTGGTGAAGTAGGGGAGGCCTCAATAGGTCTAGGCCTTATGAAATTAGGATGCTAGGTCTAAGATGGTTGTCAAGGTTGAGCTTGAGTATCTTGAGGAAGAATGGTATTTAGGGTTGTTGTGGGTGTAGGATTCTCTGTAGAATTTGGACATCTAAAACATAGGTTTTTAAGACTAGGAAGTTTACCTCAAGGCTCAGAATGCTTACCCTACCTAAAGCTTATTATCCTGAGCATTGAAGCTTCTCATTTTATAGGTTGACCCATGATTATAGTATAATCCTGCATAAAGTTGGGTATAAAAGGGACTAATCAAGGACCAATATCTTACAATTGTACTTGTAACTATTGCATTTGTTCCTCCTTGCCTATGATTTTCCTAGCCATATATTCTTATTTATATATTTTTTACTCTCTCATTTGTTATTGGTGAATGTGAGATCATTAAGTAAGTTATTCTTCCCTCATACTATACTCTAGTTATCCACCAACCTCCATCATTTATTAGGTGAAATCCATAAGTATATCCCTAATGCTTTGCTAGGATTAGTTAGGGAGTAACAGAGTTGAATGGGAGAAACATAACTCATGTAGGGTTGATTAGAAGTGTGAACATGATAAAAAAAAGGTTCGGTTATGGTGGAAGGGGTATACACTATGCAAAGGGTGATATCCCATTACTTTAGGCCAATTTTGGATGAAACTAAGAGCACTCTTAGCTTTATATGGGAAATAGGGAGGTGTGGGAGTAACATTTTCATGAAATGGGGGGGGGGGGGGGTGAAAAGACATACTTTAGGCACTCAAATTTATTCAACTAATTAATTGGATGTTCAGAGTTGCCAGTTGATCAATAGAGTGACTTAAACACATTAATCACTAAAAGAAGCACCAAAATCTTAGCCAAAATTTGAACTTGGTACCACTGGGCATGCTAAAAACTATTATCATTTGAAACATGCACCTATATATGAATGGATCTCATGCTTGAATTTTCACATCTCTTTTGTGCCTAGTGCCTTGACTTGTGCATCAGAAAGAGATTCAATGTCTCATTATAATAATGAGATCATCCCATAAGGTGTGGGACTCTTGTGCTCCTTGGGATGAACCTACAAATTAGGATATCTTATCTTTATTCTAGATGCACCTGGTTCAGGACTAGTGTGTATACTTATAAAGAGAAAAATGAAATATGCATCTAGTGTTAAACCTAAACTTGACAAGGGCAAAGGGAGGGAAAAGGTAAAATATTGATAGCATGTAAAAGCTGATGCACCAAAAATATAAATAGAACCTCACCTACTTAATGACATAATAATACTAACATATTGGATAAAAGAACTTCAAACCAAACATAATGCATAAGAGTTTCACATGGAGGTAAGGGAACATAATTCAATACTAAGAGGGAAAAAAATGGTCCAAAAATAACACCTATACAAACCTGTGTATATATATAATATACCTATAAGGACTTATGGTTCTATAAAAATATGTGAAAGGAGGATAATAGTGAGAGGGAAAAACATCCATAGATAGATATCGACAACCAATAATGCAAACATAATGCAAAGAATGAAGAAATTAAATTAGTTCTTATTTATCTCAAGGTCTAAGGAAATATATAAAACTTGAATAGGTAGAGCTTTGTTATAACAGGAGAGGGATCTTGGATGGAAAATTTTGGTAGTGTTATAGTTTCCCAAATATGTTGACCCTTTTACAATAAGGATCAGGGTTTATATAGTTCTAGGTAATGCCCTATATGATCAATTCACCATTAGAGGTGGTAGGTGGCAATTTAAATTTAGAATGGTGTCTAGGGATTATGGTTTGTTTTAAATAATCAATATATTTGAAATAATGATATAATACATGTCTATCCAACCTGGACTTAATAATTTGATTATTAAAGTAGCTATTATGTCACTCATGGATCTATGTCTTTATCTGAGAATGTAGGGTGGCTATCAGAGTGTCATAATATGATCATCTGGAAAACAATGATTTTATGAGTTGTAATGAATTCATCATTGTCA